>CAXAJV010000597.1:0-37000 GCA_963969225.1 Xylocopa violacea
CCAACCTATCATCTCGGCGGTAATATCTTAAAACATACCTGGCGAGTTGGCCTCTACGCCTCCGTGGCATCTTTATATACATCGATAACGTAATATAACATAACCTAACCCAATCTAACATCTCGGCGGTAATATTTGACCACATTCCTGGCTTGCTGGCCTCTACGTCTCCGTGGGACCTTCATATACATCAATAAGGTAATATAACCTAACCTAACCCAACCTAACATTTCGGCGGTAATATTTGACAACATTCCTAGCGAGTTGGCTTCTCCGTCTCCGTGGGACCTTTATATACATCAATAACGTAATATAACCTAACCTAACCCAACATAACATCCCGGCGGTAATATTTGACATCATTCCTGGCGTGTTGGCTTCTCCGTCTCCGTGGGACCTTTATATACATCAATAACGTAATATAACCGAACCTAACTCAACCTAACATCTCGGCGGTAATATTTGACAACATTCCTGGCGAGTTGGCCTCTACGTCTCCGATTGACCTTCATATACATCAATAACGAAATTTAACCTAACCTAACCCAACCTATCATCTCGGCGGTAATATTTGACAACATTCCTGGCGAGTTGGCCTCTACGTCCCCGTGGGACCTTCATATACATCAATAACGTAATATAACCCAACCCAAACCAACCTAACATCTCGGCGGTAATATTTGAAAACATACCTGTCGAGTTGGCCTCTACGTCTCCGTGGGACCTTTATATACATCAATAACGTAATATAACATAACCTAACCCAATCTAACATCTCGGCGGTAATATTTGACAACATTCCTGGCGAGTTGGCCTCTACGTCTCCGATTGACCTTCATATACATCAATAACGAAATTTAACCTAACCTAACCCAACCTATCATCTCGGCGGGAATATTTGACAACATTCCTGGCGAGTTGGCCTCTACGTCTCCGCGGCGTCTTTATATACATCAGTAACGTAATATAACATAACCTAACCCAATCTAACATCTCGGCGGTAATATTTGACCACATTCCTGGCTTGCTGGCCTCTACGTCTCCGTGGGACCTTTATATACATCTATAACGTAATATAACCTAACCTAACCCAACCTAACATCTCGGCGGTAATATTTTAAAACATACCTGGCGAGTTGGCTTCTCCGTCTCCGTGGGACCTTTATATACATCAATAACGTAATATAACCTAACCTAACCCAACATAACATCCCGGCGGTAATATTTGACATCATTCCTGGCGAGTTGGCTTCTCCGTCTCCGTGGGACCTTTATATACATCAATAACGTAATATAACCGAACCTAACCCAACCTAACAACTCGGCGGTAATATTTCACAACATTCCTGGCGAGTTGGCCTCTACGTCTCCGATTGACCTTCATATACATCAATAACGAAATTTAACCTAACCTAACCCAACCTATCATCTCGGCGGTAATATTTGACAACATTCCTGGCGAGTTGGCCTCTACGTCCCCGTGGGACCTTCATATACATCAATAACGTAATATAACCTAACCCAAACCAACCTAACATCTCGGCGGTAATATTTGAAAACATACCTGTCGAGTTGGCCTCTACGTCTCCGTGGGACCTTTATATACATCAATAACGTAATATAACATAACCTGACCCAATCTAACATCTCGGCGGTAATATTTGACCACATTCCTGGCTTGCTGGCCTCTACGTCTCCGATTGACCTTCATATACATCAATAACGAAATTTAACCTAACCTAACCCAACCTATCATCTCGGCGGTAATATTTGACAACATTCCTGGCGAGTTGGCCTCTACGTCTCCGTGGGACCTTCATATACATCAATAACGTAATATAACCTAACCCAAACCAACCTAACATCTCGGCGGTAATATTTCACAACATTCCTGGCGAGTTGGCCTCTAGGTCTCCGTTTGACCTTCATATACATCAATAACATAATATAACCTAACCTAACCCAACCTATCATCTCGGCGGTAATATTTGACAACATTCCTAGCGAGTTGGCTTCTCCGTCTCCGTGGGACCTTTATATACATCAATAACGTAATATAACCTAACCTAACCCAACCTAACATCTCGGCGGTAATATTTCACAACATTCCTGGCGAGTTGGCTTCTCCGTCTCCGTGGGACCTTCATATACATCAATAACGAAATTTAACCTAACCTAACCCAACCTATCATCTCGGCGGGAATATTTGACAACATTCCTGGCGAGTTGGCCTCTACGTCTCCGCGGCGTCTTTATATACATCAGTAACGTAATATAACATAACCTAACCCAATCTAACATCTCGGCGGTAATATTTGACCACATTCCTGGCTTGCTGGCCTCTACGTCTCCGTGGGACCTTTATATACATCTATAACGTAATATAACCTAACCTAACCCAACCTAACATCTCGGCGGTAATATTTGACCACATTCCTGGCTTGTTGGCCTCTACGTCTCCGTGGGACCTTCATATAAATCAATAACGAAATATAACCTAACCTAACCCAACCTATCATCTCGGCGGTAATATTTTAAAACATACCTGGCGAGTTGGCTTCTCCGTCTCCGTGGGACCTTTATATACATCAATAACGTAATATAACCTAACCTAACCCAACATAACATCCCGGCGGTAATATTTGACATCATTCCTGGCGAGTTGGCTTCTCCGTCTCCGTGGGACCTTTATATACATCAATAACGTAATATAACCGAACCTAACCCAACCTATCATCTCGGCGGTAATATTTGACAACATTCCTGGCGAGTTGGCCTCTACGTCCCCGTGGGACCTTCATATACATCAATAACGTAATATAACCTAACCCAAACCAACCTATCATCTCGGCGGTAATATTTGAAAACATACCTGTCGAGTTGGCCTCTACATCTCCATGGGACCTTTATATACATCAATAACGTAATATAACATAACCTAACCCAACCTATCATCTCGGCGGTAATATTTGACAACATTCCTGGCGAGTTGGCCTCTACGTCTCCGATTGACCTTCATATACATCAATAACGAAATTTAACCTAACCTAACCCAACCTATCATCTCGGCGGGAATATTTGACAACATTCCTGGCGAGTTGGCCTCTACGTCTCCGCGGCGTCTTTATATACATCAGTAACGTAATATAACATAACCTAACCCAATCTAACATCTCGGCGGTAATATTTGACCACATTCCTGGCTTGCTGGCCTCTACGTCTCCGTGGGACCTTTATATACATCTATAACGTAATATAACCTAACCTAACCCAACCTAACATCTCGGCGGTAATATTTGACCACATTCGTGGCTTGTTGGCCTCTACGTCTCCGTGGGACCTTCATATAAATCAATAACGAAATATAACCTAACCTAACCCAACCTATCATCTCGGCGGTAATATTTTAAAACATACCTGGCGAGTTGGCTTCTCCGTCTCCGTGGGACCTTTATATACATCAATAACGTAATATAACATAACCTAATCCAATCTAACATCTCGGCGGTTATATTTGACAACATTCCTGGCGAGTTGGCCTCTAGGTCTCCGTTTGACCTTCATATACAGCAATAACGTAATATAACCTAACCTAACCCAACCTATCATCTCGGCGGTAATATTTGACAACATTCCTGGCGAGTTGGCCTCTACGTCTCCGTGGGACCTTCATATACATCAATAACGTAATATAACCTAACCCAAACCAACCTAACATCTGGGCGGTAATATTTGAAAACATACCTGGCGAGTTGGCCTCTACGTCTCCGTGGGACCTTTATATACAACAATAACGTAATATAACCTAACCTAACCCAACCTAACATCCCGGCGGTAATATTTGACCACATTCCTGGCTTGCTGGCCTCTACGTATCCGTGGGACCTTTATATACATCTATAACGTAATATAACCTAACCTAACCCAACCTAACATCTCGGCGGTAATATTTGACCACATTCCTGGCTTGTTGGCATCTACGTCTCCGTGGGACCTTCATATAAATGAATAACGAAATATAACCTAACCTAACCCAACCTATCATCTCGGCGGTAATATTTTAAAACATACCTGGCGAGTTGGCCCCTACGGCTTCGTGGCATCTTTATATACATCGATAACGTAATATAACATAACCTAACCCAATCTAACATCTCGGCGGTAATATTTGATCACACATTCCTGGCTTGCTGGCCTCTACGTCTCCGTGGGACCTTCATATACATCTATAAGGTAATATAACCTAACCTAACCCAACCTAACATTTCGGCGGTAATATTTGACAACATTCCTAGCGAGTTGGCTTCTCCGTCTCAGTGGGACCTTTATATACATCAATAACGTAATATAACCTAACCTAACCCAACCTAACATCTCGTCGGTAATATTTGACAACATTCCTGGCGAGTTGGCCTCTACGTCTCCGTGGGACCTTCATATACATCAATAACGTAATATAACCTAACCCAAACCAACCTAACATCCCGGCGGTAATATTTGAAAACATACCTGGCGAGTTGGCCTCTACGTCTCCGTGGGACCTTTATATACATCAATAACGTAATATAACCTAACCTAACCCAACCTAACATCTCGGCTGTAATATTCGACAACATAACTGGCGTGTTGGCCTCTACGTCTCCGTGGGACCTTTATATACATCAATAACGTAATATAACCTAACCTAACCCAACCTAACATCTCGGCGGTAATGTTTGACATCATTACTGGCGAGTTGGCTTCTCCGTCTCCGTGGGACCTTTATATACATCAATAACGTAATATAACCTAACCTAACCCAACCTAACATCTCGGCGGTAATATTTCACAACATTCCTGGCGAGTTGGCCTCTAGGTCTCCGTTTGACCTTCATATAAATGAATAACGAAATATAACCTAACCTAACCCAACCTATCATCTCGGCGGTAATATTTTAAAACATACCTGGCGAGTTGGCCCCTACGGCTCCGTGGCATCTTTATATACATCGATAACGTAATATAACATAACCTAACCCAATCTAACATCTCGGCGGTAACATTTGACAACATTCCTGGCGTGTTGGCCTCTACGTCTCCGTGGGACCTTTATATACATCAATAACGTAATATAACCTAACCTAACCCAACCTAACATCTCGGCGGTAATATTCGACAACATAACTGGCGTGTTGGCCTCTACGTCTCCGTGGGACCATTATATACATCAATAACGTAATATAACCTAACCTAACCCAACCTAACATCTCGGCGGTAATGTTTGACATCATTACTGGCGAGTTGGCTTCTCCGTCTCCGTGGGACCTTTATATACATCAATAACGTAATATAACCTAACCTAACCCAACCTAACATCTCGGCGGTAATATTTGAAAACATACCTGGCGAGTTGGCCTCTACGTCTCCGTGGGAGCTTTATATACATCAATAACGAAATTTAACCTAACCTAACCCAACCTATCATCTCGGCGGGAATATTTGACAACATTCCTGGCGAGTTGGCCTCTACGTCTCCGCGGCGTCTTTATATACATCAGTAACGTAATATAACATAACCTAACTCAATCTAACATCTCGGCGGTAATATTTTACCACATTCCTGGCTTGTTGGCCTCTACGTCTCCGTGGGACCGTCATATAAATCAATAACGAAATATAACCTAACCTAACCCAACCTATCATCTCGGCGGTAATATTTTAAAACATACCTGGCGAGTTGGCTTCTCCGTCTCCGTGGGACCTTTATATACATCAATAACGTAATATAACATAACCTAATCCAATCTAACATCTCGGCGGTTATATTTGACAACATTCCTGGCGAGTTGGCCTCTAGGTCTCCGTTTGACCTTCATATACAGCAATAACGTAATATAACCTAACCTAACCCAACCTATCATCTCGGCGGTAATATTTGACAACATTCCTAGCGAGTTGGCTTCTCCGTCTCAGTGGGACCTTTATATACATCAATAACGTAATATAACCTAACCTAACCCAACCTAACATCTCGGCGGTAATATTTGACCACATTCCTGGCTTGTTGGCCTCTACGTCTCCGTGGGACCTTCATATAAATCAATAACGAAAGATAACCTAACCTAACCCAACCTATCATCTCGGCGGTAATATTTTAAAACATACCTGGCGAGTTGGCCTCTACGCCTCCGTGGCATCTTTATATACATCGATAACGTAATATAACATAACCTAACCCAATCTAACATCTCGGCGGTAATATTTGACCACATTCCTGGCTTGCTGGCCGCTACGTCTCCGTGGGACCTTCATATACATCAATAAGGTAATATAACCTAACCTAACCCAACCTAACATTTCGGCGGTAATATTTGACAACATTCCTAGCGAGTTGGCTTCTCCGTCTCCGTGGGACCTTTATATACATCAATAACGTAATATAACCTAACCTAACCCAACATAACATCCCGGCGGTAATATTTGACATCATTCCTGGCGAGTTGGCTTCTCCGTCTCCGTGGGACCTTTATATACATCAATAACGTAATATAACCGAACCTAACCCAACCTAACATCTCGGCGGTAATATTTGACAACATTCCTGGCGAGTTGGCCTCTACGTCTCCGTGGGACCTTTATATACATCAATAACGTAATATAACATAACCTAACCCAATCTAACATCTCGGCGGTAATATTTGACCACATTCCTGGCTTGCTGGCCTCTACGTCTCCGATTGACCTTCATATACATCAATAACGAAATTTAACCTAACCTAACCCAACCTATCATCTCGGCGGTAATATTTGACAACATTCCTGGCGAGTTGGCCTCTACGTCTCCGTGGGACCTTCATATACATCAATAACGTAATATAACCTAACCCAAACCAACCTAACATCTCGGCGGTAATATTTCACAACATTCCTGGCGAGTTGGCCTCTAGGTCTCCGTTTGACCTTCATATACATCAATAACATAATATAACCTAACCTAACCCAACCTATCATCTCGGCGGTAATATTTTAAAACATACCTGGCGAGTTGGCTTCTCCGTCTCCGTGGGACCTTTATATACATCAATAACGTAATATAACATAACCTAATCCAATCTAACATCTCGGCGGTTATATTTGACAACATTCCTGGCGAGTTGGCCTCTAGGTCTCCGTTTGACCTTCATATACAGCAATAACGTAATATAACCTAACCTAACCCAACCTATCATCTCGGCGGTAATATTTGACCACATTCCTGGCTTGTTGGCCTCTACGTCTCCGTGGGACCTTCATATAAATCAATAACGAAAGATAACCTAACCTAACCCAACCTATCATCTCGGCGGTAATATTTTAAAACATACCTGGCGAGTTGGCCTCTACGCCTCCGTGGCATGTTTATATACATCGATAACGTAATATAACATAACCTAACCCAATCTAACATCTCGGCGGTAATATTTGACCACATTCCTGGCTTGCTGGCCGCTACGTCTCCGTGGGACCTTCATATACATCAATAAGGTAATATAACCTAACCTAACCCAACCTAACATTTCGGCGGTAATATTTGACAACATTCCTAGCGAGTTGGCTTCTCCGTCTCCGTGGGACCTTTATATACATCAATAACGTAATATAACCTAACCTAACCCAACATAACATCCCGGCGGTAATATTTGACATCATTCCTGGCGAGTTGGCCTCTCCGTCTCCGTGGGACCTTTATATACATCAATAACGTAATATAACCGAACCTAACCCAACCTAACATCTCGGCGGTAATATTTGACAACATTCCTGGCGAGTTGGCCTCTACGTCTCCGATTGACCTTCATATACATCAATAACGAATTTTAACCTAACCTAACCCAACCTATCATCTCGGCGGTAATATTTGACAACATTCCTGGCGAGTTGGCCTCTACGTCTCCGTGGGACCTTCATATAAATCAATAACGAAATATAACCTAACCTAACCCAACCTATCATCTCGGCGGTAATATTTTAAAACATACCTGGCGAGTTGGCTTCTCCGTCTCCGTGGGACCTTTATATACATCAATAACGTAATATAACCGAACCTAACCCAACATAACATCCTGGCGGTAATATTTGAAATCATTCCTGGCGAGTTGGCTTCTCCGTCTCCGTGGGACCTTTATATACATCAATAACGTAATATAACCGAACCTAACCCAACCTAACATCTCGGCGGTAATATTTCACAACATTCCTGGCGAGTTGGCCTCTACGTCTCCGATTGACCTTCATATACATCAATAACGAAATTTAACCTAACCTAACGCAACCTATCATCTCGGCGGTAATATTTGACAACATTCCTGGCGAGTTGGCCTCTACGTATCCGTGGGACCTTTATATACATCTATAACGTAATATAACCTAACCTAACCCAACCTAACATCTCGGCGGTAATATTTGACCACATTCCTGGCTTGTTGGCCTCTACGTCTCCGTGGGACCTTCATATAAATGAATAACGAAATATAACCTAACCTAACCCAACCTATCATCTCGGCGGTAATATTTTAAAACATACCTGGCGAGTTGGCCCCTACGGCTTCGTGGCATCTTTATATACATCGATAACGTAATATAACATAACCTAACCCAATCTAACATCTCGGCGGTAATATTTGATCACACATTCCTGGCTTGCTGGCCTCTACGTCTCCGTGGGACCTTCATATACATCTATAAGGTAATATAACCTAACCTAACCCAACCTAACATTTCGGCGGTAATATTTGACAACATTCCTAGCGAGTTGGCTTCTCCGTCTCAGTGGGACCTTTATATACATCAATAACGTAATATAACCTAACCTAACCCAACCTAACATCTCGTCGGTAATATTTGACAACATTCCTGGCGAGTTGGCCTCTACGTCTCCGTGGGACCTTCATATACATCAATAACGTAATATAACCTAACCCAAACCAACCTAACATCCCGGCGGTAATATTTGAAAACATACCTGGCGAGTTGGCCTCTACGTCTCCGTGGGACCTTTATATACATCAATAACGTAATATAACCTAACCTAACCCAACCTAACATCTCGGCTGTAATATTCGACAACATAACTGGCGTGTTGGCCTCTACGTCTCCGTGGGACCTTTATATACATCAATAACGTAATATAACCTAACCTAACCCAACCTAACATCTCGGCGGTAATGTTTGACATCATTACTGGCGAGTTGGCTTCTCCGTCTCCGTGGGACCTTTATATACATCAATAACGTAATATAACCTAACCTAACCCAACCTAACATCTCGGCGGTAATATTTCACAACATTCCTGGCGAGTTGGCCTCTAGGTCTCCGTTTGACCTTCATATAAATGAATAACGAAATATAACCTAACCTAACCCAACCTATCATCTCGGCGGTAATATTTTAAAACATACCTGGCGAGTTGGCCCCTACGGCTCCGTGGCATCTTTATATACATCGATAACGTAATATAACATAACCTAACCCAATCTAACATCTCGGCGGTAACATTTGACAACATTCCTGGCGTGTTGGCCTCTACGTCTCCGTGGGACCTTTATATACATCAATAACGTAATATAACCTAACCTAACCCAACCTAACATCTCGGCGGTAATATTCGACAACATAACTGGCGTGTTGGCCTCTACGTCTCCGTGGGACCATTATATACATCAATAACGTAATATAACCTAACCTAACCCAACCTAACATCTCGGCGGTAATGTTTGACATCATTACTGGCGAGTTGGCTTCTCCGTCTCCGTGGGACCTTTATATACATCAATAACGTAATATAACCTAACCTAACCCAACCTAACATCTCGGCGGTAATATTTGAAAACATACCTGGCGAGTTGGCCTCTACGTCTCCGTGGGAGCTTTATATACATCAATAACGAAATTTAACCTAACCTAACCCAACCTATCATCTCGGCGGGAATATTTGACAACATTCCTGGCGAGTTGGCCTCTACGTCTCCGCGGCGTCTTTATATACATCAGTAACGTAATATAACATAACCTAACTCAATCTAACATCTCGGCGGTAATATTTTACCACATTCCTGGCTTGTTGGCCTCTACGTCTCCGTGGGACCGTCATATAAATCAATAACGAAATATAACCTAACCTAACCCAACCTATCATCTCGGCGGTAATATTTTAAAACATACCTGGCGAGTTGGCTTCTCCGTCTCCGTGGGACCTTTATATACATCAATAACGTAATATAACATAACCTAATCCAATCTAACATCTCGGCGGTTATATTTGACAACATTCCTGGCGAGTTGGCCTCTAGGTCTCCGTTTGACCTTCATATACAGCAATAACGTAATATAACCTAACCTAACCCAACCTATCATCTCGGCGGTAATATTTGACAACATTCCTAGCGAGTTGGCTTCTCCGTCTCAGTGGGACCTTTATATACATCAATAACGTAATATAACCTAACCTAACCCAACCTAACATCTCGGCGGTAATATTTGACCACATTCCTGGCTTGTTGGCCTCTACGTCTCCGTGGGACCTTCATATAAATCAATAACGAAAGATAACCTAACCTAACCCAACCTATCATCTCGGCGGTAATATTTTAAAACATACCTGGCGAGTTGGCCTCTACGCCTCCGTGGCATCTTTATATACATCGATAACGTAATATAACATAACCTAACCCAATCTAACATCTCGGCGGTAATATTTGACCACATTCCTGGCTTGCTGGCCGCTACGTCTCCGTGGGACCTTCATATACATCAATAAGGTAATATAACCTAACCTAACCCAACCTAACATTTCGGCGGTAATATTTGACAACATTCCTAGCGAGTTGGCTTCTCCGTCTCCGTGGGACCTTTATATACATCAATAACGTAATATAACCTAACCTAACCCAACATAACATCCCGGCGGTAATATTTGACATCATTCCTGGCGAGTTGGCTTCTCCGTCTCCGTGGGACCTTTATATACATCAATAACGTAATATAACCGAACCTAACCCAACCTAACATCTCGGCGGTAATATTTGACAACATTCCTGGCGAGTTGGCCTCTACGTCTCCGTGGGACCTTTATATACATCAATAACGTAATATAACATAACCTAACCCAATCTAACATCTCGGCGGTAATATTTGACCACATTCCTGGCTTGCTGGCCTCTACGTCTCCGATTGACCTTCATATACATCAATAACGAAATTTAACCTAACCTAACCCAACCTATCATCTCGGCGGTAATATTTGACAACATTCCTGGCGAGTTGGCCTCTACGTCTCCGTGGGACCTTCATATACATCAATAACGTAATATAACCTAACCCAAACCAACCTAACATCTCGGCGGTAATATTTCACAACATTCCTGGCGAGTTGGCCTCTAGGTCTCCGTTTGACCTTCATATACATCAATAACATAATATAACCTAACCTAACCCAACCTATCATCTCGGCGGTAATATTTGACAACATTCCTAGCGAGTTGGCTTCTCCGTCTCCGTGGGACCTTTATATACATCAATAACGTAATATAACCTAACCTAACCCAACCTAACATCTCGGCGGTAATATTTCACAACATTCCTGGCGAGTTGGCCTCTAGGTCTCCGTTTGACCTTCATATACATCTATCACGTAATATAACCTAACCTAACCCAACCTAACATCTCGGCGGTAATATTTGACCACATTCCTGGCTTGTTGGCCTCTACGTCTCCGTGGGACCTTCATATAAATCAATAGCGAAATATAACCTAACCTAACCCAACCTATCATCTCGGCGGTAATATTTTAAAACATACCTGGCGAGTTGGCTTCTCCGTCTCCGTGGGACCTTTATATACATCAATAACGTAATATAACATAACCTAATCCAATCTAACATCTCGGCGGTTATATTTGACAACATTCCTGGCGAGTTGGCCTCTAGGTCTCCGTTTGACCTTCATATACAGCAATAACGTAATATAACCTAACCTAACCCAACCTATCATCTCGGCGGTAATATTTGACCACATTCCTGGCTTGTTGGCCTCTACGTCTCCGTGGGACCTTCATATAAATCAATAACGAAAGATAACCTAACCTAACCCAACCTATCATCTCGGCGGTAATATTTTAAAACATACCTGGCGAGTTGGCCTCTACGCCTCCGTGGCATGTTTATATACATCGATAACGTAATATAACATAACCTAACCCAATCTAACATCTCGGCGGTAATATTTGACCACATTCCTGGCTTGCTGGCCGCTACGTCTCCGTGGGACCTTCATATACATCAATAAGGTAATATAACCTAACCTAACCCAACCTAACATTTCGGCGGTAATATTTGACAACATTCCTAGCGAGTTGGCTTCTCCGTCTCCGTGGGACCTTTATATACATCAATAACGTAATATAACCTAACCTAACCCAACATAACATCCCGGCGGTAATATTTGACATCATTCCTGGCGAGTTGGCCTCTCCGTCTCCGTGGGACCTTTATATACATCAATAACGTAATATAACCGAACCTAACCCAACCTAACATCTCGGCGGTAATATTTGACAACATTCCTGGCGAGTTGGCCTCTACGTCTCCGATTGACCTTCATATACATCAATAACGAATTTTAACCTAACCTAACCCAACCTATCATCTCGGCGGTAATATTTGACAACATTCCTGGCGAGTTGGCCTCTACGTCTCCGTGGGACCTTCATATAAATCAATAACGAAATATAACCTAACCTAACCCAACCTATCATCTCGGCGGTAATATTTTAAAACATACCTGGCGAGTTGGCTTCTCCGTCTCCGTGGGACCTTTATATACATCAATAACGTAATATAACCGAACCTAACCCAACATAACATCCTGGCGGTAATATTTGAAATCATTCCTGGCGAGTTGGCTTCTCCGTCTCCGTGGGACCTTTATATACATCAATAACGTAATATAACCGAACCTAACCCAACCTAACATCTCGGCGGTAATATTTCACAACATTCCTGGCGAGTTGGCCTCTACGTCTCCGATTGACCTTCATATACATCAATAACGAAATTTAACCTAACCTAACGCAACCTATCATCTCGGCGGTAATATTTGACAACATTCCTGGCGAGTTGGCCTCTACGTCCCCGTGGGACCTTCATATACATCAATAACGTAATATAACCTAACCCAAACCAACCTAACATCTCGGCGGTAATATTTGAAAACATACCTGTCGAGTTGGCCTCTACGTCTCCGTGGGACCTTTATATACATCAATAACGTAATATAACATAACCTAACCCAATCTAACATCTCGGCGGTAATATTTGACCACATTCCTGGCTTGCTGGCCTCTACGTCTCCGATTGACCTTCATATACATCAATAACGAAATTTAACCTAACCTAACCCAACCTATCATCTCGGCGGTAATATTTGACAACATTCCTGGCGAGTTGGCATCTACGTCTCCGTGGGACCTTCATATACATCAATAACGTAATATAACCTAACCCAAACCAACCTAACATCTCGGCGGTAATATTTCACAACATTCCTGGCGAGTTGGCCTCTAGGTCTCCGATTGACCTTCATATACATCAATAACGAAATTTAACCTAACCTAACCCAACCTATCATCTCGGCGGTAATATTTGACAACATTCCTGGCGAGTTGGCCTCTACGTCTCCGTGGGACCTTTATATACATCAATAACGTAATATAACATAACCCAAACCAACCTAACATCTCGGCGGTAATATTTCACAACATTCCTGGCGAGTTGGCCTCTAGGTCTCCGTTTGACCTTCATATACATCAATAACATAATATAACCTAACCTAACCCAACCTATCATCTCGGCGGTAATATTTGACAACATTCCTAGCGAGTTGGCTTCTCCGTCTCCGTGGGACCTTTATATACATCAATAACGTAATATAACCTAACCTAACCCAACATAACATCCCGGCGGTAATATTTGACATCATTCCTGGCGAGTTGGCTTCTCCGTCTCCGTGGGACCTTTATATACATCAATAACGTAATATAACCGAACCTAACCCAACCTATCATCTCGGCGGTAATATTTGACAACATTCCTGGCGAGTTGGCCTCTACGTCCCCGTGGGACCTTCATATACATCAATAACGTAATATAACCTAACCCAAACCAACCTATCATCTCGGCGGTAATATTTGAAAACATACCTGTCGAGTTGGCCTCTACATCTCCGTGGGACCTTTATATACATCAATAACGTAATATAACATAACCTAACCCAACCTATCATCTCGGCGGTAATATTTGACAACATTCCTGGCGAGTTGGCCTCTACGTCTCCGATTGACCTTCATATACATCAATAACGAAATTTAACCTAACCTAACCCAACCTATCATCTCGGCGGGAATATTTGACAACATTCCTGGCGAGTTGGCCTCTACGTCTCCGCGGCGTCTTTATATACATCAGTAACGTAATATAACATAACCTAACCCAATCTAACATCTCGGCGGTAATATTTGACCACATTCCTGGCTTGCTGGCCTCTACGTCTCCGTGGGACCTTTATATACATCTATAACGTAATATAACCTAACCTAACCCAACCTAACATCTCGGCGGTAATATTTGACCACATTCCTGGCTTGTTGGCCTCTACGTCTCCGTGGGACCTTCATATAAATCAATAACGAAATATAACCTAACCTAACCCAACCTATCATCTCGGCGGTAATATTTTAAAACATACCTGGCGAGTTGGCTTCTCCGTCTCCGTGGGACCTTTATATACATCAATAACGTAATATAACATAACCTAATCCAATCTAACATCTCGGCGGTTATATTTGACAACATTCCTGGCGGGTTGGCCTCTAGGTCTCCGTTTGACCTTCATATACAGCAATAACGTAATATAACCTAACCTAACCCAACCTATCATCTCGGCGGTAATATTTGACAACATTCCTGGCGAGTTGGCCTCTACGTCTCCGTGGGACCTTCATATACATCAATAACGTAATATAACCTAACCCAAACCAACCTAACATCTGGGCGATAATATTTGAAAACATACCTGGCGAGTTGGCCTCTACGTCTCCGTGGGACCTTTATATACAACAATAACGTAATATAACCTAACCTAACCCAACCTAACATCCCGGCGGTAATATTTGACCACATTCCTGGCTTGCTGGCCTCTACGTCTCCGTGGGACCTTTATATACATCTATAACGTAATATAACCTAGCCTAACCCAACCTAACATCTCGGCGGTAATATTTGACCACATTCCTGGCTTGTTGGCCTCTACGTCTCCGTGGGACCTTCATATAAATGAATAACGAAATATAACCTAACCTAACCCAACCTATCATCTCGGCGGTAATATTTTAAAACATACCTGGCGAGTTGGCCCCTACGGCTGCGTGGCATCTTTATATACATCGATAACGTAATATAACATAACCTAACCCAATCTAACATCTCGGCGGTAATATTTGACCACATTCCTGGCTTGCTGGCCTCTACGTCTCCGTGGGACCTTCATATACATCTATAAGGTAATATAACCTAACCTAACCCAACCTAACATTTCGGCGGTAATATTTGACAACATTCCTAGCGAGTTGGCTTCTCCGTCCCAGTGGGACCTTTATATACATCAATAACGTAATATAACCTAACCTAACCCAACCTAACATCTCGTCGGTAATATTTGACAACATTCCTGGCGAGTTGGCCTCTACGTCTCCGATTGACCTTCATATACATCAATAACGAAATTTAACCTAACCTAACCCAACCTATCATCTCGGCGGTAATATTTGACAACATTCCTGGCGAGTTGGCCTCTACGTACCCGTGGGACCTTCATATATATCAATAACGTAATATAACCTAACCCAAACCAACCTAACATCTCGGCGGTAATATTTGAAAACATACCTGTCGAGTTGGCCTCTACGTCTCCGTGGGACCTTTATATACATCAATAACGTAATATAACATAACCTAACCCAATCTAACATCTCGGCGGTAATATTTGACCACATTCCTGGCTTGCTGGCCTCTACGTCTCCGATTGACCTTCATATACATCAATAACGAAATTTAACCTAACCTAACCCAACATAACATCCCGGCGGTAATATTTGACAACATTCCTGGCGAGTTGGCCTCTACGTCTCCGTGGGACCTTCATATACATCAATAACGTAATATAACCTAACCCAAACCAACCTAACATCTCGGCGGTAATATTTCACAACATTCCTGGCGAGTTGGCCTCTAGGTCTCCGTTTGACCTTCATATACATCAATAACATAATATAACCTAACCTAACCCAACCTATCATCTCGGCGGTAATATTTGACAACATTCCTAGCGAGTTGGCTTCTCCGTCTCCGTGGGACCTTTACATACATCAATAACGTAATATAACCTAACCTAACCCAACCTAATATCTCGGCGGTAATATTTCACAACATTCCTGGCGAGTTGGCCTCTAGGTCTCCGTTTGACCTTCATATACATCAATAACGTAATATAACCTAACCTAACCCAACCTATCATCTCGGCGGTAATATTTGACAACATTCCTGGCGAGTTGGCCTCTACCTCTCCGATTGACCTTCATATACATCAATAACGAAATTTAACCTAACCTAACCCAACCTATCATCTCGGCGGTAATATTTGACAACATTCCTGGCGAGTTGGCCTCTACGTCCCCGTGGGACCTTCATATACATCAATAACGTAATATAACCTAACCCAAACCAACCTAACATCACGTCGGTAATATTTGAAAACATACCTGTCGAGTTGGCCTCTACGTCTCCGTGGGACCTTTATATACATCAATAACGTAATATAACATAACCTAACCCAACCTATCATCTCGGCGGTAATATTTGACAACATTCCTGGCGAGTTGGCCTCTACGTCTCCGATTGACCTTCATATACATCAATAACGAAATTTAACCTAACCTAACCCAACCTATCATCTCGGCGGGAATATTTGACAACATTCCTGGCGAGTTGGCCTCTACGTCTCCGCGGCGTCTTTATATACATCAGTAACGTAATCTAACATAACCTAACCCAATCTAACATCTCGGCGGTAATATTTGACCACATTCCTGGCTTGCTGGCCTCTACGTCTCCGTGGGACCTTTATATACATCTATAACGTAATATAACCTAACCTAACCCAACCTAACATCTCGGCGGTAATATTTGACCACATTCCTGGCTTGTTGGCCTCTACGTCTCCGTGGGACCTTCATATAAATCAATAACGAAATATAACCTAACCTAACCCAACCTATCATCTCGGCGGTAATATTTTAAAACATACCTGGCGAGTTGGCTTCTCCGTCTCCGTGGGACCTTTATATACATCAATAACGTAATATAACATAACCTAATCCAATCTAACATCTCGGCGGTTATATTTGACAACATTCCTGGCGAGTTGGCCTCTAGGTCTCCGTCTGACCTTCATATACAGCAATAACGTTATATATCCTAACCTAACCCAACCTATCATCTCGGCGGTAATATTTGACAACATTCCTGGCGAGTTGGCCTCTACGTCTCCGTGGGACCTTCATATACATCAATAACGTAATATAACCTAACCCAAACCAACCTAACATCTCGGCGGTAATATTTGAAAACATACCTGGCGAGTTGGCCTCTACGTCTCCGTGGGACCTTTATATACAACAATAACGTAATATAACCTAACCTAACCCAACCTAACATCCCGGCGGTAATATTTGACCACATTCCTGGCTTGCTGGCCTCTACGTCTCCGTGGGACCTTTATATACATCTATAACGTAATATAACCTAACCTAACCCAACCTAACATCTCGGCGGTAATATTTGACCACATTCCTGGCTTGTTGGCCTCTACGTCTCCGTGGGACCTTCATATAAATCAATAACGAAATATAACCTAACCTAACCCAACCTATCATCTCGGCGGTAATATTTTAAAACATACCTGGCGAGTTGGCCCCTACGGCTCCGTGGCATCTTTATATACATCGATAACGTAATATAACATAACCTAACCCAATCTAACATCTCGGCGGTAATATTTGACCACATTCCTGGCTTGCTGGCCTCTACGTCTCCGTGGGACCTTCATATACATCTATAAGGTAATATAACCTAACCTAACCCAACCTAACATTTCGGCGGTAATATTTGACAACATTCCTAGCGAGTTGGCTTCTCCGTCTCCGTGGGACCTTTATATACATCAATAACGTAATATAACCTAACCTAACACAACCTAACATCTCGGCAGTAATATTTGACAACATTCCTGGCGAGTTGGCCTCTACGTCTCCGATTGACCTTCATATACATCAATAACGAAATTTAACCTAACCTAACCCAACCTATCATCTCGGCGGTAATATTTGACAACATTCCTGGCGAGTTGGCCATTACGTCCCCGTGGGACCTTCATATATATCAATAACGTAATATAACCTAACCCAAACCAACCTAACATCTCGGCGGTAATATTTGAAAACATACCTGTCGAGTTGGCCTCTACGTCTCCGTGGGACCTTTATATACATCAATAACGTAATATAACATAACCTAACCCAATCTAACATCTCGGCGGTAATATTTGACCACATTCCTGGCTTGCTGGCCTCTACGTCTCCGCTTGACCTTCATATACATCAATAACGAAATTTAACCTAACCTAACCCAACCTATCATCTCGGCGGTAATATTTTAAAACATACCTGGCGAGTTGGCTTCTCCGTCTCCGTGGGACCTTTATATACATCAATAACGTAATATAACCTAACCTAACCCAACATAACATCCCGGCGGTAATATTTGACAACATTCCTGGCGAGTTGGCCTCTACGTCTCCGTGGGACCTTCATATACATCAATAACGTAATATAACCTAACCCAAACCAACCTAACATCTCGGCGGTAATATTTCACAACATTCCTGGCGAGTTGGCCTCTAGGTCTCCGTTTGACCTTCATATACATCAATAACATAATATAACCTAACCTAACCCAACCTATCATCTCGGCGGTAATATTTGACAACATTCCTAGCGAGTTGGCTTCTCCGTCTCCGTGGGACCTTTATATACATCAATAACGTAATATAACCTAACCTAACCCAACCTAACATCTCGGCGGTAATATTTCACAACATTCCTGGCGAGTTGGCCTCTAGGTCTCCGTTTGACCTTCATATACATCAATAACGTAATATAACCTAACCTAACCCAACCTATCATCTCGGCGGTAATATTTGACAACATTCCTGGCGAGTTGGCCTCTACGTCTCCGATTGACCTTCATATACATCAATAAGGAAATTTAACCTAACCTAACCCAACCTATCATCTCGGCGGTAATATTTGACCACATTCCTGGCTTGCTGGCCTCTACGTCTCCGTGGGACCTTTATATACATCTATAACGTAATATAACCTAACCTAACCCAACCTAACATCTCGGCGGTAATATTTGACCACATTCCTGGCTTGTTGGCCTCTACGTCTCCGTGGGACCTTCATATAAATCAATAACGAAATATAACCTAACCTAACCCAACCTATCATCTCGGCGGTAATATTTTAAAACATACCTGGCGAGTTGGCTTCTCCGTCTCCGTGGGACCTTTATATACATCAATAACGTAATATAACCTAACCTAACCCAACATAACATCCCGGCGGTAATATTTGACATCATTCCTGGCGAGTTGGCTTCTCCGTCTCCGTGGGACCTTTATATACATCAATAACGTAATATAACCGAACCTAACCCAACCTAACATCTCGGCGGTAATATTTCACAACATTCCTGGCGAGTTGGCCTCTACGTCTCCGATTGACCTTCATATACATCAATAACGAAATTTAACCTAACCTAACCCAACCTATCATCTCGGCGGTAATATTTGACAACATTCCTGGCGAGTTGGCCTCTACGTCCCCGTGGGACCTTCATATACATCAATAACGTAATATAACCTAACCCAAACCAACCTATCATCTCGGCGGTAATATTTGAAAACATACCTGTCGAGTTGGCCTCTACATCTCCGTGGGACCTTTATATACATCAATAACGTAATATAACATAACCTAACCCAACCTATCATCTCGGCGGTAATATTTGACAACATTCCTGGCGAGTTGGTCTCTACGTCTCCGATTGACCTTCATATACATCAATAACGAAATTTAACCTAACCTAACCCAACCTATCATCTCGGCGGGAATATTTGACAACATTCCTGGCGAGTTGGCCTCTACGTCTCCGCGGCGTCTTTATATACATCAGTAACGTAATATAACATAACCTAACCCAATCTAACATCTCGGCGGTAATATTTGACCACATTCCTGGCTTGCTGGCCTCTACGTCTCCGTGGGACCTTTATATACATCTATAACGTAATATAACCTAACCTAACCCAACCTAACATCTCGGCGGTAATATTTGACCACATTCCTGGCTTGTTGGCCTCTACGTCTCCGTGGGACCTTCATATAAATCAATAACGAAATATAACCTAACCTAACCCAACCTATCATCTCGGCGGTAATATTTTAAAACATACCTGGCGAGTTGGCTTCTCCGTCTCCGTGGGACCTTTATATACATCAATAACGTAATATAACATAACCTAATCCAATCTAACATCTCGGCGGTTATATTTGACAACATTCCTGGCGAGTTGGCCTCTAGGTCTCCGTTTGACCTTCATATACATCAATAACGAAATTTAACCTAACCTAACCCAACCTATCATCTCGGCGGTAATATTTTAAAACATACCTGGCGAGTTGGCTTCTCCGTCTCCGTGGGACCTTTATATACATCAATAACGTAATATAACCTAACCTAACCCAACATAACATCCCGGCGGTAATATTTGACAACATTCCTGGCGAGTTGGCCTCTACGTCTCCGTGGGACCTTCATATACATCAATAACGTAATATAACCTAACCCAAACCAACCTAACATCTCGGCGGTAATATTTCACAACATTCCTGGCGAGTTGGCCTCTAGGTCTCCGTTTGACCTTCATATACATCAATAACATAATATAACCTAACCTAACCCAACCTATCATCTCGGCGGTAATATTTGACAACATTCCTAGCGAGTTGGCTTCTCCGTCTCCGTGGGACCTTTATATACATCAATAACGTAATATAACCTAACCTAACCCAACCTAACATCTCGGCGGTAATATTTCACAACATTCCTGGCGAGTTGGCCTCTAGGTCTCCGTTTGACCTTCATATACATCAATAACGTAATATAACCTAACCTAACCCAACCTATCATCTCGGCGGTAATATTTGACAACATTCCTGGCGAGTTGGCCTCTACGTCTCCGATTGACCTTCATATACATCAATAAGGAAATTTAACCTAACCTAACCCAACCTATCATCTCGGCGGTAATATTTGACCACATTCCTGGCTTGCTGGCCTCTACGTCTCCGTGGGACCTTTATATACATCTATAACGTAATATAACCTAACCTAACCCAACCTAACATCTCGGCGGTAATATTTGACCACATTCCTGGCTTGTTGGCCTCTACGTCTCCGTGGGACCTTCATATAAATCAATAACGAAATATAACCTAACCTAACCCAACCTATCATCTCGGCGGTAATATTTTAAAACATACCTGGCGAGTTGGCTTCTCCGTCTCCGTGGGACCTTTATATACATCAATAACGTAATATAACCTAACCTAACCCAACATAACATCCCGGCGGTAATATTTGACATCATTCCTGGCGAGTTGGCTTCTCCGTCTCCGTGGGACCTTTATATACATCAATAACGTAATATAACCGAACCTAACCCAACCTAACATCTCGGCGGTAATATTTCACAACATTCCTGGCGAGTTGGCCTCTACGTCTCCGATTGACCTTCATATACATCAATAACGAAATTTAACCTAACCTAACCCAACCTATCATCTCGGCGGTAATATTTGACAACATTCCTGGCGAGTTGGCCTCTACGTCCCCGTGGGACCTTCATATACATCAATAACGTAATATAACCTAACCCAAACCAACCTATCATCTCGGCGGTAATATTTGAAAACATACCTGTCGAGTTGGCCTCTACATCTCCGTGGGACCTTTATATACATCAATAACGTAATATAACATAACCTAACCCAACCTATCATCTCGGCGGTAATATTTGACAACATTCCTGGCGAGTTGGTCTCTACGTCTCCGATTGACCTTCATATACATCAATAACGAAATTTAACCTAACCTAACCCAACCTATCATCTCGGCGGGAATATTTGACAACATTCCTGGCGAGTTGGCCTCTACGTCTCCGCGGCGTCTTTATATACATCAGTAACGTAATATAACATAACCTAACCCAATCTAACATCTCGGCGGTAATATTTGACCACATTCCTGGCTTGCTGGCCTCTACGTCTCCGTGGGACCTTTATATACATCTATAACGTAATATAACCTAACCTAACCCAACCTAACATCTCGGCGGTAATATTTGACCACATTCCTGGCTTGTTGGCCTCTACGTCTCCGTGGGACCTTCATATAAATCAATAACGAAATATAACCTAACCTAACCCAACCTATCATCTCGGCGGTAATATTTTAAAACATACCTGGCGAGTTGGCCCCTACGGCTCCGTGGCATCTTTATATACATCGATAACGTAATATAACATAACCTAACCCAATCTAACATCTCGGCGGTAATATTTGACCACATTCCTGACTTGCTGGCCTCTACGTCTCCGTGGGACCTTCATATACATCTATAAGGTAATATAACCTAACCTAACCCAACCTAACATTTCGGCGGTAATATTTGACAACATTCCTAGCGAGTTGGCTTCTCCGTCTCCGTGGGACCTTTATATACATCAATAACGTAATATAACCTAACCTAACACAACCTAACATCTCGGCAGTAATATTTGACAACATTCCTGGCGAGTTGGCCTCTACGTCTCCGATTGACCTTCATATACATCAATAACGAAATTTAACCTAACCTAACCCAACCTATCATCTCGGCGGTAATATTTGACAACATTCCTGGCGAGTTGGCCATTACGTCCCCGTGGGACCTTCATATATATCAATAACGTAATATAACCTAACCCAAACCAACCTAACATCTCGGCGGTAATATTTGAAAACATACCTGTCGAGTTGGCCTCTACGTCTCCGTGGGACCTTTATATACATCAATAACGTAATATAACATAACCTAACCCAATCTAACATCTCGGCGGTAATATTTGACCACATTCCTGGCTTGCTGGCCTCTACGTCTCCGATTGACCTTCATATACATCAATAACGAAATTTAACCTAACCTAACCCAACCTATCATCTCGGCGGTAATATTTTAAAACATACCTGGCGAGTTGGCTTCTCCGTCTCCGTGGGACCTTTATATACATCAATAACGTAATATAACCTAACCTAACCCAACATAACATCCCGGCGGTAATATTTGACAACATTCCTGGCGAGTTGGCCTCTACGTCTCCGTGGGACCTTCATATACATCAATAACGTAATATAACCTAACCCAAACCAACCTAACATCTCGGCGGTAATATTTCACAACATTCCTGGCGAGTTGGCCTCTAGGTCTCCGTTTGACCTTCATATACATCAATAACATAATATAACCTAACCTAACCCAACCTATCATCTCGGCGGTAATATTTGACAACATTCCTAGCGAGTTGGCTTCTCCGTCTCCGTGGGACCTTTATATACATCAATAACGTAATATAACCTAACCTAACCCAACCTAACATCTCGGCGGTAATATTTCACAACATTCCTGGCGAGTTGGCCTCTAGGTCTCCGTTTGACCTTCATATACATCAATAACGTAATATAACCTAACCTAACCCAACCTATCATCTCGGCGGTAATATTTGACAACATTCCTGGCGAGTTGGCCTCTACGTCTCCGATTGACCTTCATATACATCAATAAGGAAATTTAACCTAACCTAACCCAACCTATCATCTCGGCGGTAATATTTGACCACATTCCTGGCTTGCTGGCCTCTACGTCTCCGTGGGACCTTTATATACATCTATAACGTAATATAACCTAACCTAACCCAACCTAACATCTCGGCGGTAATATTTGACCACATTCCTGGCTTGTTGGCCTCTACGTCTCCGTGGGACCTTCATATAAATCAATAACGAATTATAACCTAACCTAACCCAACCTATCATCTCGGCGGTAATATTTTAAAACATACCTGGCGAGTTGGCTTCTCCGTCTCCGTGGGACCTTTATATACATCAATAACGTAATATAACCTAACCTAACCCAACATAACATCCCGGCGGTAATATTTGACATCATTCCTGGCGAGTTGGCTTCTCCGTCTCCGTGGGACCTTTATATACATCAATAACGTAATATAACCGAACCTAACCCAACCTAACATCTCGGCGGTAATATTTCACAACATTCCTGGCGAGTTGGCCTCTACGTCTCCGATTGACCTTCATATACATCAATAACGAAATTTAACCTAACCTAACCCAACCTATCATCTCGGCGGTAATATTTGACAACATTCCTGGCGAGTTGGCCTCTACGTCCCCGTGGGACCTTCATATACATCAATAACGTAATATAACCTAACCCAAACCAACCTATCATCTCGGCGGTAATATTTGAAAACATACCTGTCGAGTTGGCCTCTACATCTCCGTGGGACCTTTATATACATCAATAACGTAATATAACATAACCTAACCCAACCTATCATCTCGGCGGTAATATTTGACAACATTCCTGGCGAGTTGGTCTCTACGTCTCCGATTGACCTTCATATACATCAATAACGAAATTTAACCTAACCTAACCCAACCTATCATCTCGGCGGGAATATTTGACAACATTCCTGGCGAGTTGGCCTCTACGTCTCCGCGGCGTCTTTATATACATCAGTAACGTAATATAACATAACCTAACCCAATCTAACATCTCGGCGGTAATATTTGACCACATTCCTGGCTTGCTGGCCTCTACGTCTCCGTGGGACCTTTATATACATCTATAACGTAATATAACCTAACCTAACCCAAACTAACATCTCGGCGGTAATATTTGACCACATTCCTGGCTTGTTGGCCTCTACGTCTCCGTGGGACCTTCATATAAATCAATAACGAAATATAACCTAACCTAACCCAACCTATCATCTCGGCGGTAATATTTTAAAACATACCTGGCGAGTTGGCTTCTCCGTCTCCGTGGGACCTTTATATACATCAATAACGTAATATAACATAACCTAATCCAATCTAACATCTCGGCGGTTATATTTGACAACATTCCTGGCGAGTTGGCCTCTAGGTCTCCGTTTGACCTTCATATACAGCAATAACGTTATATATCCTAACCTAACCCAACCTATCATCTCGGCGGTAATATTTTAAAACATACCTGGCGAGTTGGCCCCTACGGCTCCGTGGCATCTTTATATACATCGATAACGTAATATAACATAACCTAACCCAATCTAACATCTCGGCGGTAATATTTGACCACATTCCTGGCTTGCTGGCCTCTACGTCTCCGTGGGACCTTCATATACATCTATAAGGTAATATAACCTAACCTAACCCAACCTAACATTTCGGCGGTAATATTTGACAACATTCCTAGCGAGTTGGCTTCTCCGTCTCCGTGGGACCTTTATATACATCAATAACGTAATATAACCTAACCTAACCCAACCTAACATCTCGGCGGTAATATTTGACAACATTCCTGGCGAGTTGGCCTCTACGTCTCCGATTGACCTTCATATACATCAATAACGAAATTTAACCTAACCTAACCCAACCTATCATCTCGGCGGTAATATTTTAAAACATACCTGGCGAGTTGGCTTCTCCGTCTCCGTGGGACCTTTATATACATCAATAACGTAATATAACCTAACCTAACCCAACATAACATCCCGGCGGTAATATTTGACAACATTCCTGGCGAGTTGGCCTCTACGTCTCCGTGGGACCTTCATATACATCAATAACGTAATATAACCTAACCCAAACCAACCTAACATCTCGGCGGTAATATTTCACAACATTCCTGGCGAGTTGGCCTCTAGGTCTCCGTTTGACCTTCATATACATCAATAACATAATATAACCTAACCTAACCCAACCTAACATCTCGGCGGTAATATTTGACAACATTCCTAGCGAGTTGGCTTCTCCGTCTCCGTGGGACCTTTATATACATCAATAACGTAATATAACCTAACCTAACCCAACCTAACATCTCGGCGGTAATATTTCACAACATTCCTGGCGAGTTGGCCTCTACGTCTCCGATTGACCTTCATATACATCAATAACGAAATTTAACCTAACCTAACCCAACCTATCATCTCGGCGGGAATATTTGACAACATTCCTGGCGAGTTGGCCTCTACGTCTCCGCGGCGTCTTTATATACATCAGTAACGTAATATAACATAACCTAACCCAATCTAACATCTCGGCGGTAATATTTGACATCATTCCTGGCGAGTTGGCTTCTCCGTCTCCGTGGGACCTTTATATACATCAATAACGTAATATAACCGAACCTAACCCAACCTAACATCTCGGCGGTAATATTTCACAACATTCCTGGCGAGTTGGCCTCTACGTCTCCGATTGACCTTCATATACATCAATAACGAAATTTAACCTAACCTAACCCAACCTATCATCTCGGCGGTAATATTTGACAACATTCCTGGCGAGTTGGCCTCTACGTCCCCGTGGGACCTTCATATACATCAATAACGTAATATAACCTAACCCAAACCAACCTATCATCTCGGCGGTAATATTTGAAAACATACCTGTCGAGTTGGCCTCTACATCTCCGTGGGACCTTTATATACATCAATAACGTAATATAACATAACCTAACCCAACCTATCATCTCGGCGGTAATATTTGACAACATTCCTGGCGAGTTGGCCTCTACGTCCCCGATTGACCTTCATATACATCAATAACGAAATTTAACCTAACCTAACCCAACCTATCATCTCGGCGGGAATATTTGACAACATTCCTGGCGAGTTGGCCTCTACGTCTCCGCGGCGTCTTTATATACATCAGTAACGTAATATAACATAACCTAACCCAATCTAACATCTCGGCGGTAATATTTGACCACATTCCTGGCTTGCTGGCCTCTACGTCTCCGTGGGACCTTTATATACATCTATAACGTAATATAACCTAACCTAACCCAACCTAACATCTCGGCGGTAATATTTGACCACATTCCTGGCTTGTTGGCCTCTACGTCTCCGTGGGACCTTCATATAAATCAATAACGAAATATAACCTAACCTAACCCAACCTATCATCTCGGCGGTAATATTTTAAAACATACCTGGCGAGTTGGCCTCTACGCCTCCGTGGCATCTTTATATACATCGATAACGTAATATAACATAACCTAACCCAATCTAACATCTCGGCGGTAATATTTGACCACATTCCTGGCTTGCTGGCCTCTACGTCTCCGTGGGACCTTCATATACATCAATAAGGTAATATAACCTAACCTAACCCAACCTAACATTTCGGCGGTAATATTTGACAACATTCCTAGCGAGTTGGCTTCTCCGTCTCCGTGGGACCTTTATATACATCAATAACGTAATATAACCTAACCTAACCCAACATAACATCCCGGCGGTAATATTTGACATCATTCCTGGCGAGTTGGCTTCTCCGTCTCCGTGGGACCTTTATATACATCAATAACGTAATATAACCGAACCTAACCCAACCTAACATCTCGGCGGTAATATTTGACAACATTCCTGGCGAGTTGGCCTCTACGTCTCCGATTGACCTTCATATACATCAATAACGAAATTTAACCTAACCTAACCCAACCCATCATCTCGGCGGTAATATTTGACAACATTCGTGGCGAGTTGGCCTCTACGTCCCCGTGGGACCTTCATATACATCAATAACGTAATATAACCTAACCCAAACCAACCTAACATCTCGGCGGTAATATTTGAAAACATACCTGTCGAGTTGGCCTCTACGTCTCCGTGGGACCTTTATATACATCAATAACGTAATATAACATAACCTAACCCAATCTAACATCTCGGCGGTAATATTTGACCACATTCCTGGCTTGCTGGCCTCTACGTCTCCGATTGACCTTCATATACATCAATAACGAAATTTAACCTAACCTAAACCAACCTATCATCTCGGCGGTAATATTTGACAACATTCCTGGCGAGTTGGCCTCTACGTCTCCGATTGACCTTCATATACATCAATAACGAAATTTAACCTAACCTAACCCAACCTATCATCTCGGCGGGAATATTTGACAACATTCCTGGCGAGTTGGCCCCTACGGCTCCGTGGCATCTTTATATACATCGATAACGTAATATAACATAACCTAACCCAATCTAACATCTCGGCGGTAATATTTGACCACATTCCTGGCTTGCTGGCCTCTACGTCTCCGTGGGACCTTCATATACATCTATAAGGTAATATAACCTAACCTAACCCAACCTAACATTTCGGCGGTAATATTTGACAACATTCCTAGCGAGTTGGCTTCTCCGTCTCCGTGGGACCTTTCATATACATCAATAACGTAATATAACCTAACCTAACCCAACCTCACATCTCGGCAGCTAATATTTGACAACATTCCTGGCGAGTTCGGCCTATACGTCTCCGTGGGGCCTTCATATACATCAATAACGTAGTATAACCTAACCTAACCCAACCTAACACATCGGCGGTAATATTTTACAACATTCCTGGCGAGTTGGCCTCTACGTCTCCGTGGGAATTTTATATACATCAATAACGTAATATAACCTAACCTAACCCAACCCAACTTCCCGGCACTAATATTTGACAACATTCCTGGCGAGTTGGCCTCTACCTCTCCGTGGGACCTTCATATACATCAATAACGTAATTTAACCTAACCTAACCCAACCTCACATCTCGGCACTAATATTTGACAACATTCCTGGCGAGTTGGCCTCTACCTCTTCGTGGGACCTTCATATACATCAATATCTTAATTTAACCTAACCTAAACCAACGTAACATCTCGGCGGTAGTATTTGACAACATTCCTGGCTTGTTGGCCTCTATGTTTCCGTGGGACCTTTATATACATCAATAACGTAATATAACCTAACCTAGCCCAACCTATCCTGTCGGCGGGAATATTTGACAACATTCCTGGCGAGTTGGCCTCTACGTCTCCGTGGGACCTTCACATATATCAATAACGTAATATAACCTAAACTAACCCAACCTAACCTTTCGGCGCTATTATTTGACAACATTCCTTGGGGGTTGGCCTCTACGTCTCCGCGGGGCCTTTATATACATCAATAACGTAATATAACCTAACCTAATCCAACCCAATCTCTCGGAACTAATATTTGACAACATTCCTGGCGAGTTGGCCTCTACGTCTCCGTGGGGCTTTTATATACATCAATAACGTAATATAACCTAACCTAATCCAACCTAACATCTCGGCACTAATATTTGACAACGTTCCTGGCTAGTTGGCCTCTACGTCTCCGTGGGAATTTTATATACATCAATAACGTAATATAACCTAACCTAACCCAACCTATCATCTCGGCGGTAATATTTGACAACATTTCTGGCGAGTTGGCCTCTACGTCTCCGTGGGGCCTTCATATACATCAATAACGTAGTATAACCTAACCTAACCCAACCTAACACATCGGCGGTAATATTTGACAACATTCCTGGCGAGTTGGCCTCTACGTCACCGTGGGACCTTCATATACATCAATAACGTAATATTACCTAACTTAATCCAACCTAACATCTCGGCACTAATATTTGACAACATTCCTGCCGAGTTGGCCTCTACCTCTCAGTGGGGCCTTCATATACATCAATAACGTAGTATAACCTAACCTAACCCAACCTAACACATCGGCGGTAATATTTGACAACATTCCTGGCGAGTTGGCCTCTACGTCACCGTGGGACCTTCATATACATCAATAACGTAGTATAACCTAACCTAACCCAACCTAACACATCGGCGGTAATATTTGACAACATTCCTGGCGAGTTGGCCTCTACGTCACCGTGGGACCTTCATATACATCAATAACGTAATATTACCTAACCTAACCCAACCTATCATATCGGCGGTAATATTTGACAACATTCCTGGCGGGTTGGCCTCTACGTCTCCGCTGGGCCTTTATATACATCAATAACGTAATATAACCTAACCTAACCCAACCCAATCTCTCGGAACTAATATTTGACAACATTCCTGGCGAGTTGGCCTCTACGTCTCCGTGGGGCTTTTATATACATCAATAACGTAATATAACCTAACCTAATCCAACCTAACATCTCGGCACTAATATTTGACAACGTTCCTGGCTAGTTGGACTCTACGTCTCCGTGGGAATTTTATATACATCAATAACGTAATATAACCTAACCTAACCCAACCTAACACATCGGCGGTAATATTTGACAACATTCCTGGCGAGTTGGCCTCTACGTCACCGTGGGACCTTCATATACATCAATAACGTAATATTACCTAACTTAATCCAACCTAACATCTCGGCACTAATATTTGACAACATTCCTGGCGAGTTGGGGTCTACGTCTCCGTGGGAATTTTATATACATCTATAACGTAATATTACCTAACTTAACCCAACCTAACATCTCGGCTCTAATATTTGACAACATTCCTGGCGAGTTGGCCTCTACCTCTCAGTGGGACCTTCATATACATCAATGACGTAATATAACCTAACCTAACCCAACCTATCAATTCTCGGCGGTAATATTTGACAACATTCCTGGCGAGTTGGCCTCTACTTCTCCGTGGGACCTTCATATACATCAATAACGTAATATAACATTACATGACCCAGCCTAACCTTTCGGCGCTATTATTTGACGACATTCCTGGTTTATTGGCATTATGGTTTCCGTGGGACTTTGATATACATCAATAGCGTAATATAAACTAACCTAACCCAACCTAACCACTCGGCGCTATTATGTGACAACATTCCTGGTGAGTTGGCATCTACGTTTCCGTGGGAATTTTATATACATCAATAACGTAATATAACCTAACCTAACCCAACCTATCATCTCGGCGGTAATATTTGACAACATTTCTGCCGAGTTGGCCTCTACGTCTCCGTGGGGCCTTCATATACATCAATAACGTAGTATAACCTAACCTAACCCAACCTAACACATCGGCGGTAATATTTGACAACATTCCTGGCGAGTTGGCCTCTACGTCACCGTGGGACCTTCATATACATCAATAACGTAATATTACCTGACCTAACCCAACCTAACACATCGGCGGTAATATTTGACAACATTCCTGGCGAGTTGGCCTCTATGTCACAGTGGGACCTTCATATACATCAATAACGTAATATAACCTAACCTAACCCAACCTCACATCTCGGCACTAATATTTGACAACATTCCTGGCGAGTTCGCCTATACGTCTCCGTGGGGCCTTCATATACATCAATAACGTACTATAACCTAACCTAACCCAACCTAACACATCGGCGTCAATATTTTACAACATTCCTGGCGAGTTGGCCTCTACGTCTCCGTGGGAATTTTATATACATCAATAACGTAATATAACCTAACCTAACCCAACCCAACTTCCCGGCACTAATATTTGACAACATTCCTGGCGAGTTGGCCTCTACCTCTCCGTGGGACCTTCATATACATCAATAACGTAATTTAACCTAACCTAACCCAACCTCACATCTCGGCACTAATATTTGACCACATTCCTGGCGAGTTGGCCTCTACCTCTTCGTGGGACCTTCATATACATCAATATCTTAATTTAACGTAACCTAAACCAACGTAACATCTCGGCGGTAGTATTTGACAACATTCCTGGCTTGTTGGCCTCTATGTTTCCGTGGGACCTTTATATACATCAATAACGTAATATAACCTAACCTAGCCCAACCTATCCTGTCGGCGGGAATATTTGACAACATTCCTGGCGAGTTGGCCTCTACGTCTCCGTGGGACCTTCACATATATCAATAACGTAATATAACCTAAACTAACCCAACTTAACCTTTCGGCGCTATTATTTGACAACATTCCTTGGGGGTTGGCCTCTACGTCTCCGCGGGGCCTTTATATACATCAATAACGTAATATAACCTAACCTAATCCAACCCAATCTCTCGGAACTAATATTTGACAACATTCCTGGCGAGTTGGCCTCTACGTCTCCGTGGGGCTTTTATATACATCAATAACGTAATATAACCTAACCTAATCCAACCTAACATCTCGGCACTAATATTTGACAACGTTCCTGGCTAGTTGGCCTCTACGTCTCCGTGGGAATTTTATATACATCAATAACGTAATATAACCTAACCTAACCCAACCTATCATCTCGGCGGTAATATTTGACAACATTTCTGGCGAGTTGGCCTCTACGTCTCCGTGGGGCCTTCATATACATCAATAACGTAGTATAACCTAACCTAACCCAACCTAACACATCGGCGGTAATATTTGACAACATTCCTGGCGAGTTGGCCTCTACGTCACCGTGGGACCTTCATATACATCAATAACGTAATATTACCTAACTTAATCCAACCTAACATCTCGGCACTAATATTTGACAACATTCCTGCCGAGTTGGCCTCTACCTCTCAGTGGGGCCTTCATATACATCAATAACGTAGTATAACCTAACCTAACCCAACCTAACACATCGGCGGTAATATTTGACAACATTCCTGGCGAGTTGGCCTCTACGTCACCGTGGGACCTTCATATACATCAATAACGTAGTATAACCTAACCTAACCCAACCTAACACATCGGCGGTAATATTTGACAACATTCCTGGCGAGTTGGCCTCTACGTCACCGTGGGACCTTCATATACATCAATAACGTAATATTACCTAACCTAACCCAACCTATCATATCGGCGGTAATATTTGACAACATTCCTGGCGGGTTGGCCTCTACGTCTCCGCTGGGCCTTTATATACATCAATAACGTAATATAACCTAACCTAACCCAACCCAATCTCTCGGAACTAATATTTGACAACATTCCTGGCGAGTTGGCCTCTACGTCTCCGTGGGGCTTTTATATACATCAATAACGTAATATAACCTAACCTAATCCAACCTAACATCTCGGCACTAATATTTGACAACGTTCCTGGCTAGTTGGACTCTACGTCTCCGTGGGAATTTTATATACATCAATAACGTAATATAACCTAACCTAACCCAACCTATCATCTCGGCGGTAATATTTGACAACATTTCTGGCGAGTTGGCCTCTACGTCTCCGTGGGGCCTTCATATACATCAATAACGTAGTATAACCTAACCTAACCCAACCTAACACATCGGCGGTAATATTTGACAACATTCCTGGCGAGTTGGCCTCTACGTCACCGTGGGACCTTCATATACATCAATAACGTAATATTACCTAACTTAATCCAACCTAACATCTCGGCACTAATATTTGACAACATTCCTGGCGAGTTGGGGTCTACGTCTCCGTGGGAATTTTATATACATCTATAACGTAATATTACCTAACTTAACCCAACCTAACATCTCGGCTCTAATATTTGACAACATTCCTGGCGAGTTGGCCTCTACCTCTCAGTGGGACCTTCATATACATCAATGACGTAATATAACCTAACCTAACCAAACCTATCAATTCTCGGCGGTAATATTTGACAACATTCCTGGCGAGTTGGCCTCTACTTCTCCGTGGGACCTTCATATACATCAATAACGTAATATAACATTACATGACCCAGCCTAACCTTTCGGCGCTATTATTTGACGACATTCCTGGTTTATTGGCATTATGGTTTCCGTGGGACTTTGATATACATCAATAGCGTAATATAAACTAACCTAACCCAACCTAACCACTCGGCGCTATTATGTGACAACATTCCTGGTGAGTTGGCATCTACGTTTCCGTGGGAATTTTATATACATCAATAACGTAATATAACCTAACCTAACCCAACCTATCATCTCGGCGGTAATATTTGACAACATTTCTGCCGAGTTGGCCTCTACGTCTCCGTGGGGCCTTCATATACATCAATAACGTAGTATAACCTAACCTAACCCAACCTAACACATCGGCGGTAATATTTGACAACATTCCTGGCGAGTTGGCCTCTACGTCACCGTGGGACCTTCATATACATCAATAACGTAATATTACCTGACCTAACCCAACCTAACACATCGGCGGTAATATTTGACAACATTCCTGGCGAGTTGGCCTCTATGTCACAGTGGGACCTTCATATACATCAATAACGTAATATAACCTAACCTAACCCAACCTCACATCTCGGCACTAATATTTGACAACATTCCTGGCGAGTTCGCCTATACGTCTCCGTGGGGCCTTCATATACATCAATAACGTACTATAACCTAACCTAACCCAACCTAACACATCGGCGGTAATATTTTACAACATTCCTGGCGAGTTGGCCTCTACGTCTCCGTGGGAATTTTATATACATCAATAACGTAATATAACCTAACCTAACCCAACCCAACTTCCCGGCACTAATATTTGACAACATTCCTGGCGAGTTGGCCTCTACCTCTCCGTGGGACCTTCATATACATCAATAACGTAATTTAACCTAACCTAACCCAACCTCACACCTCGGCACTAATATTTGACCACATTCCTGGCGAGTTGGCCTCTACCTCTTCGTGGGACCTTCATATACATCAATATCTTAATTTAACGTAACCTAAACCAACGTAACATCTCGGCGGTAGTATTTGACAACATTCCTTTCTTGTTGGCCTCTATGTTTCCGTGGGACCTTTATATACATCAATAACGTAATATAACCTAACCTAGCCCAACCTATCCTGTCGGCGGGAATATTTGACAACATTCCTGGCGAGTTGGCCTCTACGTCTCCGTGGGACCTTCACATATATCAATAACGTAATATAACCTAAACTAACCCAACCTAACCTTTCGGCGCTATTATTTGACAACATTCCTTGGGGGTTGGCCTCTACGTCTCCGCGGGGCCTTTATATACATCAATAACGTAATATAACCTAACCTAATCCAACCCAATCTCTCGGAACTAATATTTGACAACATTCCTGGCGAGTTGGCCTCTACGTCTCCGTGGGGCTTTTATATACATCAATAACGTAATATAACCTAACCTAATCCAACCTAACATCTCGGCACTAATATTTGACAACGTTCCTGGCTAGTTGGCCTCTACGTCTCCGTGGGAATTTTATATACATCAATAACGTAATATAACCTAACCTAACCCAACCTATCATCTCGGCGGTAATATTTGACAACATTTCTGGCGAGTTGGCCTCTACGTCTCCGTGGGGCCTTCATATACATCAATAACGTAGTATAACCTAACCTAACCCAACCTAACACATCGGCGGTAATATTTGACAACATTCCTGGCGAGTTGGCCTCTACGTCACCGTGGGACCTTCATATACATCAATAACGTAATATTACCTAACTTAATCCAACCTAACATCTCGGCACTAATATTTGACAACATTCCTGCCGAGTTGGCCTCTACCTCTCAGTGGGGCCTTCATATACATCAATAACGTAGTATAACCTAACCTAACCCAACCTAACACATCGGCGGTAATATTTGACAACATTCCTGGCGAGTTGGCCTCTACGTCACCGTGGGACCTTCATATACATCAATAACGTAGTATAACCTAACCTAACCCAACCTAACACATCGGCGGTAATATTTGACAACATTCCTGGCGAGTTGGCCTCTACGTCACCGTGGGACCTTCATATACATCAATAACGTAATATTACCTAACCTAACCCAACCTATCATATCGGCGGTAATATTTGACAACATTCCTGGCGGGTTGGCCTCTACGTCTCCGCTGGGCCTTTATATACATCAATAACGTAATATAACCTAACCTAACCCAACCCAATCTCTCGGAACTAATATTTGACAACATTCCTGGCGAGTTGGCCTCTACGTCTCCGTGGGGCTTTTATATACATCAATAACGTAATATAACCTAACCTAATCCAACCTAACATCTCGGCACTAATATTTGACAACGTTCCTGGCTAGTTGGACTCTACGTCTCCGTGGGAATTTTATATACATCAATAACGTAATATAACCTAACCTAACCCAACCTATCATCTCGGCGGTAATATTTGACAACATTTCTGGCGAGTTGGCCTCTACGTCTCCGTGGGGCCTTCATATACATCAATAACGTAGTATAACCTAACCTAACCCAACCTAACACATCGGCGGTAATATTTGACAACATTCCTGGCGAGTTGGCCTCTACGTCACCGTGGGACCTTCATATACATCAATAACGTAATATTACCTAACTTAATCCAACCTAACATCTCGGCACTAATATTTGACAACATTCCTGGCGAGTTGGGGTCTACGTCTCCGTGGGAATTTTATATACATCTATAACGTAATATTACCTAACTTAACCCAACCTAACATCTCGGCTCTAATATTTGACAACATTCCTGGCGAGTTGGCCTCTACCTCTCAGTGGGACCTTCATATACATCAATGACGTAATATAACCTAACCTAACCCAACCTATCAATTCTCGGCGGTAATATTTGACAACATTCCTGGCGAGTTGGCCTCTACTTCTCCGTGGGACCTTCATATACATCAATAACGTAATATAACATTACATGACCCAGCCTAACCTTTCGGCGCTATTATTTGACGACAT
>CAXAJV010000598.1:0-117200 GCA_963969225.1 Xylocopa violacea
CACACTACACAAAGCGTGCAAATCAGATTAAAAAATAATCCCCAAACTTAGAGAAATGAACAGATGTGTCTCGTGGACCAGTTATTCCTGTGGTTTACATTTTTCAACGCATTCATAAATCACTCGTTCCAGAATGCTCAAAGATAATTACTGGAAGTAACGATGAAAAATGTTTATGTCGGTTCAGGAAATAAATCCATTCTGTATCCAATAATCCACCACACATTAGCTTGATAAATTAATTTTTATAAAAAGAAAAAGATATATAATATACTCCATCATGCGAATAACAAATTTTTACATTTTAAAAGATATTTTCTGGCGATAAAAATGTATTATTTGACAATTCTAGCGGAATAGGAAGTCCGGTAAAAATTATACGAATGTTTCCCCACGACCAATTAATGCTGTTAACTGACAGAAGACTTCACTTATTTGTAATTTAATTGAGATTAATTTCGAGGGAAAAACAAACTGATACGTGCACACTGCAACGCTATATTCTCTTTCACGTCCGTTTAACCGAATCATTTAGAAAGTCATATAAATTTTCATGTCAAAAGTTTCGTAATGCTCCACAGTATATGCGAATTTTTTTCAACGTGATGAAGTTTTGTACGAAAAAGGAAAAACTAGGCAGACAGACAAAATGGAATGAAAGAAAAAAGCCTATGGCTATCTGGAAAGGCTCCTTTGTTTTTCAATGAGATTCCGAAATTGTAATATAATATTATATTCTATTCATCGCGGTTGAAACAGAAACTAACAGTGCTTCAGCAAACTTTCTCTCGGGAACTTTTTACATTAATTATACACCATCTCCATTTAGCCACAGAATAATAGCGAATACGAAACAGATACAATAAAATATCCGTCCGTTTATTCCAATTTGATCGATTCCAATCGTGGTTTCGCGATGAATTATGAGTTAAAATTTGGGAATTAAAAACTTTCTTAATCATAATTATGCAAATTAAAAACTGTAGAGATTGGAAATTCTGATCATTGACTTCCCTGAACTAAATCAGTAATGATCAATAGAATAGATCCAAAAAAATATGTAAATACCACTGTACACCATACAGTTTCATCAGCAATAGACAGTGCCATTTGTGCCATTCGAATACAGCATGAACTCATCGCATTATTAACCACCATCCTTGGCTTGATTCTCAATTACTACAGAACGTGGGATTTAATTACTCAATGCGTCATTTATATTTATTATACACAGGTTTCGCCAACACCTACAGCTTTTGTCAAAATTGTACACGGTTCGAACCTGAAAAGTGTTTCGCGATGAATTATGAGTTAAAATTTGAGAATTAAAAACTTTATTAATCATAATTATGCAAATTAAAAACTGTAGAGATTGGAAATTCTGATCGTTGACTTCCCTGAACTAAATCAGTAATGACCAATAGAATAGATCTCGTAGAAAAGATCCTCGAACGCCCACAAAACGAACGTCCGTTCTCCGTCAGGCGTTCGACAGAGTAGCCATCCAGACGTCCGCCAGCGCCACTTGGAACCATCGAGTGGCATCGGTGCAAGGCGTCGCGTTCTCAATATCGATCGTTGTCGAGTTAGTTCCTAGACAATCCGTGATCCAATTCCAGATAGAGTCGGACAAAACTACGCTAGACCAGGTAACGGTTCCTCGTCGAGGGACGCAACAGGTAACGCGACCACATCCCTCGTTACAATGCGCTGCGTAACAGTTCGTCGCGTTTGAAAAAACACGGGGAGCGGTCGAAAAATCACAGCGACGAGAAAGGGAGGGAGGCATAATGAAATGGAAATAGATTTTCGTGGCCACCACCGCGGAGCAACAGGTACGCCTCGTAACGAATTATCGCGGGCGCGATAAACGGTAATTCGAACGGAGAAAGGAAGCTCCACCAGCCACCGAAGACACGAGAACCAAGAAGGGCGCGACGTGTCAAAGTTTTTAATTAGTTCGCGAAGCGATCGGGTCGCTATCGGAACGCGAGTGGCTCGTTGCAAATCAAAAGCAATTTACACTTTTGCTGTCTTGGCACCGACTGGTCCATGCCCTGTAGATTCTCCGACGAAATTATCCAATCAGAGAATCCCGATAGTTCCGAGGCTGCTGGCGCGGCGTTTTCAAATAGGCTTTCGATCTCGTCGACATGTAAACGTAAGAAAATTGCTCTGCCTCAAGTTCGACTCGGAATTTTATCGAGAAGCAGTCGCGACACATAGACGATTTCGCGAATATTTGCGAAAGAAAAATAAGGATCCCAAGCCTAGGAGAAACATTTGTAATCGTGACAAAAGTTTTAGAAGCAAACAGGAACCGTACCACTGACGACAAAGGGGTAACTGCTAACGAACAGTGGCCAAAAGCAAATGTTGCTTACTTTCCTTCCCGATGAGCTCTCTTGGGAGGAGCAAAGCTAGGTAGAAATTTCCCATGACATTCGAGTAAATCCGGAATATCGCGAGACTACCAAACGAATCAACAGTTCCACGTGGAACGAACGATTACACCGGTTACCCCGCAAACAAGTCACCATCCACGATCACCCATTCATCACTCTAAACTTCCGCAGCGCCGTGTCAACCTCCACTCTTCGTTTCTTTACCCGATCGCAGAACTTCAGCAATTAGTATCAGACCAGCGGAACTCTCAGCGAAAGTGAAACGGATCGAACTTTCTTGCTCCAAAACAGCCGGTTCCAGTGGCCCCATAAAGGCCGTGGCACCATCGACTACCATCGCGATGTACCATCCAACGCCGCAACGCAACGTAACTAGAAACCATGGACTTGAAGAACCCACCACCCGACGCAAACACAGGACAACGTGTGAAACCGTTCGCAAGCTCAACCATTCACAATTATGAAGTCATGAAGCTTCTGTTACCTGCCGTGCTGATATACATGTGCTCGGCCAGCAGCGAGCCGGGCGATAGATGGTTATTGAGCTCCGAGCAGGTTCGACTCGACGACGACGGCGACGATTACTCCAATAGCGAGTCGATCGATCGTGAAAAAATTAATCAGGAACTTCGCCGAGACTTTCCACCCCGGGCTGGTCCATCGACGCGGAAAGGGATCGCGCTCGTTTGAGGGCGCGACACGAGCGTGGCTTCCGGTTCGAGAACCCGGAAACTCATCATCTGATTCGATACGGCCGCAGATAGTTCCGATCTATGGACCCGAGCGCGCAGGTTCTCGTCGCCTGACCAGTGAAGAAGAAGGCGGTCGTCGAGGGCGACCTCTTCCTCGGAGGGTTTATGCTGTTGCACGAGAGGGAGGACCCGATCACGTGCGGCCCTGTTATGCCGTAGGGCGGAGTACAAGCATTGGAGGCGAGGCTTTACACCCTGGATAACCTCAATGAGGGCGAGGGCATTCTGCCGGGTGTGAAAATCGGGGCGCACATCCTTGACGATTGTGATAAGGACACGTACGGTCTGGAGATGGCGGTGGATTTCATAAGAGGTGAGTAACTGAGAATAGCGAGGTCGCTAAGCTTACGTTTTCTCCGTTTTTTCGTATGCTAACGATCTGCGCGTTGCGCAGAAGGTAAAACGGTTCACCCTCAGAAACTCGAGTATATTTCCGTCGACTTGGAGAATTAATTCGTCGTGATTTTTAAAAACCTTGAGAGACCGTCGAATTTTGAACGCGGAAATAGATTGATAATGGATGTTTGTTGTTTCGCACATTTCTTTGCAGAAAATCAAATAGAAAGGAAAAACTTTTATCTCGAGTTATATGAAGCTACGTTCAATCGTGAGATTCGTAAACATTGTAAAACAGCATTGAAATTTATGGACTGTATCCTATGCATTCCGAATATTTGTTCAGCCGATATACAAGCGACTAAAGCTGATTTAGAATAAAAGAATCAAAGCGACTTTCGAACAATCCTGCAGTTTGCCGCTGAGCAATTAAACAAATATATTAGAACATCATATATTAATAAATCAGAGTGTTACTTCGCGCGCTAATGGAGAGGGACGCGCGGCAAAGTCGCAATATTAAAACAACCTAACAATTTTCCTGAATCGTTAGCCCAGATGCTTCTTGCAGTTGCGACGATAAACCGTGAAAGCGGGACGGGAAGATAATCATGCTGGCAGCGCATCGCTCGCTTCGAAATTATCACGACCAAACGCCGTTTACGACCTTCCTGTTTGCGAAGTACGAAATTTCACTGATACATAGAATCACGGGAAAGAGAAACGACAAGGGTTTGTTGGAATTTCTATTTTCTGTGTTTTTCTGGTTCCTCACAATCGGCGCTCACGAAATATTCAGAGAACAAAATCAGAAATTAACGGGAGAACGAACGGAAAGAAGGAGAACGTACGAAAGAAAAAATAATGCATGGGTATGCATGGGTATGCATGGGTATAATAAAAGGCAGAAAAGAACGAACAATGAGATTGTTTCAGTGTTACAGCTTAAATGCGAAACTGTACGTACGAAGCATGAGGAAATGGACTTCTAAAGTCCATTAATTCAATATCGCGCATTTGTCGCGGGGAAAAGTTGTAGTAGACACTGAAGTTATCCTGGTATTAAAATGAATATCCAGCCCGAGAAACGGCCAAGTTTCGCGAAACCACGGTGTAGTAAACCACGCCACTAGAGAACAGATGCGTAAAGGATGTCGTCAACTTTTAAGCTTTTACGACGCAACAGAGGTAGCTAGAGGATTGCTATAATTAGCACAATTTTCCATTAGATTTAGTTCAGAAGTGACAGCTGGAGAACCATCGAGAACTTTCGCGACAAAACTCTTTTCCCCAATTAGCATATCCCTTCACTTATAGCTAATAATTAGTGTACCACCATCGAATCGAGTCGAGACTGAATTACGAAATTAGACAAATTTCAGACAACGCTCAATTACGTTTAAAAATAATAGTGAAAAGCACGCGTAAGGTATTCGTTTGCAAAAAACATTCGATTAATCTTCATAGCGTCTGCGATCAATAGCGCACCGAATAATTAACCAACCCTCCTCAATAGTTCGCCAACTTTCGAAAAAGAGATTACGTTCATTCATTATCGCAAGTCGTTATCAAAAGTCGTTCGAATTAGAGAGGATTTGACACCGCAGATTCAGGACTGCATCCCTTCTGCATCCCATTATGGGATGACCAGGAGCAATTAAAAGTCGCACTGAATAGACACCAGAGATTCGATTAAACCGCACAAAGGACTGATGTAAATAGAAACGGAAGAATTGCTTATAGTAACGTACTCACGCTTGCACGTAGATGTGACGCAACATAAATTATTTACAGACTTTTCCAGGTCTCTGACCACATCATCCTCGTTCACAGCTATTATGACGCCAACTGACGGGGATAATAATGATGTCAAACTAAGCAGCGTAAAACAATGAACAATTATTTATCCATCGATTCGTCAGGGAATGATATACATATGTATATACTTGTTCCTGACCCACAAATTCTACAAATTTTACTTCTTTTATTATTTCTTGTTGCAAACCAGGATGAGATCATATTTCGACGAACAAAATTGAGTGTAACAACGATCGTGCTATTACTGAATGTAGAATTACTCTCTATTCTTTGTTACTTCATTTAAATAGGCTAGTATTTGGCCATTTTTTTACGAGATCCTTGAAACGTACGAACATACAGTAATTTTACGACGTAAGCGGTTAAGTAACCAATGTAACGTTACAATTAACTAATTATGGGATACGCCGATGTTTAATGATCAACTACGATTTCAAACTACCTAGTAACTCGACTCCAATTGCAACGGAACCCACACCCCACTGAAAGCATGCTACGCCTTTCTACCTTGCGCCTTCACGAGCATTTAGGTCTCTATCAACCAATTATTCAATTCATTTAATGAAACTGTTGTCACGTGTTAAAATTATCCAAAATTTCCCAATTTCTCTCACTCGATATCACACTCCACATTTATTTTCGATTAAAAATATATTTCTAATTTATGCGGAATCTTCATTCGTAAACTTACTTCATTCGCTCAAATAACAGCCGCTATTTTGAAGCAGCCAGTGTCTCCCTTTGGATTTAATACACTGCGCCCACAGGCCTTTAAACTTCGTTCGTAGTCGAAGCACGCTCCGGCGTAATTTGATCAGTGCCAGTCGTATTTTCTGAGTGTAGTAGGAAACCTAAATGAGACTGGCGCAACTGAATTTTACCCGGCCAGCAACGTTTTCGGTATGCGTCTCGTAAAAACGAACACGGTTCCTCACCTAAATATCTCGCATCGCTCAGTGTTTGTCTTGGCTGAGCTGTTGAATTATTTCTTCGCTGCTGTGGATATTTAAACAGGCTTGCGCGCGGTAGCTGCCTCCGCGGTTACATTAAAATTCCTTAAGTCCTTGAATTTTCGCGAAAATCCGTCGCGATACGCGCCCGGCTTGCCGCCAGCACTCTTTTCCATTACGAATCAGACTTTCAAGTCGCTAATGGTGCTTAACGATTTAAACAGGTCCATCGAGGGAGCATTAACTCATTTGTCAGGGAGAGCGTCCATTATACGTCCCATAATTCATAATGAATGGCGTCTCGCTCCTAAGGAATATTATTACTTTACTTTTAATTCTTCTATCGCTTTACATGTCGATATTTCTCGGACATTTTACAAGCCTCATCGAGAGAGAGAGAGAGAGAGAGGGAGGGAGAGAGAGAGGACAGAATGTGTAATTGCTAATAAAAGAAAATTGGTAAAGGAATTAATTTGATGAGAAAATGTTAAGAAAGCCCTCTATTCGCTGAAATGCGATTAAAATATTTCGCATCGGTGAAGAGGATTGAGAATTCCGCTTCCATTAGCCAGAATGACCCGATACGATAAAGTTTTGTCTAAACGATCAGGAATTTCGTTCGAAATTATACATAAAACGAATCCTCTTATACTTTCTGTATTGAAAACTGATAAAAGTCAAGTAACAAGCATCAACTATATCTCCATGCTTCACGAATGATAAAAACATTATTGATTTTTTTGTTGCTCGTCAAAATACATCGAATATAAAGGAAGCAAATTATCTTTCTATACCTTTCCACGCTGCAATAAATTATACAAATCTAACAATAGATATTTGAAGTAAAAGTTGTATTTCTCCTCTGCCGACGAAAAATTTGTCATAAAAGGAAGAAGGAACAAGGAATTTAAAAAAGGAGAACACTATCTCGAAAGGAAAAATATATGAACATTAATTGGCGAAAAAGGAAGGAATAATTATTTGGAAAGACACCAAGCGTCGCATCCATTGAAATCTCACGACGGCAGCAATGGACAACGATTAATTACCGCTTTATCATTCCACCGGGCCATTAAAATTCGAAACGCGGTAACGCGACGCATTCTGGCGTTTTCCTTGCATATCCCTCCTACTTTATTGCCTCTGACCGGTTAAAAAAAAATTCATTCCGATTGCTACATCTAGAACGATTTTGTTACGTCGAGCGTTATTCCGCGAATAGCGCTGATCAAAATTCATGGTACGAACGAGGATGTAACACCAACCCTGATCCTATGAAATTATCAACTGGTTACCCCAGTAAAAATGTTAAATAAATAAATCGTTTATCTCTGATATTTGATTAAAATTCGTACTATAGGAGGAGAATTTAAAAAATGTAATACTTTTCGAATTCGTGAAAAATAATTGAACTGGAAGTTTAATAAAAAGTCTATGAGAGATTTTTTTGAAATTTTAGCTCGTTTCAAACGTGAATGGTGATTTCATTTTACTGGATTTGACAAATTTTATTGCCAATTACGCTTGGCGCAGTTAATATCAACACAGTGTCAATAAGTGATTAAATGAATCCAATTTTATGGACTCCAGATACGGTATATCCGCCCTTAGGTGTTGAATTTGGGGGAAGAGTATAGACGCATTTCACATCGCTCCGTGCATTTTCGAGTTTTCGAATGGAAATCTTGAAATTTCGAATACAAGCTACGGCTTAATCGAATTTTGGTAAGTATCGCGTGAAATCCAGACGTATAAATCTGGGATTCTTTCGGTATTAGGGTCGAATAATAGCGAATTTCGTGCTCGGATTCGCTATCCTTCACGGTTACGACACGTGCGCGGTCGTTCGCCATTTCCAAATCTAATTTCGAGTCGTGGAGGCTGCTGACGACGTCGTGGGAGAACTGAAGAGGAAGAGGATATCGGAAGCTACACCGGTCAACACCTCAAGAAGTGTAAGAAGTGCGGAAAGTGCTGACAAAAAGCTATTAAAGAACGGGAGGAAGGCGATGTGGTGCGGTAGAAAGTGAAGATAATTATCGTGCGCGCGTAATAATAACTCACAAAACGGGATATTAATCGCCAAAAACAACGATAAAAAGAGTTGAAATAGTAGACCGAGCGCCAACGTGCATTCACTATCAGCAAACTTTACCTTTCGCGAGGGACAAAGGTGCAGAGGTGTAAGCGAGTAGACAATAGATCGCAAGTATCAATCTGTCACGGTGATAAAGGACCCGTAGTGCGAGAGAGACAGCATCTCAATAATGATTATAATTCGTGATAAGTCACGAATTTAAAAGTAAATAAAAACTCTAATAAATTCGTAACGCACCGAAGAAAGACAACAAATAAGCGCAGTGAGTGCGAGCACACACTGTAAACAGAATGACACAGAATTGTAAATAACAATCGTACATCAAGTGCAATAAAAGTAGTTTTGATTATAAATAAATTAAAACTACCGGATGGGTGAAAATAAACATGAGAAGTTAAAAGAAAAAAGACTTGTGCCCACGCTGACAGAAGGGGGTCGGGCAGATAAGTGTTTCACGGCAGGGGAGCTCTTGACCCACCGCGGAAAGTGTTCTCAAAAGTCGACTGTCACTGACCTACCTCTCAAGTGCCAACCTGTTTACCTACAAAAAAGGGGGACAGGAAGGCAATAAATAGACAGTGTAGAGGGGGTAAACACTCGTCGGCGTCGCACGCATGTCGACAAGTCAAAACAGGTTAAAAAGCTCGTTAAATACGGAAGCTTTACATCCTGTGCAGTTTGCAGTGAAGTAAATAAACACTTTCTACATGCAAATGTATGATAAGTGAAACAAACATAGTGAAGATACGACAGAATCAATTCCAAACAAAGAAAGACAGAATAAAAATATTACATGCATTACAAAAAGTTAAAGTGAATGGTATAAAAGATATTGTTCAACAAACTGCAGTAAGTGTGTAATATTAAGAAGACCAAGACGTGGGTAGAGTGTTTGTAATCCTCTCCATATCTGTAACACAAACAATTATAAGAACCATTCATTAAAATGCACATATAGATATATATTGTGAAGTGAGAAATTATAACTGAAGAGAAAGAACTAAGTGTCTAGCAGACATAACAAAGATAGGTTAAAGGCTGTTTAATACATACTGAAAACGAAATCTGATTCACGCGTACTATAGAAAAACGAATAATAAGGAGCTCCTGGTGTGAATAAAGCTCATTGCACACCTAAAAGAAAGAATTTCAAGAGTTAGAAGAAGAAGAAAATACAATCTGTTTACATGTCAAAAAACGAACATATCATACCTCTGTAAATAGAGAGTCTAGAATACAGTTCCTACGTGCGGGTTGGGGATAAATCACTCCACGCGTGCCTAAAACAGGCAATAAGTACTAAGATAATTAACGGTGCATAAAGCTGAGAGAAGAGAAGAGAAGATTTGTAACAAGTGCGTAGTGGGAAGGATGCAAACAATACCATACGTACCTAAACAGATAAAAATGCAAACAATCAATGCGAGAGTTTCAAATTAGAGCAAAGCTGGCAGTTTTTACACCGGTAAAACCGCCAATAAGACGGAAAGCGGCAAAAAAATAGAGCACTCCATCGTTGGAATGGCGGTGGAAAACAGGTTTGCCGCCCTAGATATCGAAGGAGATTCAAATGAAAATGAATTTAGCCTGGAGGAGGCGATGGACAAAGCTTAAAATTCACCCTGCTGTGTCAAATACTATAAGTGAATGTGCACCATGCTGCCAAAGCACAGGACTTAGGAATAAGCGAAATGAAGCGCAGCATGGTGGAACTTATAGTCATCGCAGAACCGTATCGGATACCATTGAGTCAATATTGGATCGAGGATACAAGCCTATAACCAAAATAGCAAATGGAAACAGCTACATCGCGGTGAACTGGGCGGAATACGTGGTGGTGGGTGTGTACACACCGCTGAATTAGCCGTTGAGCGATTAAGAGCGCTTACTGGACGAAATATGGAGCGCAATTAAAAACATTTGGAACCGCCCAGAATTTGTACTTGGAGATTTCAATGCGCATGCAGACATGTGACATTCGAAAAGCACAATAGATCGCGGTCACTCGATGCTGAAGTGGGCGAATGCTGCAAACTTACAGATCCTAAATCGTGGAGCGGAAGCAACGTGCTCGCGATTTCAAGGAGATTGCATAGTAGATATCTCCGTGGGAAATGCTCTCACAGCGAAAAGAGTGCAAAATTGAGAAGTCGACAACATGGACAATTGTCGGACCATAAGTGTATTTGGATACAGATATCCACAGCCCAAGCAAAACGCCTCAGAAATTCTTGATAGCAGCACCACGTAAAAAAATGAGCCGTTAAGAAGCTGAACGACGATTATATGCGGGTTGCTGCTTTATCCGCAACATGGACTCGAAAAAAAGAAGGTCCAGTGAATGTGGTCGAGGAAATAGCAGAATTAATGGATACCGTGACAGCGGTGTACAACGCTTGCATGCTACGCACAAAACCCAATGTGCAAAGACGACCTGTGTATTGGTGGAACAAAACAATATCGCGAATTTGTGCAGAATGTACGCTAACACGCCACCAGTACAAAAGGGAGAAGGGTCGCCGGTCCATGAGAAACATAGAAAACATCCTGCGGTGCAACGAAAGCTATAAAAATAAGAAAAAGAAGCTGCAGTCCGCAATATCTGACTCCAAGACACGGGCACGGGAGCGACTAATGTCCACCTTGCAAGAGGATCCGTGGGGGCGTCCATACAAAATGGTAATGGACAAACTAAGACCATGGGCGCCTCCTATATCAGAAACGATGCAACCAAACTTCCTGGAGCGGGTTGTTGAGAATCTATTTCCACGAGAGGAAAATGGCGCAACCAGAGATCGCCCGCGCAGTGCAAAAACTTAAGAGAAAGAGCACTGCGCCAGGCCCGAATGAAGTTCCTGGCTGAACTTGGCTAGGAATTCTAGGTTTCTTTGCCCGACGGCTGCAGAGGATCTTCACGGAATGCTTGCAGACCGGAAAATTTCTAAGAAAGTGGAAATCTGGCAGAATGTTCTTGCTGAAAAAGCCCGGAAGGCCGGAAGAAGATCCGTCTGCTTATCGTCCTATCGTTCTGCTGGACGAGATAGGAAAAATCTTCAAAAGAGTAATTCACCGGAGACTCGTTCAGCATTTTACGACGAGAGGACGAGATTTAGCGGATTGCCAGTACGGTTTCAGGGAAGGTCGATCCGTAATCGATGCGATAAGAAATGTAAAGTCGATTGCAGAAACAGCCACAAAAAACGGGGGGATTGCTTTTGCGGTATCTTTTGACATGAAGAATGCCTTCAATTCCCTCTCGTGGGCGGCCATACGTGGAGCAATGATTTTCCGGAATACCTACGTATGGTAATAAATAACTACCTGAGCGATAGAACCATTACTTACAATGGAAAAGACAGATACTTTGAGAGGGTGGTCAATCGCGGTGTTCCGCAGGGATCGGTTCTTGAACCGTTACTGTGGAACATCGGATATAACATAGCTATCTTTCAGCCACTTCCGATAGGAGTACATATTACATGTTATGCCGATGACACGCTAGTACTTGCCACTAGAAGTAACGAAAGCAGGACCATCTGTCGTGCAGAAGGGGGAGTGGTATCGGTAACGATGAAGTTCCGTGAACTTGGCTTTCAGATTGCCGCGGAAAAAACGGAAGTTTTACTCTTGATTGACCCGCGTGACAATAAAAGAAGAGCTGAATGCCGAGAGATGAAAAAAATTGCGAATACAACTGTTGAGGTAAAAAAAGATATTAAATATCTTGGACTTCACCTCGATAGCAAGTGGAATTTCGAGTCTCATTTTGCAAGATTGGCGCCCAGATTGGATAGTGCGACACTACATTTTAGCCACATTATGCCAAATCTCAGTGGTCCGAACGCAAATGTCAAACGGTTGTACGGCAGCATCGTATACAGCGAAGTATCGCTCTATAGGGTGCGCCCGTATAGAGCGGAGTTCTTGTCGCGAGTAAAAAGAACTTGAAAACGGTGCGTAGACCGTGGAGGGAGGATGCGATAAGAGTATACAGGACGATCTCGTACGAAAGCAAGCCATGAGCCGTCACACGAACCATTAGACGATAAGTTTGCTTCGTCAAAATATCATGAGATGGACGGAAAGAAAAAGCGGCGTGCTCACGTACAGAATGACGCAGATATTCACCGGGATACTTTGCGTCATTTCTGAAGCGGATAGGCAAAGAAAACACATCATTGAGCCCCCATTGCGAAGAGGAGTACGACAGCGGGTGTCACACGCTACAGCGCTGTCCAGCACGGGAGCTGCCACGGCGCGCTCTGGTAAGCGAGGTAGGGCCAGATTTAACTCTGAGCAATATCTTTGATAAAATGATGCTAAAACAGAGTTCCTGGTAGGCAATGGCTTTGTTTTGTGATAAAGTCACGGCTTTGAAGGAAGTGGAAGGAAGGAGGAGGAAGGAGGAGGAAGGAGGAGGAAGAGCGCGAATTCCCTGCCCGGCGTGTCCTGCGTGGTCGGCGTCGTAGACGTCTGCCGCGTCCAACCGTGCGAGCGGGGGCTGTTGTTTCCTGAAACGGTACGACAGTTCAGCTTCAAAGATCCTTTCGGTAGGCTGGTCTTCTCCTGCATTGCTACCATGACGCTAGTGGCAAGCTCAATGGAGACGCGATCTTCGCGCATCATGCGAAGACGAAGAAGAAGCTTCGCTGAAGACAAAAACAATGATATATACACAGAAGAGTTGTATCGTTGGAAACCACAGACCGAAGAAAGAAGAAAAACCCCAAGAGGAAAGTGGTGAACAATGCGTATAGTGCGGGCGCGAACAATCTCGTGTGCGTGAGTGCGCGAGAATTTCGTGTGTGTGAATGCGCGAGGTTTTCGTGTACGGGAGTCATCATGACAAACATTTGCAAAATGACAACCGAAAGCGAGGCAAGGTACTGGCAATGGATAAATAAATGAAGAAAGAAGACATTGCGTGGCAAACAGTTGCTGAATACATAATGGTCGGTAACTGGTCGACGACAAATGAAGAAGAGGAAAAATAAACGTAGACGGAGAGTTACCGACATCTGAATGTTTAATAACCAAGGTCGGTAACTCAAGAAGATCCATGTAACCAAACGACAGAGGAAACACAGAAGTTACCGACGACGGAAGACACTGTAACCACGGTGGGTAACTCAAAGAAAAAAAAAAAGAAATGAACTTAGATTATCATGCTCGTACAAAACACATAAACTCAAAAGATTCGGGATCAACCTTTGAGTCATTGCACGCGTATTGCGAGATGCGGAGATAAACGGGTGATCACGTCTATCTCCCACATGCCTTGGCACATCAAGAGCACAATGCAGTGCGTGCACTGCCCAGAAGAGAGTCTCCTGAAAACATTCAGAGACTCTCAGCGCGGGGGGGGGGGCTGATGTAAACGATGTTAAGTGCCGGGCCTCCTCCATATATTTGTGCGCTATGATAAGCACTGTTAGGTTTTAGTCAGTAAGAGTCTGGCATAACCACCTAACAAATTAATCCAAGTCGAGTGGAATCTATAAACATTTCCCAACGAAAAAAAGGTGTCGAATTTGGAGGCTGGAGAACTCCTGCAGCGGTTACTAATGCCCCAGAGCCAATATGCAGTTATATGAACCCAATTCTGAAGGGCCTAGGTATGGCATCTCCGGCCATCTGATTCGAATTAGGAGCCCGGATAACTGTTGGAACAGTTAATAATAACACAGCGTCTACAGGTGAGTAAATGATACCAACTCTTATGGCCCCAGTTACGGTATGTCTACTCCTATGTGTCGAAGTAGGGGGCCCTGGAACTCCTGGAGCGATTACTAATGCCGCAGAGCCAATAATAAGTTATATAAACCCGACTCTGCAGATCGTAGGTACGGCATCTCCGGCCATGGAATTCGAATTACGCGCACGGAAAACTGTTGGAGCCGTTAATGACAACACGGAGTCAATAGGTGATTAAATGAAACCAATTCTTGAGGATACAGTTAGGGCATGTCCGCTAATATGAGCCGAATTAGGCGGCTGTAGAAATCCTGGAACGATTACTGATTCCCCAGAGCCAATAAGAAGTTCTTTGAACCCAACTCTGCACGGAATAGGTATGGCATCTCATGATATGGGATTATGTTCCCACCGATATGAAGGAACCGACACGCCTGGAATCTTGTAAAACACTACCACCGAGAGGCTACATGGGTTAGGTTAGGTTATATTACGTTATAGACGTATATAATGATCCCTCCGAGACGTAGGGGCCGACCCGCCGGGAATGTAGTGAAATACTACATTCGAGATGTTAGGTTGCCTTAGGTTAGGATATATAACGTTATAGACGTATATAATGCACGCACCGAGACGTACGGGACGAAACGAAAGGGATTCTGTAAAACATTACCAGCGAGGGTCTAGATGGGTTAGGTTAGGTTATATTACGATATAGACGAATATTATGTGCCCACCGAGACGTAGGGGCCGACACGCCAGGAATGTTGGAAAATACCACAACCAAGATGTTAGGTTGCCGTACGTTGGGATATATAACGTTATAGACGTATATAATGTCCCCACCGAGAAGTAGGGGCCGACCCGCCAGAAATGTTGGAAAATACTACATCCGAGGTGTTAGGTTGCCTTAGGATAGGAAATATAACGTTATAGACGTATATAATGTCCGCACCAAGACGTAGGGCACGACACGAACGGGATTCTGTAAAACATTACCAGCGAGGGTCTAGATGGGTGAGGTTAGGATCCATTACGTTATAGACGTACATAATGTACCCACCGACAAGTAGGGGCCGACCCGCCAGAAATGTTGGAAAATAGTACATCCGAGATGTTAGGTTGCCTTAGGTTAGGATATATAACGTTATAGACGTATATAATGTCCGCACCGAGTCGTACGGGACGACACGAAAGGGATTCTGTAAAACATTACCAGCGAGGGTCTAGATGGGTTAGGTTAGGTTATATTACCTTATAGACGTATATAATGTTCCCACGGATAAGTTGGGACCGACCCGTCAGAAATGTTGGAAAATACTATATTCGAGATGTTAGGTTGCCTTAGGTTAGCATATATACGGTTATAGACGTGTATAATGTCCGCACCGAGACGTACGGGTCGACACGAACGGGATTGTGTAAAACATTACCAGCGAGGGTCTAGATGGGTTAGCATAGGTTCTATTACGTTATAGAGGTATATAATGTTCCCACCGAGAAGTAGGGTCCGACCCGCCAGAAATGTTGGAAAATACTACATTCGAGATGTTAAGTTGCCTTAGGATAGGAAATATAACGTTATAGACGTATATAATGTCCGCATCGAGACGTACGGGTAGACACGAACGGGATACTGCAAAACATTACCAGCGAGGGTCTAGATGGGTCAGGTTAGGTTATATTACGTTATGGTCGTATATAATGTCCCCACCGAGAAGTAGGGGCCGACCCGCCAGAAATGTTGGAAAATACTACATTCGAGATGTTAGGTTGCCTTAGGATAGGAAATATCACGTTATAGACGTATATAATGTCCGCACCGAGACGTACGGGACCACACGAACGGGATTCTGTAAAACATTACCAGCGAGGGTCTAGATGGGTTAGTTTAGGTTATATTACGATATAGACGAATATTATGTGCCCACCGAGACGTAGGGGCCGACACGCCAGGAATGTTGGAAAATACCACAACCAAGATGTTAGGTTGCCGTACGTTGGGATATATAACGTTATAGACGTATATAATGTCCCCACCGAGAAGTAGGGGCCGACCCGCCAGAAATGTTGGAAAATACTACATCCGAGGTGTTAGGTTGCCTTAGGATAGGAAATATAACGTTATAGACGTATATAATGTCCGCACCAAGACGTAGGGCACGACACGAACGGGATTCTGTAAAACATTACCAGCGAGGGTCTAGATGGGTGAGGTTAGGATCCATTACGTTATAGACGTACATAATGTACCCACCGACAAGTAGGGGCCGACCCGCCAGAAATGTTGGAAAATAGTACATCCGAGATGTTAGGTTGCCTTAGGTTAGGATATATAACGTTATAGACGTATATAATGTCCGCACCGAGTTGTACGGGACGACACGAAAGGGATTCTGTAAAACATTACCAGCGAGGGTCTAGATGGGTTAGGTTAGGTTATATTACCTTATAGACGTATATAATGTTCCCACGGATAAGTTGGGACCGACCCGTCAGAAATGTTGGAAAATACTATATTCGAGATGTTAGGTTGCCTTAGGTTAGCATATATACGGTTATAGACGTGTATAATGTCCGCACCGAGACGTACGGGTCGACACGAACGGGATTGTGTAAAACATTACCAGCGAGGGTCTAGATGGGTTAGCATAGGTTCTATTACGTTATAGAGGTATATAATGTTCCCACCGAGAAGTAGGGTCCGACCCGCCAGAAATGTTGGAAAATACTACATTCGAGATGTTAAGTTGCCTTAGGATAGGAAATATAACGTTATAGACGTATATAATGTCCGCATCGAGACGTACGGGTAGACACGAACGGGATACTGTAAAACATTACCAGCGAGGGTCTAGATGGGTCAGGTTAGGTTATATTACGTTATGGTCGTATACAATGTCCCCACCGAGAAGTAGGGGCCGACACGCCAGGAATGTTGGAAAATACTACATCCGAGATGTTAAGTTGCCTTAGGTTAGGATATATAACGTAGTAGACGTATATAATATCCGCGTCGAGATGTACGGGACGACACGAACGGGATTCTGTGAAACATTACCAGCGAGGGTCTAGCTGGGTTAGGTTAGGTTACATTACGTTATAGAAGTATATAATGTTCCCACCGAGAAGTAGGGGCCGTCCCGCCTGGAATGTTGTAAAATACTACATCCGAGATGTTAGGTTGCCTTAGGATAGGGTATATAACGTTATAGACGTATATAATCTCCGCACCGAGACGTACGGGACGACACGAACAGGATTCTGTAAAGCACTACCAGCGAGGGTCTGCATGGGTCAGATTAGGTTATATTACGTTATCGTCGTATATAATGTGCCCACCGAGAAGTAGTGGCCGCCCCGCCTGGAATGTTGTAAAATACAACATTCGATATGTTATGTTGCCGTAGGTTAGGATATATAACGTTATAGACGTATATAATGTCAGCGCCGAGATGTACGGGACGACACGAACGGGACTCTGTGAAACATTACCAGCCAGGGTCTAGCTGTGTTAGGCTAGGTTATATTACGCTATAGATGTTTATAATGTTCCCACCGAGAAGTAGGGGCCGACCGGCCAGAAATGTTGGAAAATACTACATTCGAGATGTTAGGCTTCCTTAGGATAGGAAATATAACGTTATAGACGTATATAATGTCCGCACCGAGACATACGGGACGACACGAACGGGATTATGTAAAACATTACCGGCGAGGGTATAGATGGGTTAGGTTAGGATCTATTACGTTATAGACGTATATAATGTTCCCACCGAGAAGTAGCGGCCGAACCGCCATGAATGTTGGAAAATACTACATCCGAGATGTTAGGATGTCTTAGGTTAGAATATATAACGTTATAGACGTATATAATGTCTGCACCGAGACGTACGGGTAGACACGAACGGGATTCTGTAAAACATTACCAGCGAGGGTCTAGATGGGTTAGCATAGGTTCTATTACGTTATAGAGGTATATAATGTTCCCACCGAGAAGTAGGGTCCGACCCGCCAGAAATGTTGGAAAATACTACATTCGAGATGTTAAGTTGCCTTAGGATAGGAAATATAACGTTATAGACGTATATAATGTCCGCATCGAGACGTACGGGTAGACACGAACGGGATACCGCAAAACATTACCAGCGAGGGTCTAGATGGGTCAGGTTAGGTTATATTACGTTATGGTCGTATATAATGTCCCCACCGAGAAGTAGGGGCCGACCCGCCAGAAATGTTGGAAAATACTACATTCGAGATGTTAGGTTGCCTTAGGATAGGAAATATCACGTTATAGACGTATATAATGTCCGCACCGAGACGTACGGGACCACACGAACGGGATTCTGTAAGACATTACCAGCGAGGGTCGTGATGGGTTAGGTTAGGTTATATTACGATATAGACGTATCTAATGTTCCCACGGAGCAGTAGGGCCCGACCCGCCAGGAATGTTGGAAAATACTACATACGAGATGTTAGGATGCCTTAGGTTAGGATATATAACATTATAGACGTGTATAATGACCGCGCCGAGATGTACGGGACGACACGAACGGGACTCTGTGAAACATTACCAGCCAGGGTCTAGCTGGGTTAGGCTAGGTTATATTACGCTATAGATGTTTATAATGTTCCCACCGAGAAGTAGGGGCCGACCGGCCAGAAATGTTGGAAAATACTACATTCGAGATGTTAGGCTTCCTTAGGATAGGAAATATAACGTTATAGACGTATATAATGTCCGCACCGAGACGTACGGGACCACACGAACGGGATTCTGTAAGACATTACCAGCGAGGGTCGTGATGGGTTAGGTTAGGTTATATTACGATATAGACGTATCTAATGTTCCCACGGAGCAGTAGGGCCCGACCCGCCAGGAATGCTGGAAAATACTACATACGAGATGTTAGGATGCCTTAGGTTAGGATATATAACATTATAGACGTGTATAATGACCGCGCCGAGATGTACGGGACGACACGAACGGGACTCTGTGAAACATTACCAGCCAGGGTCTAGCTGGGTTAGGCTAGGTTATATTACGCTATAGATGTTTATAATGTTCCCACCGAGAAGTAGGGGCCGACCGGCCAGAAATGTTGGAAAATACTACATTCGAGATGTTAGGCTTCCTTAGGATAGGAAATATAACGTTATAGACGTATATAATGTCCGCACCGAGACATACGGGACGACACGAACTGGATTATGTAAAACATTACCGGCGAGGGTATAGATGGGTTAGGTTAGGATCTATTACGTTATAGACGTATATAATGTTCCCACCGAGAAGTAGCGGCCGAACCGCCATGAATGTTGGAAAATACTACATCCGAGATGTTAGGATGTCTTAGGTTAGAATATATAACGTTATAGACGTATATAATGTCTGCACCGAGACGTACGGGTAGACACGAACGGGATTCTGTAAAACATTGCCAGCGAGGGTCTAGATGGGTTAGCATAGGTTCTATTACGTTATAGAGGTATATAATGTTCCCACCGAGAAGTAGGGTCCGACACGCCAGAAATGTTGGAAAATACTACATTCGAGATGTTAAGTTGCCTTAGGATAGGAAATATAACGTTATAGACGTATATAATGTCCGCATCGAGACGTACGGGTAGACACGAACGGGATACTGCAAAACATTACCAGCGAGGTTCTAGATGGGTCAGGTTAGGTTATATTACGTTATGGTCGTATATAATGTCCCCACCGAGAAGTAGGGGCCGACCCGCCAGAAATGTTGGAAAATACTACATTCGAGATGTTAGGTTGCCTTAGGATAGGAAATATCACGTTATAGACGTATATAATGTCCGCACCGAGACGTACGGGACCACACGAACGGGATTCTGTAAGACATTACCAGCGAGGGTCGTGATGGGTTAGGTTAGGTTATATTACGATATAGACGTATCTAATGTTCCCACGGAGCAGTAGGGCCCGACACGCCAGGAATGTTGGAAAATAATACATCCGAGATGTTAGGTTGCCTCAGGATAGGATATATAACGTTATAGAAGTATATAATGTCCGCGCCCTGATGTACCGGACGACACGAACGGGATTCTGTGAAACATTACCAGCGAAGGTCTAGCTGGGTTAGGTTAGGTTATATTACGTTATAGACGTATATAATGTTCCCACCGAGAAGTAGGGGCCGACCCGCCAGAAATGTTGGAAAATACTACATTCGAGATCTTAGGTTGCCTTAGGATAGGAAATATAACGTAATAGACGTATGTAATGTCCGCACCGAGACGTACGGGACGACACGAACGGGATTCTGCAAAACATTACCAGCGAGGGTCGAGATGGGTTAGGTTAGGGTCTATTACGTTATAGACCTATATAATGTTCCCACCGAGAAGTTGGGGCCGACCCGCCAGGAATGTTGGAAAATACTACATCCGAGATGTTAGGTTGCCTTAGGTTAGGATATATAACGTTATAGACGTATATAATGTCCGCACCGAGTCGTACGGGACGACACGAAAGGGATTCTGTAAAACATTACCAGCGAGGGTCTAGATGGGTTAGGTTAGGTTATCATACCTTATAGACGTATATAATGTTCCCACGGATAAGTTGGGACCGACCCGTCAGAAATGTTGGAAAATACTATATTCGAGATGTTAGGTTGCCTTAGGTTAGCATATATACGGTTATAGACGTGTATAATGTCCGCACCGAGACGTACGGGTCGACACGAACGGGATTGTGTAAAACATTACCAGCGAGGGTCTAGATAGGTCAGGTTAGGTCATATTACGTTATAGACGTATAAAATGTGCCCACCGAGAAGTAGGGGCCGACCCGCCAGGAATGTTGGAAAATAATACATCCGAGATGTTAGGTTGCCTTAGGATAGGATATATAACGTTATAAACGTATATAATGTCCGCACCGAGACGTACGGGTAGACACGAACGGGATACTGTAAAACATTACCAGCGAGGGTCTAGATGGGTCAGGTTAGGTTATATTACGTTATGGTCGTATACAATGTCCCCACCGAGAAGTAGGGGCCGACACGCCAGGAATGTTGGAAAATACTACATCCGAGATGTTTAGTTGCCTTAGGTTAGGATATATAACGTAGTAGACGTATATAATATCCGCGTCGAGATGTACGGGACGACACGAACAGGATTCTGTAAAGCACTACCAGCGAGGGTCTGCATGGGTCAGATTAGGTTATATTACGTTATCGTCGTATATAATGTGCCCACCGAGAAGTAGTGGCCGCCCCGCCTGGAATGTTGTAAAATACATCATTCGATATGTTATGTTGCCGTAGGTTAGGATATATAACGTTATAGACGTATATAATGTCAGCGCCGAGATGTACGGGACGACACGAACGGGACTCTGTGAAACATTACCAGCCAGGGTCTAGCTGGGTTAGGCTAGGTTATATTACGCTATAGATGTTTATAATGTTCCCACCGAGAAGTAGGGGCCGACCGGCCAGAAATGTTGGAAAATACTACATTCGAGATGTTAGGCTTCCTTAGGATAGGAAATATAACGTTATAGACGTATATAATGTCCGCACCGAGACATACGGGACGACACGAACGGGATTATGTAAAACATTACCGGCGAGGGTATAGATGGGTTAGGTTAGGATCTATTACGTTATAGACGTATATAATGTTCCCACCGAGAAGTAGCGGCCGAACCGCCATGAATGTTGGAAAATACTACATCCGAGATGTTAGGATGTCTTAGGTTAGAATATATAACGTTATAGACGTATATAATGTCTGCACCGAGACGTACGGGTAGACACGAACGGGATTCTGTAAAACATTGCCAGCGAGGGTCTAGATGGGTTAGCATAGGTTCTATTACGTTATAGAGGTATATAATGTTCCCACCGAGAAGTAGGGTCCGACCCGCCAGAAATGTTGGAAAATACTACATTCGAGATGTTAAGTTGCCTTAGGATAGGAAATATAACGTTATAGACGTATATAATGTCCGCATCGAGACGTACGGGTAGACACGAACGGGATACTGCAAAACATTACCAGCGAGGTTCTAGATGGGTCAGGTTAGGTTATATTACGTTATGGTCGTATATAATGTCCCCACCGAGAAGTAGGGGCCGACCCGCCAGAAATGTTGGAAAATACTACATTCGAGATGTTAGGTTGCCTTAGGATAGGAAATATCACGTTATAGACGTATATAATGTCCGCACCGAGACGTACGGGACCACACGAACGGGATTCTGTAAGACATTACCAGCGAGGGTCGTGATGGGTTAGGTTAGGTTATATTACGATATAGACGTATCTAATGTTCCCACGGAGCAGTAGGGCCCGACACGCCAGGAATGTTGGAAAATAATACATCGGAGATGTTAGGTTGCCTCAGGATAGGATATATAACGTTATAGAAGTATATAATGTCCGCGCCCTGATGTACCGGACGACACGAACGGGATTCTGTGAAACATTACCAGCGAAGGTCTAGCTGGGTTAGGTTAGGTTATATTACGTTATAGACGTATATAATGTTCCCACCGAGAAGTAGGGGCCGACCCGCCAGAAATGTTGGAAAATACTACATTCGAGATCTTAGGTTGCCTTAGGATAGGATATATAACGTAATAGACGTATGTAATGTCCGCACCGAGACGTACGGGACGACACGAACGGGATTCTGCAAAACATTACCAGCGAGGGTCGAGATGGGTTAGGTTAGGGTCTATTACGTTATAGACCTATATAATGTTCCCACCGAGAAGTTGGGGCCGACCCGCCAGGAATGTTGGACAATACTACATCCGAGATATTAGGATGCCTTAGGTTAGGATATATAACATTATAGACGTGTATAATGTCCGCGCCGAGATGTACGGGACTACACGAACGGGACTCCGTGAAACATTACCAGCGAGGGTCTAGCTGGGTTAGGTTAGGTTATATTAGGTTATAGAGGTTTATAATGTTCCCACCGAGAAGTAGGGGCCGACCCGCCTGGAATGTTGGAGAATAATACATCCGAGATGTTAAGTTGCCTTAGATTAGGATATATAACGTTGTAGACGTACATAATGTCCCCACCTAGATGTACAGGACGACACGCACGAAATTCTGTAAAACATTACCAGCGAGGGTCGTGATGTGTTAGGTTAGGTTATATTACGATATAGACGGATATAATGTGCCCACCGAGAAGTAGGGGCCGACCCGCTAGGAATGTTGGAAAATACTACATCCGAGATGTTAGGATGTCTTAGGTTAGAATATATAACGTTATAGACGTATATAATGTCCGCGCCGGGACGTACGGGTAGACACGAACGGGATTCTATAAACAATACCACCGAGGTTCTAGATTGGTCAGGTTAGGTTATATTACGTTATAGACGTATATAATGTGCCCACCGGGAAATAGGGGCCGACCCGCCAGGAATGTTGGAAAATACTACATCCGAGATGTTAAGTTGCCTTAGGTTAGGATATATAACATAGTAGACGTACATAATGTCCCCACCGAGAAGTACGGGCCGACATGCCCGGGATTCTGTAAAACATTACCATCGAGGGTCTAGATGGGTTAGGTTAGGATCTATTACGTTATAGACGTATATAATGTTCCCACCGAGATGTCGGGGCTGACCCGCCTGGAATGTTTAAAGTACTACAATCGAGATGTTAGGTTGCCTTAGGTTAGGATATATAACGTTATAGACGTATATAATGCCCGCACCGAGACGTACGGGACGACAGGAACGGGATTCTGTAAAACATTACCAGCGAGGGCCTAGATGGGTTAGGTTAGGTTCTATTTCGTTATAGACGTATATAATGTTCCCACCGAGAAGTAGGGGCCGACCCGCCAGAAATGTTGGAAAATACTACATTCGAGATGTTAAGTTGGCTTAGGATAGGAAATATAACGTTATAGATGTATATAATGTCCGCACCGAGACGTACGGGTAGACACGGACGGGATTCTGTAAAACACTACCGGCGAGGGTCTAGATGGGACAGGTTAGGTTATATTACGTTATGGTCGTATATAATGTCCCCACCGAGAAGTAGGGGCCGACACGCCAGGAATGTTGGAAAATACTACATCCGAGATGTTAGGATGTCTTAGGTTAGAATATATAACGTTATAGACGTATATAACGTCCGCACCGAGACGTACGGGTAGACACGAACGGGATTCTGTAAAACACTACCAGCGAGGGTCTAGATGGGACAGGTTAGGTTATATTACGTTATGGTCGTATATAATGTCCCCACCGAGAAGTAGGGGCCGACACGCCAGGAATGTTGGAAAATACTACATTCGAGATGTTATGTTGCCTTAGGTTAGGATATATAACGTTATAGACGTATATAATGTCCGCGCCGGGATGTACGGGACGACACGAACGGGACTCTGTGAAACATTACCAGCGAGGGTCTAGATGGGTTAGATTAGGCTCTATAACGTTATAGACGTTTATAATGTTCCCAACGAGGAGTAGGGGCCGACCGGCCAGAAATGTTGGGAAATACTACATTCAAGATGTTAGGTTGCCTTAGGATAGGAAATATAACGTTATAAACGTATATAATGTCCGCACCGAGACATACGGGACGACACGAACGGGATTATGTAAAACATTACCGGCGAGGGTATAGATGGGTTAGGTTAGGATCTATTACGTTATAGACGTATATAATGTTCCCACCGAGAAGTAGCGGCCGACCCGCCAGGAATGTTGGAAAATACTACATCCGAGATGTTAGGATGTCTTAGGTTAGGATATATAACGTTATAGACGTATATAATGTCCGCACCGAGACGTACGGGTAGACACGAACGGGATTCTGTAAAACATTACCGGCGAGGGTCTAGCTGGGTTAGGTTAGGTTATATTACGTTATAGACGTATATAATGTTCCCACCGAGAAGTAGGGGCCGACCCGCCAGAAATGTTGGAAAATACTACACTCGAGATGTTAGGCTGCCTTCGGATAGGAAATATAACGTTATAGATGTATATAATGTCCGCACCGAGACGTCCGGGTAGACACGAACGGGATTCTGTAAAACACTACCAGCGAGGGTCTAGATGGGTCAGGTTAGGTTATATTACGTTATGGTCGTATATAATGTGCCCATCGAGAAGTAGGGACGACCCGCCAGGAATGTTGGAAAATACTACATCCGAGATGTTAAGTTGCCTTAGGTTAGGATATATAACGTAGTAGACGTACATAATGTCCCCACCGAGAAGTACGGGCCGACACGCCCGCGATTCTGTAAAACATTACCACCGAGGGTCAAGATGGGTTAGGTTATGTTATATTACGATATAGACGTATATAATGTTCCCACCGAGAAGTAGAGGCCGTCGCGCCTGGAATGTTGTAAAATACTACATTCGAAATGTTGGGTTGGATTAGGAAAGGAAATATCACGTTATATACGTATATAATGTCCGCACCGAGACGTACGGGACGACACGAACGGGATTCTGTAACACATTACCAACGAGGCTCTAGAAGGGTTAGGTTAGGATCTATTACGTTATAGACGTATATAATGTTCCCACCGAGAAGTAGGGGCCGACCCGCCAGGAATGTTGGAAAATAATACATCCGAGATGTTAGGTTGCCTCAGGATAGGATATATAACGTTATAGAAGAATATAATGTCCGCGCCCTGATGTACCGGACGACACGAACGGGATTCTGTGAAACATTACCAGCGAAGGTCTAGCTGGGTTAGGTTAGGTTATATTACGTTATAGACGTATATAATGTTCCCACCGAGAAGTTGGGGCCGACCCGCCAGAAATGTTGGAAAATACTACATTCGAGATCTTAGGTTGCCTTAGGATAGGAAATATAACGTAATAGACGTATGTAATGTCCGCACCGAGACGTACGGGACGACACGAACGGGATTCTGCAAAACATTACCAGCGAGGGTCGAGATGGGTTAGGTTAGGGTCTATTACGTTATAGACGTATATAATGTTCCCACCGAGAAGTTGGGGCCGACCCGCCAGGAATGTTGGAAAATAATACATCCGAGATGTTAGGATGCCTTAGGTTAGGATATATAACATTATAGACGTGTATAATGTCCGCGCCGAGATGTACGGGACGACACGAACGGGACTCCGTGAAACATTACGAGCGAGGGTCTAGCTGGGTTAGGTTAGGTTATATTAGGATATAGAGGTTTATAATGTTCCCACCGAGAAGTAGGGGCCGACCCGCCTGGAATGTTGGAGAATAATACATCCGAGATGTTAAGTGGCCTTAGATTAGGATATATAACGTTGTAGACGTACATAATGTCCCCACCTAGATGTACAGGACGACACGAACGAAATTCTGTAAAACATTACCAGCGAGGGTCGTGATGTGTTAGGTTAGGTTATATTACGATATAGACGGATATAATGTGCCCACCGAGAAGTACGGGCCGACACGCCCGGGATTCTGTAAAACATTACCAGCGAGAGTCTAGATGGTTTAGGTTAGGTTCTATTGCGTTATAGACGTATATAATGTTCCCACCGAGAAGTAGGGGCCGACCCGCCAGGAATGTTGGAAAATAATACATCCGAGATGTTAGGATGCATTACGTTACGATATATAACGTCATAGACGTGTATAATGTCAGCGCCGAGATGTACGGGACGACACGTACGGCACTCTGTGAAACATTACCAGCGAGGGTCTAGCTTGGTTAGGTTAGGTTATATTACGTTATAGATGTTTATAATGTTCCCACCGAGAAGTAGGGACCGACCGGGCAGAAATGTTGGAAAATACTACATTCGAGATGTTAGGTTGCCTTAGGATATGAAATGTAACGTTATAGACGTATGTAATGTCCGCACCGAGACGTACGGGACCACACGAACGGGATTCTGTAAAACATTACCAGCGAGGGTCGTGATGGGTTAGGTTAGGTTATATTACGATATAGACGTATCTAATGTTCCCACGGAGCAGTAGGGGCCGACACGCCAGGAATGTTGGAAAATACTACATCCGAGATGTTAGGATGTCTTAGGTTAGAATATATAACGTTATAGACGTATATAATGTCCGCACCGGGACGTACGGGTAGACACGAACGGGATTCTGTAAAACACTACCACCGAGGTTCTAGATTGGTCAGGTTAGGTTATACTACGTTACAGACGTATATAATGTGCCCACCGAGAAATAGGGGCCGACCCGCCAGGAATGTTGGAAAATACTACATCCGAGATGTTAAGTTGCCTTAGGTTAGGATATATAACATAGTAGACGTACATAATGACTCCACCGAGAAGTACGGGCCGACATGCCCGGGATTCTGTAAAACATTACCAGCGAGGGTCTAGATGGGTTAGGTTAGGATCTATTACGTTATAGACGTATATAATGTTGCCACCAAGATGTCGGGGCCGACCCGCCTGGAATGTTTAAAGTACTACAATCGAGATGTTAGGTTGCCTTAGGTTAGGATATATAACGTTATAGACGTATATAATGCCCGCACCGAGACGTACGGGACGACAGGAACGGGATTCTGTAAAACATTACCAGCGAGGGCCTAGATGGGTTATGTTAGGTTCTATTACGTTATAGACGTATATAATGTTCCCACCGAGAAGTAGGGTCCGACCCGCCAGAAATGTTGGAAAATACTACATTCGAGATGTTAAGTTGGCTTAGGATAGGAAATATAACGTTACAGATGTATATAATGTCCGCACCGAGACGTACGGGTAGACACGAAAGGGATTCTGTAAAACACTACCAGCGAGGGTCTAGATGGGACAGGTTAGGTTATATTACGTTATGGTCGTATATAATGTCCCCACCGAGAAGTAGGGGCCGACACGCCAGGAATGTTGGAAAATACTACATCCGAGATGTTATGTTGCCTTACGTTAGGATATATTACGTTATAGAAGTATATAATGTCCCCATCGAGAAGTAGGCAAGGACACGCCAGGAATGTTGTAAAATATTACATCCGAGATGTTAGGTTGCCTTAGGTTAGGATATATATCGTTACAGACGTATATAATGTTCCCATCGAGAAGTAGGCGACGACACGCCAAGAATGTTGCAAAATATTATATTCGACATGTTAGGTCGCCTTAGGCTAGGATATATAACGTTATAGACGTATATCATGTTCCCACCGAGACATTGGGGCCGACGCGTCAGGAATGTTGAAAAATATTACATCAGAGGTGTTAGGATTGCCTTAGGTTAGGATATATAACGTTATAGATGTATATAATGTTCCCACCGAGAAGTAGGCGCCGACGAGCCAGGAATGTAGTAAAATATTACATCCGTGATGTTAGGTTGCCTTAGGTTAGGATATATAACGTTATAGACTTATATACTGTTCCCACCGAGAAGTAGGTGCCGACGCGCCAGGAATGATGTAAAATATTACATCCGAGATGTTAGGATTGCCTTAGGCTAGGATATATAAAGTTATAGACGTATATAATGTTCCCACCGAGAAGTAGGGGCCGGCGCGCCAGGAATGTAGTAAAATATTACATCCGAGATGTTAGGTTGCCTTGGGCTAGGATGTGTAACGTTATAGACGAATATAGTGTTCCCTGCGAGAAGTAGGGGCCGGCGCGCCAGGAATGTTGTAAAATATAAAATTCGACATGTTAGGTTGCCTTAAGCTAGGATATATAGCGTTTCAGACGTATATAATGTTCCCAGCGAGAAGTAGCGGAAGGCGCGCCAGGAATATAGTAAAATATTACATCCGAGATGTTAGGTTGCCTTAGGCTAGGATATATAACGTTATAGACGTATATAATGTTCTCACCGAGAAGTAGGTGCCGACGCGCCAGGAATGTTGAAAAATATTACGCTCCACATGTTAGGTTGCCTTAGGCTAGGATATATAGCGATATAGACGTATATAATGTTCCCACCGAGAAGTAGGGGCCGAAGTGACGGGAATGTTGTAAAATATTACATTCGACATGTTAGTTTGCCTTAGGCTAGGATATATAGCGTTATAGACGTATATAATGTTCCCACCGAGAAGTAGGGGCCGAAGTGACGGGAATGTTGTAAAATATTACATTCGACATGTTAGGTTGCCTTAAGCTAGGATATATAGCGTTTTAGACGTAAATAATGATCCCAGCGAGAAGTAGGGGAAGGCGCGCCACGAACATAGTAAAATATTACATCCGAGATGTTGGGTTGCCTTAGGCTAGGATATATAACGTTATAGACTTATATAATGTTCTCTCCGGGAAGTAGGTGCCGACGCGCCAGGAATGTTGTAAAATATTATATCCGAGATGTTAGGTTGCCTTAGGCTAGTATATATAACGTTATAGACGTATATAATGTTCCCACCGAGAAGTAGGGGCCGAAGTGACGGGAATTTTGGAAAATATTACATTCGACATGTTAGGATTGCCTTAGGCTAGGATATATAGCGATATAGACGTATATAATGTTCCCACCGAGAAGTAGGGGCCGGCGAGCCAGGAATGTTGTAAAATATTACGCTCGACGTGTTAGGTTGCCTTATGCTAGGATATATAGCGATATAGACGTATATAATGTTCCCATCGAGAAATAGCGGTCGGCGCGCAACGAATGTAGTAAAATATTACATCCGAGATGCTAGGTTGCCTTAGGCTAGGATATATAGCTTTAATGACGTATATAATGATCCCACCGAGAAATAGGGGCCGACACGCCAGGAATGTTGTAAAATATTACATTCGGCGTGTTAGGATTGCCTTAGGCTAGGATATACAACGTTATAGACGGATATACTGTTCCCACCGAGAAGTAGTTGCCGACGCGCCAGGAATATTGTAAAATATTACATTCGACATGTAAGGTTGCCTTAGGCTAGGATATATAGCGTTACAGACGTATATAATGTTCTCACCGAAAAGTAGGGGAAGGCGCGCCACGAATGTAGTAAAATATTACATCCGAGATGTTAGGTTGCCTTAGGCTAGGATATATAGCGTTATAGACGTATATATTGTTCCCACCGAGAAGTAGGGGCCGACGACCCAGGAATGTTGTAAAATATTACGCTCGACATGTTAGGTTGCCTTACGTTATGATATATAGCGATATAGACGTATATAATGTTCCCATCGAGAAGTAGCGGTCGGCGCGCAACGAATGTAGTAAAATATTACATCCGAGATGTTAGGTTGCCTTAGGCTAGGATATATAACGTTATAGGCTTATATACTGTTCCCTCCGAGAAGTAGGGGCCGACGAGCCAGGAATGTTGTAAAATATCACGCTCGACATTTTAGGTTGCCTTAGGTTAGGATATATGGCGTTATAGACGTATATAATATTCCCACCGAGAAGTAGGGGCCGGGGCGCCAGGATTGTAGTAAAATATTACATCCGATATATTAGGTTGCCTTAGGCTAGGATATATAGCTTTAATGACGTATATAATGATCCCACCGAGAAATAGGGGCCGACACGCCAGGAATGTTGTAAAATATTACATTCGACGTGTTAGGATTGCCTTAGGCTAGGATATATAACGTTATAGACGGATATACTGTTCCCACCGATAAGTAGTTGCCGACGCCCCAGGAATATTGTAAAATATTACATTCGACATGTAGGGTTGCCTTAGACTAGGATATATAACGTTATAGACGTATATACTGTTCCCACCGAGAAGTAGGTGCCGACGCGCCAGGAATGATGTAAAATATTACATCCGAGATGTTAGGATTGCCTTAGGCTAGGATATATAAAGTTATAGACGTATATAATGTTCCCACCGAGAAGTAGGGGCCGGCGCGCCAGGAATGTAGTAAAATATTACATCCGAGATGTTAGGTTGCCTTGGGCTAGGATGTGTAACGTTATAGACGAATATAGTGTTCCCTGCGAGAAGTAGGGGCCGGCGCGCCAGGAATGTTGTAAAATATAAAATTCGACATGTTAGGTTGCCTTAAGCTAGGATATATAGCGTTTCAGACGTATATAATGTTCCCAGCGAGAAGTAGCGGAAGGCGCGCCAGGAATATAGTAAAATATTACATCCGAGATGTTAGGTTGCCTTAGGCTAGGATATATAACGTTATAGACGTATATAATGTTCTCACCGAGAAGTAGGTGCCGACGCGCCAGGAATGTTGAAAAATATTACGCTCCACATGTTAGGTTGCCTTAGGCTAGGATATATAGCGATATAGACGTATATAATGTTCCCACCGAGAAGTAGGGGCCGAAGTGACGGGAATGTTGTAAAATATTACATTCGACATGTTAGTTTGCCTTAGGCTAGGATATATAGCGTTATAGACGTATATAATGTTCCCACCGAGAAGTAGGGGCCGAAGTGACGGGAATGTTGTAAAATATTACATTCGACATGTTAGGTTGCCTTAAGCTAGGATATATAGCGTTTTAGACGTAAATAATGATCCCAGCGAGAAGTAGGGGAAGGCGCGCCACGAACATAGTAAAATATTACATCCGAGATGTTGGGTTGCCTTAGGCTAGGATATATAACGTTATAGACTTATATAATGTTCTCTCCGGGAAGTAGGTGCCGACGCGCCAGGAATGTTGTAAAATATTATATCCGAGATGTTAGGTTGCCTTAGGCTAGTATATATAACGTTATAGACGTATATAATGTTCCCACCGAGAAGTAGGGGCCGAAGTGACGGGAATTTTGGAAAATATTACATTCGACATGTTAGGATTGCCTTAGGCTAGGATATATAGCGATATAGACGTATATAATGTTCCCACCGAGAAGTAGGGGCCGGCGAGCCAGGAATGTTGTAAAATATTACGCTCGACGTGTTAGGTTGCCTTATGCTAGGATATATAGCGATATAGACGTATATAATGTTCCCATCGAGAAATAGCGGTCGGCGCGCAACGAATGTAGTAAAATATTACATCCGAGATGCTAGGTTGCCTTAGGCTAGGATATATAGCTTTAATGACGTATATAATGATCCCACCGAGAAATAGGGGCCGACACGCCAGGAATGTTGTAAAATATTACATTCGGCGTGTTAGGATTGCCTTAGGCTAGGATATACAACGTTATAGACGGATATACTGTTCCCACCGAGAAGTAGTTGCCGACGCGCCAGGAATATTGTAAAATATTACATTCGACATGTAAGGTTGCCTTAGGCTAGGATATATAGCGTTACAGACGTATATAATGTTCTCACCGAAAAGTAGGGGAAGGCGCGCCACGAATGTAGTAAAATATTACATCCGAGATGTTAGGTTGCCTTAGGCTAGGATATATGGCGTTATAGACGTATATAATATTCCCACCGAGAAGTAGGGGCCGGGGCGCCAGGATTGTAGTAAAATATTACATCCGATATATTAGGTTGCCTTAGGCTAGGATATATAGCTTTAATGACGTATATAATGATCCCACCGAGAAATAGGGGCCGACACGCCAGGAATGTTGTAAAATATTACATTCGACGTGTTAGGATTGCCTTAGGCTAGGATATATAACGTTATAGACGGATATACTGTTCCCACCGATAAGTAGTTGCCGACGCCCCAGGAATATTGTAAAATATTACATTCGACATGTAGGGTTGCCTTAGACTAGGATATATAACGTTATAGACGTATATAATGTTCCAACCGAGAAGTAGGTGCCGACGCGATAGGAATGTTGTAAAATATTACTTCCGAGATGTTAGAATTGCCTTAGGCTAGGATATACAACGTTATAGACGTATATCCTGTTCCCACCGAGATGTAGGGGCCGGCGCGCCAGGAATGTAGTAAAATATTACATCCGAGATGCTAGGTTGCCTTAGGCTAGGATATATAGCTTTAATGACGTATATAATGATCCCACCGAGAAATAGGGGCCGACACGCCAGGAATGTTGTAAAATATTACATTCGGCGTGTTAGGATTGCCTTAGGCTAGGATATACAACGTTATAGACGGATATACTGTTCCCACCGAGAAGTAGTTGCCGACGCGCCAGGAATATTGTAAAATATTACATTCGACATGTAAGGTTGCCTTAGGCTAGGATATATAGCGTTACAGACGTATATAATGTTCTCACCGAAAAGTAGGGGAAGGCGCGCCACGAATGTAGTAAAATATTACATCCGAGATGTTAGGTTGCCTTAGGCTAGGATATATAGCGTTATAGACGTATATAATGTTCCCACCGAGAAGTAGGGGCCGACGACCCAGGAATGTTGTAAAATATTACGCTCGACATGTTAGGTTGCCTTACGTTATGATATATAGCGATATAGATGTATATAATGTTCCCACGGAGAAGTAGGGGCGGACGTGCCAGGAATGTAGTAAAATATTACGCTCGACATGTTAGGTTGCCTTACGGTATGATATATATCGATATAGACGTATATAATGTTCCCACCGAGAAGTAGGGGCCGGCGCGCCAGGAATGTAGTAAAATATTACATCCGAGATGTTAGGTTGCCTTGGGCTAGGATGTGTAACGTTATAGACGAATATAGTGTTCCCTGCGAGAAGTAGGGGCCGGCGCGCCAGGAATGTTGTAAAATATAACATTCGACATGTTAGGTTGCCTTAAGCTAGGATATATAGCGTTTTAGACGTATATAATGTTCCCAGCGAGAAGTAGCGGAAGGCGCGCCAGGAATATAGTAAAATATTACTTCCGAGATGTTAGGTTGCCTTAGGCTAGGATATATAACGTTATAGACGTATATAATGTTCTCACCGAGAAGTAGGTGCCGACGCGCCAGGAATGTTGAAAAATATTACGCTCCACATGTTAGGTTGCCTTAGGCTAGGATATATAGCGATATAGACGTATATAATGTTCCCACCGAGAAGTAGGGGCCGAAGTGACGGGAATGTTGTAAAATATTACATTCGACATGTTAGTTTGCCTTAGGCTAGGATATATAGCGTTATAGACGTATATAATGTTCCCACCGAGAAGTAGGGGCCGAAGTGACGGGAATGTTGTAAAATATTACATTCGACATGTTAGGTTGCCTTAAGCTAGGATATATAGCGTTTTAGACGTAAATAATGATCCCAGCGAGAAGTAGGGGAAGGCGCGCCACGAACATAGTAAAATATTACATCCGAGATGTTAGGTTGCCTTAGGCTAGGATATATAACGTTATAGACTTATATAATGTTCTCTCCGGGAAGTAGGTGCCGACGCGCCAGGAATGTTGTAAAATATTATATCCGAGATGTTAGGTTGCCTTAGGCTAGTATATATAACGTTATAGACGTATATAATGTTCCCACCGAGAAGTAGGGGCCGAAGTGACGGGAATTTTGGAAAATATTACATTCGACATGTTAGGATTGCCTTAGGCTAGGATATATAGCGATATAGACGTATATAATGTTCCCACCGAGAAGTAGGGGCCGGCGAGCCAGGAATGTTGTAAAATATTACGCTCGACGTGTTAGGTTGCCTTATGCTAGGATATATAGCGATATAGACGTATATAATGTTCCCATCGAGAAATAGCGGTCGGCGCGCAACGAATGTAGTAAAATATTACATCCGAGATGCTAGGTTGCCTTAGGCTAGGATATATAGCTTTAATGACGTATATAATGATCCCACCGAGAAATAGGGGCCGACACGCCAGGAATGTTGTAAAATATTACATTCGGCGTGTTAGGATTGCCTTAGGCTAGGATATACAACGTTATAGACGGATATACTGTTCCCACCGAGAAGTAGTTGCCGACGCGCCAGGAATATTGTAAAATATTACATTCGACATGTAAGGTTGCCTTAGGCTAGGATATATAGCGTTACAGACGTATATAATGTTCTCACCGAAAAGTAGGGGAAGGCGCGCCACGAATGTAGTAAAATATTACATCCGAGGTGTTAGGTTGCCTTAGGCTAGGATATATAGCGTTATAGACGTATATATTGTTCCCACCGAGAAGTAGGGGCCGAAGACCCAGGAATGTTGTAAAATATTACGCTCGACATGTTAGGTTGCCTTACGTTATGATATATAGCGATATAGATGTATATAATGTTCCCACGGAGAAGTAGGGGCGGACGTGCCAGGAATGTAGTAAAATATTACGCTCGACATGTTAGGTTGCCTTACGGTATGATATATATCGATATAGACGTATATAATGTTCCCACCGAGAAGTAGGGGTCGGCGCGCCAGGAATGTAGTAAAATATTACATCCGAGATGTTAGGTTGCCTTAGGCTAGGATAAGTAACGTTATAGACGTATATAATGTTCCCACCGAGAAGTAGGCGCCGACGAGCCAGGAATGTAGTAAAATATTACATCCGTGATGTTAGGTTGCCTTAGGTTAGGATATATAACGTTATAGACTTATATACTGTTCCCACCGAGAAGTAGGTGCCGACGCGCCAGGAATGCTGTAAAATATTACATCCGAGATGTTAGGATTGCCTTAGGCTAGGATATATAAAGTTATAGACGTATATAATGTTCCCACCGAGAAGTAGGGGCCGGCGCGCCAGGAATATAGTAAAATATTACATCCGAGCTGTTAGGTTGCCTTAGGCTAGGATATGTAAAGTTATAGACGTATATAATGTTCCCACCGAGAAATAGGTGCCGGCGCGCCGGGAATGTTGTAAAATATTACATCCGAGATGTTAGGATTGCCTTAGGTTAGGATATATAACGTTATAGACGTATATAATGTTCCCACCGAGAAGTAGGTGCCGACGCGCCAGGAATGTTGTAAAATATTACGCTCGACAAGTTAGGTTGCCTTAGGCTAGGATATATAGCGTTAAAGACGTTTATAATGTTCCCACCGAGAAATAGGGGCCGACGCCCCAGGAATGTTGTAAAATATTACGCTCGCCAAGTTAGGTTCCCTTAGGTTTGGATATATAACGTTATAGACGTATATAATGTTCCCACCGAGAATTAGGTGCCGACGCGCCAGGAATGTTGTAAAATATTACATCCGAGATGTTAGGATTACCTTAGGCTAGGATATACAACGTTGTAGACGTATATAATGTTCCCACCGAGAAGTAGGGGCCCGCGCTCCGGGAATGTAGTAAAATATAACATCCGAGATGTTAGGTTGCCTTAGGTTAGGATATATAACGTTATAGACGTATATAATGTTCCCACCGAGAAGTAGGGGCCCGCGCGCCGGGAATGTTGTAAAATATTACATTCGACATGTTAGTTTGCCTTAGGCTAGGATATATAGCGTTATAGACTTATATAATGTTACCACCGAGAAGTAGTGGCCGACGAGCCAGGAATGTAGTAAAATATTACATCCGAGCTGTTATGTTGCCTTAGGTTAGGATATATAACGTTATAGACATATATAATGTTCCCATCGAGAAGTAGGGGCCGAAGTGACGGGAAATTTTGTAAAATATTACATTCGATATGTTAGTTTGCCTTAGGCTAGGATATATAGCGTTATAGACGTATATAATGTTCCCACCCAGAAGTAGGGGCCGACACGCCAGGAATGTTGTAAAATATTACATTCGGCGTGTTAGGATTGCCTTAGGCTAGGATATACAACGTTATAGACGGATATACTGTTCCCACCGAGAAGTAGTTGCCGACGCGCCAGGAATATTGTAAAATATTACATTCGACATGTAAGGTTGCCTTAGGCTAGGATATATAGCGTTACAGACGTATATAATGTTCTCACCGAAAAGTAGGGGAAGGCGCGCCACGAATGTAGTAAAATATTACATCCGAGATGTTAGGTTGCCTTAGGCTAGGATATATAGCGTTATAGACGTATATAATGTTCCCACCGAGAAGTAGGGGCCGACGACCCAGGAATGTTGTAAAATATTACGCTCGACATGTTAGGTTGCCTTACGTTATGATATATAGCGATATAGACGTATATAATGTTCCCATCGAGAAGTAGCGGTCGGCGCGCAACGAATGTAGTAAAATATTACATCCGAGATGTTAGGTTGCCTTAGGCTAGGATATATAACGTTATAGGCTTATATACTGTTCCCTCCGAGAAGTAGGGGCCGACGAGCCAGGAATGTTGTAAAATATTACGCTCGACATTTTAGGTTGCCTTAGGTTAGGATATATGGCGTTATAGACGTATATAATATTCCCACCGAGAAGTAGGGGCCGGGGCGCCAGGATTGTAGTAAAATATTACATCCGATATATTAGGTTGCCTTAGGCTAGGATATATAGCTTTAATGACGTATATAATGATCCCACCGAGAAATAGGGGCCGACACGCCAGGAATGTTGTAAAATATTACATTCGACGTGTTAGGATTGCCTTAGGCTAGGATATATAACGTTATAGACGGATATACTGTTCCCACCGATAAGTAGTTGCCGACGCCCCAGGAATATTGTAAAATATTACATTCGACATGTAGGGTTGCCTTAGACTAGGATATATAACGTTATAGACGTATATAATGTTCCAACCGAGAAGTAGGTGCCGACGCGATAGGAATGTTGTAAAATATTACTTCCGAGATGTTAGAATTGCCTTAGGCTAGGATATACAACGTTATAGACGTATATCCTGTTCCCACCGAGATGTAGGGGCCGGCGCGCCAGGAATGTAGTAAAATATTACATCCGAGATGCTAGGTTGCCTTAGGCTAGGATATATAGCTTTAATGACGTATATAAAGATCCCACCGAGAAATAGGGGCCGACACGCCAGGAATGTTGTAAAATATTACATTCGGCGTGTTAGGATTGCCTTAGGCTAGGATATACAACGTTATAGACGGATATACTGTTCCCACCGAGAAGTAGTTGCCGACGCGCCAGGAATATTGTAAAATATTACATTCGACATGTAAGGTTGCCTTAGGCTAGGATATATAGCGTTACAGACGTATATAATGTTCTCACCGAAAAGTAGGGGAAGGCGCGCCACGAATGTAGTAAAATATTACATCCGAGATGTTAGGTTGCCTTAGGCTAGGATATATAGCGTTATAGACGTATATAATGTTCCCACCGAGAAGTAGGGGCCGACGACCCAGGAATGTTGTAAAATATTACGCTCGACATGTTAGGTTGCCTTACGTTATGATATATAGCGATATAGATGTATATAATGTTCCCACGGAGAAGTAGGGGCGGACGTGCCAGGAATGTAGTAAAATATTACGCTCGACATGTTAGGTTGCCTTACGGTATGATATATATCGATATAGACGTATATAATGTTCCCACCGAGAAGTAGGGGCCGGCGCGCCAGGAATGTAGTAAAATAGTACATCCGAGATGTTAGGTTGCCTTAGGCTAGGATAAGTAACGTTATAGACGTATATAATGTTCCCACCGAGAAGTAGGCGCCGACGAGCCAGGAATGTAGTAAAATATTACATCCGTGATGTTAGGTTGCCTTAGGTTAGGATATATAACGTTATAGACTTATATACTGTTCCCACCGAGAAGTAGGTGCCGACGCGCCAGGAATGCTGTAAAATATTACATCCGAGATGTTAGGATTGCCTTAGGCTAGGATATATAAAGTTATAGACGTATATAATGTTCCCACCGAGAAGTAGGGGCCGGCGCGCCAGGAATGTAGTAAAATATTACATCCGAGATGTTAGGTTGCCTTGGGCTAGGATATGTAAAGTTATAGACGTATATAATGTTCCCACCGAGAAATAGGTGCCGGCGCGCCAGGAATGTTGTAAAATATTACATCCGAGATGTTAGGATTGCCTTAGGTTAGGATATATAACGGTATAGACGTATATATTGTTCCCACCGAGAAGGAGTTGCCGACGCGCCAGGAATATTGTAAAATATTATATTCGACATGTTAGGTTGTCTCAGGCTAGGACATATAGCGTTATAGACATATATAATGTTCCCACCGAGAAGTAGTGGCCGACGTGCCAGGAATGTAGTAAAATATTACATCCGAGCTGTTATGTTGCCTTAGGTTAGGATATATAACGTTATAGACATATATAATGTTCCCATCGAGAAGTAGGGGCCGAAGTGACGGGAAATTTTGTAAAATATTACATTCGATATGTTAGTTTGCCTTAGGCTAGGATATATAGCGTTATAGACGTATATAATGTTCCCACCCAGAAGTAGGGGCCGACGTGCCACGAATGTAGTAAAATATTAGATCCGAGATGTTAGGTTGCCTTAGGTTAGGATATATAACGTTATAGACTTATATAATGTTCCACCCGAGAAGTAGGGGCCGACGCGCCAGGAATGCTGTAAAATATTACATTCGACATGTTAAGTTGTCTCAGGCTAGGGCATATAGCGTTAAAGACGTATATAATATTCCCACCGAGAAATAGGGGCCGACACGCCAGGAATGTAGTAAAATATTACGCTCGACATTTTTGGTTGCCTTAAGTTAGGATATATGGCGTTATATACGTATATAATGTTCCCACCGAGATGTAGGGGCCAGCGCGCCAGGAATGTGGTAAAATATTACATCCGGTATGTTAGGTTGCCTTAGGCTAGGATATATAACTTTATAGACGTATATCATGTTCCTACCGAGAAGTAGGTGCCGACACGCCAGGAAAGTTGTAAAATATTACATCCGAGATGTTAGGTTCCCTTAGGTTTGGATATATAACGTTATAGACGTATATAATGTTCCCACCGAGAAGTAGGTGCCGACACGCCAGGAATGTTGTAAAATATTACGCTCGACAAGTTAGGTTGCCTTAGGCTAGGATATATAGCGTTAAAGACGTATATAATGTTCCCACCGAGAAATAGGGGCCGACGCCCCAGGAATGTTGTAAAATATTACGCTCGCCAAGTTAGGTTGCCTTAGGCTAGGATATATAGCGTTAAAGACGTATATAATGTTCCCACCGGGAAATAGGAGCCGACACGCCAGGAAAGTTGTAAAATGTTACATCCGAGATGTTAGGTTCCCTTAGGTTTGGATATATAACGTTATAGACGTATATAATGTTCCCACCGAGAAGTAGGTGCCGACGCGCCAGGAATGTAGTAAAATATAACATCCGAGATGTTAGGTTGCCTTAGGCTAGGATATATAACGTTATAGACGTATATAATGTTCCCATCGAGAAGTAGGGGCCGAAGTGACGGGAAATTTTGTAAAATATTACATTCGATATGTTAGTTTGCCTTAGGCTAGGATATATAGCGTTAAAGACGTATATAATGTTCCCACCGGGAAATAGCGGCCGACACGCCAGGAAAGTTGTAAAATATTACATCTGATATGTTAGGTTCCCTTAGGTTTGGATATATAACGTTATAGACGTATATAATGTTCCCACCGAGAAGTAGGTGCCGACGCGCCAGGAATGTTGTAAAATATTACATCCGAGATGTTAGGATTACCTTAGGCTAGGATATACAACGTTGTAGACGTATATAATGTTCCCACCGAGAAGTAGGGGCCCGCGCGCCGGGAATGTAGTAAAATATAACATCCGAGATGTTAGGTTGCCTTAGGCTAGGATATATAACGTTATAGACGTATATAATGTTCCCACCGAGAAGTAGGGGCCCGCGCGCCGGGAATGTTGGAAAATATTACATTCGACATGTTAGTTTGCCTTAGGCTAGGATATATATCGTTATAGACTTATATAATGTTACCACCGAGAAGTAGTGGCCGACGTGCCAGGAATGTAGTAAAATATTACATCCGAGCTGTTATGTTGCCTTAGGTTAGGATATATAACGTTATAGACATATATAATGTTCCCATCGAGAAGTAGGGGCCGAAGTGACGGGAAATTTTGTAAAATATTACATTCGATATGTTAGTTTGCCCTAGGCTAGGATATATAGCGTTATAGACGTATATAATGTTCCCACCCAGAAGTAGGGGCCGACGTGCCACGAATGTAGTAAAATATTACATCCGAGATGTTAGGTTGCCTTAGGTTAGGATATACAACGTTATAGACGTATATAATGTTCCACCCGAGAAGTAGGGGCCGACGCGCCAGGAATGCTGTAAAATATTACATTCGACATGTTAGGATAGCCTTAGGCTAGGATATACAACGTTATAGACGTATATGAAATTCCCACCGAGAACTACGGGCCTACACGCCAGGAATGTTATCAAATATTACTTCCGAGATGTTAGGTTCCCTTAGGTTAGGATATATAACTTTATAGACGTACATAATGTTCCCACCGAGAAGTAGGTGCCGACACGCCAGGAATGTTGTAAAATATTACGCTCGACAAGTTAGGTTGCCTTAGGCTAGGATATATAGCGTTAAAGACGTATATAATGTTCCCACCGAGAAATAGGGGCCGACGCCCCAGGAATGTTGTAAAATATTACGCTCGCCAAGTTAGGTTGCCTTAGGCTAGGATATATAGCGTTAAAGACGTATATAATGTTCCCACCGAGAAGTAGGTGCCGAAGTGACGGGAATGTTCTAAAATATTACATTCGACATGTTAGTTTGCCTTCGACTAGGATATATAGCGTTATAGACTTATATAATGTTCCCACCGAGAAGTAGTGGCCGACGTGCCAGGAATGTAGTAAAATATTACATCCGAGATGTTAGGTTGCCTTAGGCTAGGATATGTAAAGTTATAGACGTATATAATGTTCCCACCGAGAAATAGGTGCCGGCGCGCCAGGAATGTTGTAAAATATTACATCCGAGATGTTAGGATTGCCTTAGGTTAGGATATATAACGTTATAGACGTATATAATGTTCCCACCGAGAAGTAGGTGCCGACACGCCAGGAATGTTGTAAAATATTACGCTCGACAAGTTAGGTTGCCTTAGGCTAGGATATATAGCGTTAAAGACGTATATAATGTTCCCACCGAGAAATAGGGGCCGACGCCCCAGGAATGTTGTAAAATATTACGCTCGCCAAGTTAGGTTGCCTTAGGCTAGGATATATAGCGTTAAAGACGTATATAATGTTCCCACCGGGAAATAGCGGCCGACACGCCAGGAAAGTTGTAAAATATTACATCCGAGATGTTAGGTTCCCTTAGGTTTGGATATATAACGTTATAGACGTATATAATGTTCCCACCGAGAAGTAGTGGCCGACGTGCCAGGAATGTAGTAAAATATTACATCCGAGCTGTTATGTTGCCTTAGGTTAGGATATATAACGTTATAGACATATATAATGTTCCCATCGAGAAGTAGGGGCCGAAGTGACGGGAAATATTGTAAAATATTACATTCGATACGTTAGTTTGCCTTAGGCTAGGATATATAGCGTTAAAGACGTATATAATGTTCCCACCGGGAAATAGCGGCCGACACGCCAGGAAAGTTGTAAAATATTACATCCGATATGTTAGGTTCCCTTAGGTTTGGATATATAACGTTATAGACGTATATAATGTTCCCACCGAGAAGTAGGTGCCGACGCGCCAGGAATGTTGTAAAATATTACATCCGAGATGATAGGATTACCTTAGGCTAGGATATACAACGTTGTAGACGTATATAATGTTCCCACCGAGAAGTAGGGGCCCGCGCGCCGGGAATGTAGTAAAATATAACATCCGAGATGTTAGGTTGCCTTAGGCTAGGATGTATAACGTTATAGACGTATATAATGTTCCCACCGAGAAGTAGGGGCCCGCGCGCCGGGAATGTTGGAAAATATTACATTCGACATGTTAGTTTGCCTTAGGCTAGGATAAATATCGTTATAGACTTATATAATGTTACCACCGAGAAGTAGTGTCCGACGTGCCAGGAATGTAGTAAAATATTACATCCGAGCTGTTATGTTGCCTTAGGTTAGGTTATATAACGTTATAGACATATATAATGTTCCCATCGAGAAGTAGGGGCCGAAGTGACGGGAAATTTTGTAAAATATTACATTCGATATGTTAGTTTGCCTTAGGCTAGGATATATAGCGTTATAGACGTATATAATGTTCCCACCCAGAAGTAGGGGCCGACGTGCCACGAATGTAGTAAAATATTACATCCGAGATGTTAGGTTGCCTTAGGTTAGGATATATAACGTTATAGACGTATATAATGTTCCACCCGAGAAGTAGGGGCCGACGCGCCAGGAATGCTGTAAAATATTACATTCGACATGTTAGGATAGCCTTAGGCTAGGATATATAACGTTATAGACGTATATGAAATTCCCACCGAGAACTACGGGCCTACACGCCAGGAATGTTATCAAATATTACTTCCGAGATGTTAGGTTCCCTTAGGTTAGGATATATAACGTTATAGACGTATATAATGTTCCCACCGAGAAGTAGGGGCCGACGAGCCAGGAATGTTGTAAAATATTACGCTCGACATGTTAGGTTGCCTTAGGCTATGATATATAGCGATATAGAAGTATATAATGTTCCCACCGAGAAGTAGGGGCCGGCGCGCCAGGAATGTTGTAAAATATTACATCCGAGATGTTAGGATTGCCTTAGGCTAGGGTATATAACGTTATAGACGTATATAATGTTCCGACCGAGAAGTAGTTGCCGACGCGCCAGGAATATTGTAAAATATTACATCCGAGATGTTAGGATTACCTTAGGCTAGGATATACAACGTTGTAGACGTATATAATGTTCCCACCGAGAAGTAGGGGCCCGCGCGCCGGGAATGTAGTAAAATATAACATCCGAGATGTTAGGTTGCCTTAGGCTAGGATATATAACGTTATAGACGTATATAATGTTCCCACCGAGAAGTAGGGGCCCGCGCGCCGGGAATGTTGGAAAATATTACATTCGACATGTTAGTTTGCCTTAGGCTAGGATATATAGCGTTATAGACGTATATAATGTTCCCACCCAGAAGTAGGGGCCGACGTGCCACGAATGTAGTAAAATATTACATCCGAGATGTTAGGTTGCCTTAGGTTAGGATATATAACGTTATAGACTTATATACTGTTCCCACCGAGAAGTAGGTGCCGACGCGCCAGGAATGTTTTAAAATATTACATCCGAGATGTTAGGATTACCTTAGGCTAGGATATATAACGCTATAGACGTATATAATGTTCCCACCGAGAAGTAGTGGCCGTCGTGCCAGGAATGTAGGAAAATATTACATTCGAGATGTTAGGTTGCCTTAGATTAGGATATATAACGTTATAGACGCTCATAATGTTCCCACCGAGGAGTAGGGGCCAACGAGCCAGGAATGTGGTGAAACATTACATCCGAGGTGTTAGGTTGCCTTAGGCTAGGATATATAGCGTTTTAGACGTATATAATGTTCCCACCGAGAAGTAGGGACCGACGTGCCAGGAATGTAGTAAAACATTACATCCGAGATGTTAGGTTTGCCTTAGGCAAGGATATATATCGTTAAAGACGTATATAATGTTCCCACCGAGAAATAGGGGCCGACACGCCAGGAATGTTGTAAAACATTACATCCGAGGTGTTAGGTTGCCTTAGGCTCGGATATATAGCGTTATAGGCGTATATAATGTTCCCACCGAGGAGTAGGGGCCGACGAGCCAGGAATGTTGTAAAATATTACGCTCGACATGTTAAGTTGTCTTAGGTTAGGATATATAACGTTATAGACGTATCTACAGTTCCCACCGAGAAGTAGTTTGCGACGCGCCAGGAATATTGTAAAATATTATATTCGACATGTTAGGTTGTCTTAGGCTAGGACATATAGCGTTATAGACATATATAATGTTCCCACCGAGAAATAGGGACCGGCACGCCAGGAATGTTGTAAAACATTACATCCGAAGTGTTAGGTTCCCTTAGGTTAGAATATATAACGTTATGGACGCTCATAATGTTCCCACCGAGAAGGAGGTGCCGACGCGCCAGGAATGTTGTAAAATATTACATCCGACATGTTAAGTTGCCTTAGGTTAGGATATATAGCGTTATAGACGTATATACTGTTCCCACCGAGAAGTAGTTGCCGACGCGCCAGGAATATTGTAAAATATTACAATCGACATGTTAGGTTGTCTCAGGCTAGGAGATATAGCGTTAAAGACGTATATAATATTCCCACCGAGAAATAGGGGCCGACACGCCAGGAATGTTGTAAAACATTACATCCGAGGTGTTAGGCTCCCTTAGGTTAGGATATATAACGTTATAGACGTATATAATGTTCCCACCGAGAAGTAGGTGCCGACGCGCCAGGAATGTTGTAAAATATTACGTCCGAGATATTAGGATTGCCTTAGGCTAGGATATATAACGTTATAGACGTATATAATGTTCCCACCGAGAAGTAGCGGCCGGTGCGCCACGAATGAAGTAAAAGATTACATCCGAGATGTTAGGTTGCCTTAGACTAGAATATATAACGTTATAGGCGTGTATAATGTTCCCACCGAGAAGTAGGGGCCCAAGTGATGGGAATGTTGTAAAATATTACATTCGACATGTTAGTTTGCCTTAGGCTAGGATATATAGCGTTATAGACGTATATAATATTCCCACCGAGAAGTAGGGGCCGACGTGCCAGGAATGTAGTAAAATATTACATCCGAGATGTTAGGTTTCCTTAGGTTAGGATATATAACGTTATAGACGTACATAATGTTCCCACCGAGAAGGAGGTGCCGACGCGCCAGGAATGTTGTAAAATATTACATCCGACATGTTAAGTTGCCTTAGGTTAGGATATATAACGTTATAGACTTATGTAATGTTCCCACCGAGAAGTAGGGGCCGAAGTGGCGGGAATGTTGTAAAATTATACATTCGACATGTTAGGATTGCCTTAGGCTAGGATATATATCGTTAAAGACGTATATAATGTTCCCACCGAGAAATAGGGGCCGACACGCAAGGAATGTTGTAAAACATTACATCCGAGGTGTTAGGTTGCCATAGGCTAGGATATATAGCGTTATAGACGTATATACTGTTCCCACCGAGAAGTAGGGACAGATGAGCCAGGAATGTTGTAAAATATTACGCTCGACATGTTAGGTTGCCTTACGTTATGATATATAGCGATATAGACGTATATAATGTTCCCACCGAGAAGTAGGGGCCGGCGCGCCAGGAGTGTTGTAAAATATAACATCCGAGATGTTGGGTTGCCTTAGGCTAGGATAAGTAACGTTATAGACGTATATAATGTTCCCACCGAGAAGTAGGGGCCGACGAGCCAGGAATGTAGTAACATATTACATCCGAGATATTAGGTTGCCTTAGGTTAGGATATATAACGTTATAGACTTATATACTGTTCCCACTGAGAAGTAAGTGCCGACGCGCCAGGAATGTTGTAAAATATTACATCCGAGATGTTATGATTACCTTAGGCTAGGATATGTAACGTTATAGACGTATATAATGTTCCCACCGAGAAGTAGGGGCCGACGTGCCAGGAATGTAGTAAAATATTACATCCGAGATGTTAGGTTGCCTTAGTTTAGGATATATAACGTTATAGACGTATATAATGTTCCACCCGAGAAGTAGGGGCCGACGCGCGACGAATGCTGTAAAATATTACATTCGACATGTTAGGATTGTCTTAGGCTAGGATATATAACGTTATAGACGTATATGATATTCCCACCGAGAACTACGGTCCTACACGCCAGGAATGTTATCAAATATTACTTCCGAGATGTTAGGTTCCCTTAGGTTAGGATATATAACGTTATAGACGTATATAATGTTCCCACCGAGAAGTAGGCGCCGACGAGCCAGGAATGTTGTAAAATATTACGCTCGACATGTTAGGTTGCCTTAGGCTATCATATATAACGATATAGACGTATATAATATTCCCGTCGAGAAGTGGGGGCCGGCGCTCCAGGAATGTAGTAAAACATTACATCCGAGGTGTTAGGTTGCCTTAGGCTAGGATATATAGCGTTATAGACGTATATAATGTTCCCACCGAGAAGTAGGGACCGACGAGCCAGGAATGTTGTAAAATATTACGCTCGGCATGTTAGGTTGCCTTACGTTATGATATATAGCGATATAGACGTATATAATGTTCCCACCGAGAAGTAGGGGCCGGCGCGCCAGGAATGTAGTAAAATATAACATCCGAGATGTTGGGTTGCCTTAGGCTAGGATATATATCGTTAAAGACGTATATAATGTTCCCACCGAGAAATAGGCGCCGGCGCGCCAGGAATGTTGTAAAATATTACATCCGAGATGTTAGGATTGCCTTAGGCTAGGGTATATAACGTTATAGACGTATATAATGTTCCCACCGAGAAGTAGGTGCCGACGCGCCAGGAATGTTGTAAAATATTACGCTCGACAAGTTAGGTTCCCTTAGGTTAGGATATATAACGTTATAGACGTATATAATGTTCCCACCGAGAAGTAGGGGCCGACGAGCCAGGAATGTTGTAAAATATTACGCTCGACATGTTAGGTTGCCTTAGGCTATGATATATAGCGATATAGAAGTATATAATGTTCCCACCGAGAAGTAGGGCCCGGTGCGCCAGGAATGTTGTAAAATATTACATCCGAGATGTTAGGATTGCCTTAGGCTAGGGTATATAACGTTATAGACGTATATAATGTTCCCACCGAGAAGTAGTTGCCGACGCGCCAGGAATATTGTAAAATATTACATCCGAGATGTTAGGTTGCCTTAGGCTAGGATATATAACGTTATAGACGTATATAATGTTCCCACCGAGAAGTAGGTGCCCGCGCGCCGGGAATGTTGGAAAATATTACATCCGAGATGTTAGGTTCCTTAGGTTAGGATATATAGCGTTATAGAAGTATATAATGTTCCCACCGAGAAGTAGGGGCCGGCGCGCCAGTAGTGTTGTAAAATATAACATCCGAGATGTTGGGTTGCCTTAGGCTAGGATAAGTAACGTTATAGACGTATATAATGTTCCCACCGAGAAGTAGGGGCCGACGAGCCAGGAATGTAGTAAAATATTACATCCGAGATATTAGGTTGCCTTAGGTTAGGATATATAACGTTATAGACGTATATAATGTTCCACCCGAGAAGTAGGGTCCGACGCGCCAGGAATGCTGTAAAATATTACATTCGACATGTTAGGATAGCCTTAGGCTAGGATATATAACGTTATAGACGTATATGAAATTCCCACCGAGAACTACGGGCCTACACGCCAGGAATGTTATCAAATATTACTTCCGAGATGTTAGGTTCCCTTAGGTTAGGATATATAACGTTATAGACGTATTTAATGTTCCCACCGAGAAGTAGGGGCCGACGAGCCAGGAATGTTGTAAAATATTACGCTCGACATGTTAGGTTGCCTTAGGCTATGATATATAGCGATATAGAAGTATATAATGTTCCCACCGAGAAGTAGGGGCCGGCGCGCCAGGAATGTTGTAAAATATTACATCCGAGATGTTAGGATTGCCTTAGGCTAGGGTATATAACGTTATAGACGTATATAATGTTCCCACCGAGAAGTAGTTGCCGACGCGCCAGGAATATTGTAAAATATTACATCCGAGATGTTAGGATTACCTTAGGCTAGGATATACAACGTTGTAGACGTATGTAATGTTCCCACCGAGAAGTAGGGGCCCGCGCGCCGGGAATGTAGTAAAATATAACATCCGAGATGTTAGGTTGCCTTAGGCTAGGATATATAACGTTATAGACGTATATAATGTTCCCACCGAGAAGTAGGGGCCCGCGCGCCGGGAATGTTGGAAAATATTACATTCGACATGTTAGTTTGCCTTAGGCTAGGATATATATCGTTATCGACTTATATAATGTTACCACCGAGAAGTAGTGGCCGACGTGCCAGGAATGTAGTAAAATATTACATCCGAGCTGTTATGTTGCCTTAGGTTAGGATATATAACGTTATAGACATATATAATGTTCCCATCGAGAAGTAGGGGCCGAAGTGAGGGGAAATTTTGTAAAATATTACATTCGATATGTTAGTTTGCCTTAGGCTAGGATATATAGCGTTATAGACGTATATAATGTTCCCACCCAGAAGTAGGGGCCGACGTGCCACGAATGTAGTAAAATATTACATCCGAGATGTTAGGTTGCCTTAGATTAGGATATATAACGTTACAGACGCTCATAATGTTCCCACCGAGGAGTAGGGGCCAACGAGCCAGGAATGTGGTGAAACATTACATCCGAGGTGTTAGGTTGCCTTAGGCTAGGATATATAGCGTTTTAGACGTATATAATGTTCCCACCGAGAAGTAGGGACCGACGTGCCAGGAATGTAGTAAAACATTACATCCGAGATGTTAGGTTTGCCTTAGGCAAGGATATATATCGTTAAAGACGTATATAATGTTCCCACCGAGAAATAGGGGCCGACACGCCAGGAATGCTGTAAAACATTACATCCGAGGTGTTAGGTTGCCTTAGGCTCGGATATATAGCGTTATAGGCGTATATAATGTTCCCACCGAGGAGTAGGGGCCGACGAGCCAGGAATGTTGTAAAATATTACGCTCGACATGTTAAGTTGTCTTAGGTTAGGATATATAACGTTATAGACGTATCTACAGTTTCCACCGAGAAGTAGTTTGCGACGCGCCAGGAATATTGTAAAATATTATATTCGACATGTTAGGTTGTCTTAGGCTAGGACATATAGCGTTATAGACATATATAATGTTCCCACAGAGAAATAGGGACCGGCACGCCAGGAATATTGTAAAACATTACATCCGAAGTGTTAGGTTCCCTTAAGTTAGAATATATAACGTTATGGACGCTCATAATGTTCCCACCGAGAAGGAGGTGCCGACGCGCCAGGAATGTTGTAAAAAATTACATCCGACATGTTAAGTTGCCTTAGGTTAGGATATATAGCGTTATAGGCGTATATACTGTTCCCACCGAGAAGTAGTTGCCGACGCGCCAGGAATATTGTAAAATATTACAATCGACATGTTAGGTTGTCTCAGGCTAGGAGATATAGCGTTAAAGACGTATATAATATTCCCACCGAGAAATAGGGGCCGACACGCCAGGAATGTTGTAAAACATTACATCCGAGGTGTTAGGCTCCCTTAGGTTAGGATATATAACGTTATAGACGTATATAATGTTCCCACCGAGAAGTAGGTGCCGACGCGCCAGGAATGTTGTAAAATATTACGTCCGAGATATTAGGATTGCCTTAGGCTAGGATATATAACGTTATAGACGTATATAATGTTCCCACCGAGAAGTAGCGGCCGGTGCGCCACGAATGTAGTAAAAGATTACATCCGAGATGTTAGGTTGCCTTAGACTAGAATATATAACGTTATAGGCGTGTATAATGTTCCCACCGAGAAGTAGGGGCCCAAGTGATGGGAATGTTGTAAAATATTACATTCGACATGTTAGTTTGCCTTAGGCTAGGATATATAGCGTTATAGACGTATATAATATTCCCACCGAGAAGTAGGGGCCGACGTGCCAGGAATGTAGTAAAATATTACATCCGAGATGTTAGGTTTCCTTAGGTTAGGATATATAACGTTATAGACGTACATAATGTTCCCACCGAGAAGGAGGTGCCGACGCGCCAGGAATGTTGTAAAATATTACATCCGACATGTTAAGTTGCCTTAGGTTAGGATATATAACGTTATAGACTTATGTAATGTTCCCACCGAGAAGTAGGGGCCGGTGCGACACGAATGTAGTAAAATATTACATCCGAGATGTTAGGTTGCCTTAGACTAGGATATATAACGTTATAGACGTATATAATGTTCCCACCGAGAAGTAGGGGCCGAAGTGGCGGGAATGTTGTAAAATTATACATTCGACATGTTAGGATTGCCTTAGGCTAGGATATATATCGTTAAAGACGTATATAATGTTCCCACCGAGAAATAGGGGCCGACACGCAAGGAATGTTGTAAAACATTACATCCGAGGTGTTAGGTTGCCATAGGCTAGGATATATAGCGTTATAGACGTATATACTGTTCCCACCGAGAAGTAGGGACAGATGAGCCAGGAATGTTGTAAAATATTACGCTCGACATGTTAGGTTGCCTTACGTTATGATATATAGCGATATAGACGTATATAATGTTCCCACCGAGAAGTAGGGGCCGGCGCGCCAGGAGTGTTGTAAAATATAACATCCGAGATGTTGGGTTGCCTTAGGCTAGGATAAGTAACGTTATAGACGTATATAATGTTCCCACCGAGAAGTAGGGGCCGACGAGCCAGGAATGTAGTAAAATATTACATCCGAGATATTAGGTTGCCTTAGGTTAGGATATATAACGTTATAGACTTATATACTGTTCCCACTGAGAAGTAAGTGCCGACGCGCCAGGAATGTTGTAAAATATTACATCCGAGATGTTAGGATTACCTTAGGCTAGGATATATAACGTTATAGACGTATATAATGTTCCCACCGAGAAGTAGGGGCCGACGTGCCAGGAATGTAGTAAAATATTACATCCGAGATGTTAGGTTGCCTTAGTTTAGGATATATAACGTTATAGACGTATATAATGTTCCACCCGAGAAGTAGGGGCCGACGCGCGACGAATGCTGTAAAATATTACATTCGACATGTTAGGATTGCCTTAGGCTAGGATATATAACGTTATAGACGTATATGATATTCCCACCGAGAACTACGGTCCTACACGCCAGGAATGTTATCAAATATTACTTCCGAGATGTTAGGTTCCCTTAGGTTAGGATATATAACGTTATAGACGTATATAATGTTCCCACCGAGAAGTAGGGGCCGACGAGCCAGGAATGTTGTAAAATATTACGCTCGACATGTTAGGTTGCCTTAGGCTATCATATATAACGATATAGACGTATATAATATTCCCGTCGAGAAGTGGGGGCCGGCGCTCCAGGAATGTAGTAAAATATTACATCCGAGATGTTAGGTTGCCTTAGGCTAGGATATGTAAAGTTATAGACGTATATAATGTTCCCACCGAGAAATAGGTGCCGGCGCGCCAGAAATGTTGTAAAATATTACATCCGAGATGTTAGCATTGCCTTAGGCTAAGATATATAACGTTATAGACGTATATAATGTTCCCACCGAGAACTAGGGGCCGAAGTGACGGGACTGTTGTAAAATTATACATTCGACATGTTAGGATTGACTTAGGCTAGGATATATATCGTTAAAGACGTATATAATGTTCCCACCGAGAAACAGGGGCCGACACGCCAGGAATGTTGTAAAACATTACATCCGAGGTGTTAGGTTGCCTTAGGCTAGGATATATAGCGTTATAGACGTATATAATGTTCCCACCGAGAAGTAGGGACCGACGAGCCAGGAATGTTGTAAAATATTACGCTCGGCATGTTAGGTTGCCTTACGTTATGATATATAGCGATATAGACGTATATAATGTTCCCACCGAGAAGTAGGGGCCGGCGCGCCAGGAATGTAGTAAAATATAACATCCGAGATGTTGGGTTGCCTTAGGCTAGGATATATATCGTTAAAGACGTATATAATGTTCCCACCGAGAAATAGGCGCCGGCGCGCCAGGAATGTTGTAAAATATTACATCCGAGATGTTAGGATTGCCTTAGGCTAGGGTATATAACGTTATAGACGTATATAATGTTCCCACCGAGAAGTAGGTGCCGACGCGCCAGGAATGTTGTAAAATATTACGCTCGACAAGTTAGGTTCCCTTAGGTTAGGATATATAACGTTATAGACGTATATAATGTTCCCACCGAGAAGTAGGGGCCGACGAGCCAGGAATGTTGTAAAATATTACGCTCGACATGTTAGGTTGCCTTAGGCTATGATATATAGCGATATAGAAGTATATAATGTTCCCACCGAGAAGTAGGGGCCGGCGCGCCAGGAATGTTGTAAAATATTACATCCGAGATGTTAGGATTGCCTTAGGCTAGGGTATATAACGTTATAGACGTATATAATGTTCCCACCGAGAAGTAGTTGCCGACGCGCCAGGAATATTGTAAAATATTACATCCGAGATGTTAGGATTACCTTAGGCTAGGATATACAACGTTGTAGACGTATATAATGTTCCCACCGAGAAGTAGGGTCCCGCGCGCCGGGAATGTAGTAAAATATAACATCCGAGATGTTAGGTTGGCTTAGGCTAGGATATATAACGTTATAGACGTATATAATGTTCCCATCGAGAAGTAGGGGCCCGCGCGCCGGGAATGTTGTAAAATATTACATGCGACATGTTAGTTTGCCTTAGGCTAGGATATATATCGTTATAGACTTATATAATGTTACCACCGAGAAGTAGTGGCCGACGTGCCAGGAATGTAGTAAAATATTACATCCGAGCTGTTATGTTGCCTTAGGTTAGGATATATAACGTTATAGACATATATAATGTTCCCATCGAGAAGTAGGGGCCGAAGTGACGGGAAATTTTGTAAAATATTACATTCGATATGTTAGTTTGCCTTAGGCTGGGATATATAGCGTTAAAGACGTATATAATGTTCCCACCGGGAAATAGCGGCCGACACGCCAGGAAAGTTGTAAAATATTACATCCGATATGTTAGGTTCCCTTAGGTTTGGATATATAACGTTATAGACGTATATAATGTTCCCACCGAGAAGTAGGTGCCGACGCGCCAGGAATGTTGGAAAATATTACATTCGACATGTTAGTTTGCCTTAGGCTAGGATATATATCGTTATAGACTTATATAATGTTACCACCGAGAAGTAGTGGCCGACGTGCCAGGAATGTAGTAAAATATTACATCCGAGCTGTTATGTTGCCTTAGGTTAGGATATATAACGTTATAGACATATATAATGTTCCCATCGAGAAGTAGGGGCCGAAGTGAGGGGAAATTTTGTAAAATATTACATTCGATATGTTAGTTTGCCTTAGGCTAGGATATATAGCGTTATAGACGTATATAATGTTCCCACCCAGAAGTAGGGGCCGACGTGCCACGAATGTAGTAAAATATTACATCCGAGATGTTAGGTTGCCTTAGGTTAGGATATATAACGTTATAGACGTATATAATGTTCCACCCGAGAAGTAGGGGCCGGCGCGCCAGGAATGTTGTAAAATATTACATCCGAGATGTTAGGTTCCTTAGGTTAGGATATATAGCGTTATAGAAGTATATAATGTTCCCACCGAGAAGTAGGGACCGACGTGCCAGGAATGTAGTAAAACATTACATCCGAGATGTTAGGTTTGCCTTAGGCTAGGATATATATCGTTAAAGACGTATATAATGTTCCCACCGAGAAATAGGGGCCGACACGCCAGGACTGTTCTAAAACATTACATCCGAGGTGTTAGGTTGCCTTAGGCTCGGATATATAGCGTTATAGGCGTATATAATGTTCCCACCGAGGAGTAGGGGCCGACGAGCCAGGAATGTTGTAAAATATTACGCTCGACATGTTAAGTTGTCTTAGGTTAGGATATATAACGTTATAGACGTATATACAGTTCCCACAGAGAAGTAGTTTGCGACGCGCCAGGAATATTGTAAAATATTATATTCGACATGTTAGGTTGTCTTAGGCTCGGACATATAGCGTTATAGACATATATAATGTTCCCACCGAGAAATAGGGACCGGCACGCCAGGAATGTTGTATAACATTACATTCGAGGTGTTAGGTTTCCTCAGGATAGGATATATAACGTTATAGACGTATATAATGTTCCCACCGAGAAGGAGGTGCCGACGCGCCAGGAATGTTGTAAAATATTACATTCGACATTTTAAGTTGCCTTAGGTTAGGATATATAACGTTATAGACTTATATACTGTTCCCACCGAGAAGTAGGTGCCGACGCGCCAGGAATGTTTTAAAATATTACATCCGAGATGTTAGGATTACCTTAGGCTAGGATATATAACGCTATAGACGTATATAATGTTCCCACCGAGAAGTAGTGGCCGACGTGCCAGGAATGTAGTAAAATATTACATCCGAGATCTTAGGTTGCCTTAGATTAGGATATAAAACGTTATAGACGCTCATAATGTTCCCACCGAGAAGTAGGGGCCAACGAGCCAGGAATGTGGTGAAATATTACATCCGAGGTGTTAGGTTGCCTTAGGCTAGGATATATAGCGTTAAAGACGTATATAATATTCCCACCGAGAAATAGGGGCCGACACGCCAGGAATGTTGTAAAACATTACATCCGAGGTGTTAGGTTCCCTTAGGTTAGGATATATAACGTTATAGACGTATATAATGTTCCCACCGAGAAGTAGGTGCCGACGCGCCAGGAATGTTGTAAAATATTACGTCCGAGATATTAGGATTGCCTTAGGCTAGGGTATATAACGTTATAGACGTATATAATGTTCCCACCGAGAAGTAGCGGCCGGTGCGCCACGAATGTAGTAAAAGATTACATCCGAGATGTTAGGTTGCCTTAGACTAGAATATATAACGTTATAGGCGTGTATAATGTTCCCACCGAGAAGTAGGGGCTCAAGTGATGGGAATGTTGTAAAATATTACATTCGACATGTTAGTTTGCCTTAGGCTAGGATATATAGCGTTATAGACGTATATAATATTCCCACCGAGAAGTAGGGGCCGACGTGCCAGGAATGTAGTAAAATATTACATCCGAGATGTTAGGTTTCCTTAGGTTAGGATATATAACGTTATAGACGTACATAATGTTCCCACCGAGAAGGAGGTGCCGACGCGCCAGGAATGTTGTAAAATATTACATCCGACATGTTAAGTTGCCTTAGGTTAGGATATATAACGTTATAGACTTATGTAATGTTCCCACGGAGAAGTAGGGGCCGGTGCGACACGAATGTAGTAAAATATTACATCCGAGATGTTAGGTTGCCTTAGACTAGGATATATAACGTTATAGACGTATATAATGTTCCCACCGAGAAGTAGGGGCCGAAGTGGCGGGAATGTTGTAAAATTATACATTCGACATGTTAGGATTGCCTTAGGCTAGGATATATATCGTTAAAGACGTATATAATGTTCCCACCGAGAAATAGGGGCCGACACGCAAGGAATGTTGTAAAACATTACATCCGAGGTGTTAGGTTGCCATAGGCTAGGATATATAGCGTTATAGACGTATATACTGTTCCCACCGAGAAGTAGGGACAGATGAGCCAGGAATGTTGTAAAATATTACGCTCGACATGTTAGGTTGCCTTACGTTATGATATATAGCGATATAGACGTATATAATGTTCCCACCGAGAAGTAGGGGCCGGCGCGCCAGGAGTGTTGTAAAATATAACATCCGAGATGTTGGGTTGCCTTAGGCTAGGATAAGTAACGTTATAGACGTATATAATGTTCCCACCGAGAAGTAGGGGCCGACGAGCCAGGAATGTAGTAAAATATTACATCCGAGATATTAGGTTGCCTTAGGTTAGGATATATAACGTTATAGACTTATATACTGTTCCCACTGAGAAGTAAGTGCCGACGCGCCAGGAATGTTGTAAAATATTACATCCGAGATGTTAGGATTACCTTAGGCTAGGATATATAACGTTATAGACGTATATAATGTTCCCACCGAGAAGTAGGGGCCGACGTGCCAGGAATGTAGTAAAATATTACATCCGAGATGTTAGGTTGCCTTAGTTTAGGATATATAACGTTATAGACGTATATAATGTTCCACCCGAGAAACAGGGGCCGACACGCCAGGAATGTTGTAAAACATTACATCCGAGGTGTTAGGTTGCCTTAGGCTAGGATATATAGCGTTATAGACGTATATAATGTTCCCACCGAGAAGTAGGGACCGACGAGCCAGGAATGTTGTAAAATATTACGCTCGGCATGTTAGGTTGCCTTACGTTATGATATATAGCGATATAGACGTATATAATGTTCCCACCGAGAAGTAGGGGCCGGCGCGCCAGGAATGTAGTAAAATATAACATCCGAGCTGTTATGTTGCCTTAGGTTAGGATATATAACGTTATAGACATATATAATGTTCCCATCGAGAAGTAGGGGCCGAAGTGACGGGAAATTTTGTAAAATATTACATTCGATATGTTAGTTTGCCTTAGGCTAGGATATATAGCGTTAAAGACGTATATAATGTTCCCACCGGGAAATAGCGGCCGACACGCCAGGAAAGTTGTAAAATATTACATCCGATATGTTAGGTTCCCTTAGGTTTGGATATATAACGTTATAGACGTATATAATGTTCCACCCGAGAAGTAGGGGCCGGCGCGCCAGGAATGTTGTAAAATATTACATCCGAGATGTTAGGTTCCTTAGGTTAGGATATATAGCGTTATAGAAGTATATAATGTTCCCACCGAGAAGTAGGGACCGACGTGCCAGGAATGTAGTAAAACCTTACATCCGAGATGTTAGGTTTGCCTTAGGCTAGGATATATATCGTTAAAGACGTATATAATGTTCCCACCGAGAAATAGGGGCCGACACGCCAGGACTGTTGTAAAACATTACATCCGAGGTGTTAGGTTGCCTTAGGCTCGGATATATAGCGTTATAGGCGTATATAATGTTCCCACCGAGGAGTAGGGGCCGACGAGCCAGGAATGTTGTAAAATATTACGCTCGACATGTTAAGTTGTCTTAGGTTAGGATATATAACGTTATAGACGTATATACAGTTCCCACCGAGAAGTAGTTTGCGACGCGCCAGGAATATTGTAAAATATTATATTCGACATGTTAGGTTGTCTTAGGCTAGGACATATAGCGTTATAGACATATATAATGTTCCCACCGAGAAATAGGGACCGGCACGCCAGGAATGTTGTATAACATTACATTCGAGGTGTTAGGTTTCCTCAGGATAGGATATATAACGTTATAGACGTATATAATGTTCCCACCGAGAAGGAGGTGCCGACGCGCCAGGAATGTTGTAAAATATTACCTTCGACATTTTAAGTTGCCTTAGGTTAGGATATATAACGTTATAGACTTATATACTGTTCCCACCGAGAAGTAGGTGCCGACGCGCCAGGAATGTTTTAAAATATTACATCCGAGATGTTAGGATTACCTTAGGCTAGGATATATAACGCTATAGACGTATATAATGTTCCCACCGAGAAGTAGTGGCCGACGTGCCAGGAATGTAGTAAAATATTACATCCGAGATCTTAGGTTGCCTTAGATTAGGATATAAAACGTTATAGACGCTCATAATGTTCCCACCGAGAAGTAGGGGCCAACGAGCCAGGAATGTGGTGAAATATTACATCCGAGGTGTTAGGTTGCCTTAGGCTAGGATATATAGCGTTATAGACGTATATACTGTTCCCACCGAGAAGTAGGGACCGACGAGCCAGGAATGTTGTAAAATATTACGCTCGACATGTTAGGTTGCCTTACGCTATGATATATAGCGATATAGACGTATATAATGTTCCCACTGAGAAGTAGGGGCCGGCGCGCCAGGAATGTAGTAAAATATAACATCCGAGATGTTGGGTTGCCTTAGGCTAGGATAAGTAACGTTATAGACGTATATAATGTTCCCACCGAGAAGTAGGGGCCGACGAGCCAGGAATGTAGTAAAATATTACATCCGAGATGTTAGGTTGCCTTAGGTTAGGATATATAACGTTATAGACTTATATACTCTTCCCACCGAGAAGTAGGTGCCGACGCGCCAGGAATGTTGTAAAATATTACATCCGAGATGTTAGGATTACCTTAGGCTAGGACATATAGCGTTATAGACATATATAATGTTCCCACCGAGAAATAGGGACCGGCACGCCAGGAATGTTGTATAACATTACATCCGAGATGTTAGGTTTCCTTAGGTTAGGATATATAACGTTATAGACGTATATAATGTTCCCACCGAGAAGGAAGTGCCGACGCGCCAGGAATATTGTAAAATATTACATCCGACATTTTAAGTTGCCTTAGGTTAGGATATATAACGTTATAGACTTATGTAATGTTCCCACCGAGAAGTAGGGGCCGGTGCGACACGAATGTAGTAAAATATTACATCCGAGATGTTAGGTTGCCTTAGACTAGGATATATAACGTTATAGACGTATATAATGTTCCCACCGAGAAGTAGGGGCCGAAGTGGCGGGAATGTTGTAAAATTATACATTCGACATGTTAGGATTGCCTTAGGCTAGGATATATATCGTTAAAGACGTATATAATGTTCCCACCGAGAAATAGGGGCCGACACGCAAGGAATGTAGTAAAACATTACATCCGAGGTGTTAGGTTGCCATAGGCTAGGATATATAGCGTTATAGACGTATATACTGTTCCCACCGAGAAGTAGGGACAGATGAGCCAGGAATGTTGTAAAATATTACGCTCGACATGTTAGGTTGCCTTACGTTATGATATATAGCGATATAGACGTATATAATGTTCCCACCGAGAAGTAGGGGCCGGCGCGCCAGGAGTGTTGTAAAATATAACATCCGAGATGTTGGGTTGCCTTAGGCTAGGATAAGTAACGTTATAGACGTATATAATGTTCCCACCGAGAAGTAGGGGCCGACGAGCCAGGAATGTAGTAAAATATTACATCCGAGATATTAGGTTGCCTTAGGTTAGGATATATAACGTTATAGACTTATATACTGTTCCCACTGAGAAGTAAGTGCCCACGCGCCAGGAATGTTGTAAAATATTACATCCGAGATGTTAGGATTACCTTAGGCTAGGATATATAACGTTATGGCCGTATATAATGTTCCCACCGAGAAGTAGGGGCCGACGTGCCAGGAATGTAGTAAAATATTACATCCGAAATGTTAGGTTGCCTTAGTTTAGGATATATAACGTTATAGACGTATATAATGTTCCACCCGAGAAGTAGGGGCCGACGCGCGACGAATGCTGTAAAATATTACATTCGACATGTTAGGATTGCCTTAGGCTAGGATATATAACGTTATAGACGTATATGATATTCCCACCGAGAACTACGGTCCTACACGCCAGGAATGTTATCAAATATTACTTCCGAGATGTTAGGTTCCCTTAGGTTAGGATATATAACGTTATAGACGTATATAATGTTCCCACCGAGAAGTAGGGGCCGACGAGCCAGGAATGTTGTAAAATATTACGCTCGACATGTTAGGTTGCCTTAGGCTATCATATATAACGATATAGACGTATATAATATTCCCGTCGAGAAGTGGGGGCCGGCGCTCCAGGAATGTAGTAAAATATTACATCCGAGATGTTAGGTTGCCTTAGGCTAGGATATGTAAAGTTATAGACGTATATAATGTTCCCACCGAGAAGTAGGTGCCGACGCGCCAGGAATGTTGTAAAATATTACGCTCGACAAGTTAGGTTGCCTTAGGCTAGGATATATAGCGTTAAAGACGTATATAATGTTCCCACCGAGAAATAGGGGCCGACGCCCCAGGAATGTTGTAAAATATTACGCTCGCCAAGTTAGGTTGCCTTAGGCTAGGATATATAGCGTTAAAGACGTATATAATGTTCCCACCGGGAAATAGCGGCCGACACGCCAGGAAAGTTGTAAAATATTACATCCGAGATGTTAGGTTCCCTTAGGTTTGGATATATAACGTTATAGACGTATATAATGTTCCCACCGAGAAGTAGGTGCCGACGCGCCAGGAATGTTGTAAAATATTACATCCGAGATGTTAGGATTACCGTAGGCTAGGATATATAGCGTTATAGACATATATAATGTTCCCACCGAGAAATAGGGACCGGCACGCCAGGAATGTTGTATAACATTACATCCGAGATGTTAGGTTTCCTTAGGTTAGGATATATAACGTTATAGACGTATATAATGTTCCCACCGAGAAGGAAGTGCCGACGCGCCAGGAATACTGTAAAATATTACATCCGACATTTTAAGTTGCCTTAGGTTAGGATATATAACGTTATAGACTTATATACTGTTCCCACCGAGAAGTAGGTGCCGACGCGCCAGGAATATTTTAAAATATTACATCCGAGATGTTAGGATTACCTTAGGCTAGGATATATAACGCTATAGACGTATATAATGTTCCCACCGAGAAGTAGTGGCCGTCGTGCCAGGAATGTAGGAAAATATTACATCCGAGATGTTAGGTTTCCTTAGGTTAGGATATATAACGTTATAGACGTACATAATGTTCCCACCGAGAAGGAGGTGCCGACGCGCCTGGAATGTTGTAAAATATTACATCCGACATGTTAGGTTGCCTTAGGCTAGGATATATAACGATATAGACGTATATAATGTTCCCACCGAGAAGTAGGGGCCCGCGCGCCGGGAATGTGGTAAAATATTACATCCGGTATGTTAGGTTGCCTTAGGCTAGGATATATAACTTTATAGACGTATATCATGTTCCCACCGAGAAGTAGGTGCCGACGCGCCAGGAATGTTGTAAAATATTACGCTCGACAAGTTAGGTTGCCTTAGGCTAGGATATATATCCGTTAAAGACGTATATAATGTTCCCACCGGGAAATAGGAGCCGACACGCCAGGAAAGTTGTAAATTATTACATCCGAGCTGTTATGTTGCCTTAGGTTAGGATATATAACGTTATAGACATATATAATGTTCCCATCGAGAAGTAGGGGCCGAAGTGACGGGAAATTTTGTAAAATATTACATTCGATATGTTAGTTTGCCTTAGGCTAGGATATATAGCGTTATAGACGTATATAATGTTCCCACCCAGAAGTAGGTGCCGACGTGCCACGAATGTAGTAAAATATTACATCCGAGATGTTAGGTTTCCTTAGGTTAGGATATATAACGTTATAGACGTACATAATGTTCCCACCGAGAAGTAGGGGCCGACGAGCCAGGAATGTTGTAAAATATTACGCTCGACATGTTAGGTTGCCTTAGGCTATGATATATAGCGATATAGAAGTATATAATGTTCCCACCGAGAAGTAGGGGCCGGCGCGCCAGGAATGTTGTAAAATATTACATCCGAGGTGTTAGGATTGCCTTAGGCTAGGGTATATAACGTTATAGACGTATATAATGTTCCCACCGAGAAGTAGTTGCCGACGCGCCAGGAATATTGTAAAATATTACATTCGACATGTTAAGTTGTCTCAGGCTAGGGTATATAGCGTTAAAGACGTATATAATATTCCCACCGAGAAATAGGGGCCGACACGCCAGGAATGTAGTAAAATATTACGCTCGACATTTTTGGTTGCCTTAAGTTAGGATATATGGCGTTATATACGTATATAATGTTCCCACCCAGAAGAAGGGGCCAGCGCGCCAGGAATGTGGTAAAATATTACATCCGGTATGTTAGGTTGCCTTAGGCTAGGATATATAACTTTATAGACGTATATCATGTTCCCAACGAGAAGTAGGTGCCGACGCGCCAGGAATGTTGTAAAATATTACGCTCGACAAGTTAGGTTGCCTTAGGCTAGGATATATAGCGTTAAAGACGTATATAATGTTCCCACCGAGAAACAGGGGCCGACACGCCAGGAATGTTGTAAAACATTAGATCCGAGGTGTTAGGTTGCCTTAGGCTAGGATATATAGCGTTATAGACGTATATAATGTTCCCACCGAGAAGTAGGGGCCGGCGCGCTAGGAATGTAGTAAAATATAACATCCGAGATGTTGGGTTGCCTTAGGCTAGGATAAGTAACGTTATAGACGTATATAATGTTCCCACCGAGAAATAGGGACCGGCACGCCAGGAATGTTGTATAACATTACATCCGAGATGTTAGGTTTCCTTAGGTTAGGATATATAACGTTATAGACGTATATAATGTTCCCACCGAGAAGGAAGTGCCGACGCGCCAGGAATATTGTAAAATATTACATCCGACATTTTAAGTTGCCTTAGGTTAGGATATATAACGTTATAGACTTATATACTGTACCCACCGAGAAGTAGGTGCCGACGCGCCAGGAATGTTTTAAAATATTACATCCGAGATGTTAGGATTACCTTAGGCTAGGATATATAACGCTATAGACGTATATAATGTTCCCACCGAGAAGTAGTGGCCGTCGTGCCAGGAATGTAGGAAAATATTACATCCGAGATGTTAGGTTGCCTTAGATTAGGATATATAACGTTATAGACGCTCATAATGTTCCCACCGAGAAGTAGGGGCCAACGAGCCAGGAATGTGGTGAAACATTACATCCGAGGTGTTAGGTTGCCTTAGGCTCGGATATATAGCGTTATAGGCGTATATAATGTTCCCACCGAGGAGTAGGGGCCGACGAGCCAGGAATGTTGTAAAATATTACGCTCGACATGTTAAGTTGTCTTAGGTTAGGATATATAACGTTATAGACGTATCTACAGTTCCCACCGAGAAGTAGTTTGCGACGCGCCAGGAATATTGTAAAATATTATATTCGACATGTTAGGTTGTCTTAGGCTAGGACATATAGCGTTATAGACATATATAATGTTCCCACCGAGAAATAGGGACCGGCACGCCAGGAATGTTGTAAAACATTACATCCGAAGTGTTAGGTTCCCTTAGGTTAGAATATATAACGTTATAGACGCTCATAATGTTCCCACCGAGAAGGAGGTGCCGACGCGCCAGGAATGTTGTAAAATATTACATCCGACATGTTAAGTTGCCTTAGGTTAGGATATATAACGTTATAGACGTATATAATGTTCCACCCGAGAAGTAGGGGCCGACGCGCCAGGAATATTGTAAAATATTACAATCGACATGTTAGGTTGTCTCAGGCTAGGAGATATAGCGTTAAAGACGTATATAATATTCCCACCGAGAAATAGGGGCCGACACGCCAGGAATGTTGTAAAACATTACATCCGAGGTGTTAGGTTCCCTTAGGTTAGGATATATAACGTTATAGACGTATATAATGTTCCCACCGAGAAGTAGGTGCCGACGCGCCAGGAATGTTGTAAAATATTACGTCCGAGATGTTAGGATTGCCTTAGGCTAGGATATATAACGTTATAGACGTATATAATGTTCCCACCGAGAAGTAGCGGCCGGTGCGCCACGAATGTAGTAAAAGATTACATCCGAGATGTTAGGTTGCCTTAGACTAGAATATATAACGTTATAGGCGTGTATAATGTTCCCACCGAGAAGTAGGGGCCCAAGTGATGGGAATGTTGTAAAATATTACATTCGACATGTTAGTTTGCCTTAGGCTAGGATATATAGCGTTATAGACGTATATAATGTTCCCACCGAGAAGTAGGGGCCGACGTGCCAGGAATGTAGTAAAATATTACATCCGAGATGTTAGGTTTCCTTAGGTTAGGATATATAACGTTATAGACGTACATAATGTTCCCACCGAGAAGGAGGTGCCGACGCGCCAGGAATGTTGTAAAATATTACATCCGACATGTTAGGTTGCCTTAGGCTAGGATATATAACGTTATAGACGTATATAATGTTCCCACCGAGAAGTAGGGGCCCGCGCGCCGGGAATGTGGTAAAATATTACATCCGGTATGTTAGGTTGCCTTAGGCTAGGATATATAACTTTATAGACGTATATCATGTTCCCACCGAGAAGTAGGTGCCGACGCGCCAGGAATGTTGTAAAATATTACGCTCGACAAGTTAGGTTGCCTTAGGCTAGGATATATAGCGTTAAAGACGTATATAATGTTCCCACCGGGAAATAGGAGCCGACACGCCAGGAAAGTTGTAAATTATTACATCCGAGCTGTTATGTTGCCTTAGGTTAGGATATATAACGTCATAGACGTATATACAGTTCCCACCGAGAAGTAGTTGCCGTCGCGCCAGGAATGTTGTAAGATATTACATTCGACATGTTAGGTTGTCTCAGGTTAGGACATATAGCGTTAAAGACGTATATAATATTCCCACCGAGAAATAGGGGCCGACACGCGAGGAATGTAGTAAAATATTGCGCACGACATTTTTGCTTGCCTTAGGATAGGATATATAGCGTTAAAGACGTATATAATGTTCCCACCGAGAAATAGGGGCCGACACGCCAGGAATGTTGTAAAATATTACATCCGTGAAGTTAGGTTCCCTTAGGTTAGGATATATAACGTTATAGACGTATATAATGTTCCCACCGAGAAGTAGGTGCCGACGCGCCAGGAATGTTGTAAAATATTACATCCGAGATGTTAGGATTACCTTAGGCTAGGATATATAACGTTATAGACGTATATAATGTTCCCACCGAGAAGTAGGTGCCGACGCGCCAGGAATGTTGTAAAATATTACATCCGAGATGTTAGGTTGCCTTAGGTTAGGATATATAACCTTATAGACGTATATAATGTTCCCATCGAGAAGTAGCGTCCGAAGTGACGGGAATGTTGTAAAATTTTACATTCGATATGTTAGTTTGACCTAGGCTAGGATATATAGCGTTAAAGACGTATATAATGTTCCCACCGGGAAATAGGAGCCGACACGCCAGGAAAGTTGTAAAATATTACATCCGACATGTTAGGTTGCCTTAGGCTAGGATATATAACGTTATACACGTATATAATGTTCCCACCGAGAAGTAGGGGCCCGCGCGCCGGGAATGTTGTAAAATATTACATTCGACATGTTAGGTTGCCTTAGGTTAGGATATATAACGTTATAGACGTATATAATGTTCCACCCGAGAAGTAGGGGCCGACGCGCCAGGAATGCTGTAAAATATTACATTCGACATGTTAGGATAGCCTTAGGCTAGGATATATAACGTTATAGACGTATATGAAATTTCCACCGATAACTACGGGCCTACACGCCAGGAATGTTATCAAATATTACTTCCGAGATGTTAGGTTCCCTTAGGTTAGGATATATAACGTTATAGACGTATATAATGTTCCCACCGAGAAGTAGGGGCCGACGAGCCAGGAATGTTGTAAAATATTACGTTCGACATGTTAGGTTGCCTTAGGCTATGATATATAGCGATATAGAAGTATATAATGTTCCCACCGAGAAGTGGGGGCCGGCGCGCCAGGAATGTAGTAAAATATAACATCCGAGATGTTAGGTTGCCTTAGGCTAGAATAAGTAACGTTATAGACGTATATAATGTTCCCATCGAGAAGTAGGGGCCGACACGCCAGGAGTGTTGTAAAACATTACATCCGAGATGTTAGGTTCCCTTAGGTTAGGATATATAACGTTATAGGCGTATATAATGTTCCCACCGAGAAGTAGGTGCCAACGAGCCAGGAATGTGGTAAAATATTACATTCGACATGTTAAGTTGTCTTAGGTTAGGATATATAACGTTATAGACGTATATACAGTTCCCACCGAGAAGTAGCTGCCGACGCGCCAGGAATATTGTAAAATATTACATTCGACATGTTAAGTTGTCTCAGGCTAGGGCATATAGCGTTAAAGACGTATATAATATTCCCACCCAGAAGTAGGGGCCGACGTGCCACGAATGTAGTAAAATATTACATCCGAGATGTTAGGTTGCCTTAGGTTAGGATATATAACGTTATAGACGTATATAATGTTCCCACCGAGAAGTAGGTGCCGAAGTGACGGGAATGTTGTAAAATATTACATTCGACATGTTAGGTTAGGTTAGGTTAGGATATATAGCGTTATAGACTTATATAATGTTCCCACCGGGAAATAGGAGCCGACACGCCAGGAAAGTTGTAAAATATTACATCCGAGATGTTAGGTTCCCTTAGGTTTGGATATATAACGTTATAGACGTATATAATGTTCCCACCGAGAAATAGGTGACGGCGCTCCAGGAATGTTGTAAAATATTACATCCGAGATGTTAGGATTGCCTTACGCTAGGATATATAACGTTATAGACGTATAAAATATTCCCACCGAGAAGTAGGAGCCGAAGGGACGGGAATGTTGTAAAATATTACATCCGAGATGTTAGGTTTCCTTAGGTTAGGATATATAACGTTATAGACGTATATAATGTTCCCGCCGAGAAATAGGGGCCGACGCGCCAGGAATATTGTAAAATATTACATTCGACATGTTAGGTTGTCTCAGGCTAGGACATATAGCGTTAAAGACGTATATAATATTCCCACCGAGAAACAGGGGCCGACACGCCAGGAATGTTGTAAAACATTACATCCGAGGTGTTAGGTTCCCTTAGGTTAGGATATATAACGTTATAGACGTATATAATGTTCCCACCGAGAAGTAGGTGCCGACGCGCCAGGAATGTTGTAAAATATTACATCCGACATGTTAAGTTGCCTTAGGTTAGGATATATAACGTTATAGACTTATGTAATGTTCCCACCGAGAAGTAGGGGCCGGTGCGACACGAATGTAGTAAAATATTACATCCGAGATGTTAGGTTGCCTTAGACTAGGATATATAACGTTATAGACGTATATAATGTTCCCACCGAGAAGTAGGGGCCGAAGTGGCGGGAATGTTGTAAAATTATACATTCGACATGTTAGGATTGCCTTAGGCTAGGATATATATCGTTAAAGACGTATATAATGTTCCCACCGAGAAACAGGGGCCGACACGCCAGGAATGTTGTAAAACATTACATCCGAGGTGTTAGGTTGCCTTAGGCTAGGATATATAGCGTTATAGACGTATATAATGTTCCCACCGAGGAGTAGGGGCCGACGAGGCAGGAATGTTGTAAAATATTACGCTCGACATGTTAAGTTGTCTTAGGTTAGGATATATAACGTCATAGACGTATATACAGTTCCCACCGAGAAGTAGTTTGCGACGCGCCAGGAATATTGTAAAATATTATATTCGACATGTTAGGTTGTCTTATGCTAGGACATATAGCGTTATAGACATATATAACGTTCCCACCGAGAAATAGGGACCGGCACGCCAGGAATGTTGTATAACATTACATTCGAGGTGTTAGCTTTCCTTAGGTTAGGATATATAACGTTATAGACGTATATAATGTTCCCACCGAGAAGGAGGTGCCAACGCGCCAGGAATGTTGTAAAATATTACATCCGACATTTTAAGTTGCCTTAGGTTAGGATATATAACGTTATAGACTTATATACTGTTCCCACCGAGAAGTAGGTGCCGACGCGCCAGGAATGTTTTAAAATATTACATCCGAGATGTTAGGATTACCTTAGGCTAGGATATATAACGCTATAGACGTATATAATGTTCCCACCGAGAAGTAGGGGCCGACGAGCCAGGAATGTAGTAAAATATTAGATCCGAGATGTTAGGTTGCCTTTGTTTAGGATATATGACGTTATAGACTTATATACTGTTCCCACCGAGAAGTAGGTGCCGACGCGCCAGGAATGTTTTAAAATATTACATCCGAGATGTTAGGATTACCTTAGGCTAGGATATATAACGCTATAGACGTATATAATGTTCCCACCGAGAAGTAGGGGCCGACGCGCCAGGAATGCTGTAAAATATTACATTCGACATGTTAGGATTGCCTTAGGCTAGGATATATAACTTTATAGACGTATATGATATTCCCACCAAGAACTACGGGCCTACACGCCAGGAATGTTATCAAATATTACTTCCGAGATGTTAGGTTCCCTTAGGCTAGGATATATAGCGTTATAGACGTATATAATGTTCCCACCGAGAAGTAGGGGCCGACGAGCCAGGAATGTAGTAAAATATTACATCCGAGATGTTAGGTTGCATTAGGTTAGGATATATAACGTTATAGACTTATATACTGTTCCCACCGAGAAGTAGGTGCCGACGCGCCAGGAATGTTTTAAAATATTACATCCGAAATGTTTGGATTACCTTAGGCTAGGATATATAACGCTATAGACGTATATAATGTTCCCACCGAGAAGTAGTGGCCGACGTGCCAGGAATGTAGTAAAATATTACATCCGAGATGTTAGGTTGCCTTAGATTAGGATATATAACGTTATAGACGCTCATAATGTTCCCACCGAGAAGTAGGGGCCAACGAGCCAGGAATGTGGTGAAATATTACATCCGAGGTGTTAGGTTGCCTTAGGCTAGGATATATAGCGTTATAGACGTATATACTGTTCCCACCGAGAAGTAGGGACCGACGAGCCAGGAATGTTGTAAAATATTACGCTCGACATGTTAGGTTGCCTTACGTTATGATATATAGCGATATAGACGTATATAATGTTCCCACCGAGAAGTAGGTGCCGACGCGCCAGGAATGTTTTAAAATATTTCATCCGAGATGTTAGGATTACCTTAGGCTAGGACATATAGCGTTATAGACATATATAATGTTCCCACCGAGAAATAGGGACTGGCACGCCAGGAATGTTGTATAACATTACATCCGAGATGTTAGGTTTCCTTAGGTTAGGATATATAACGTTATAGACGTATATAATGTTCCCACCGAGAAGGAGGTGCCGACGCGCCAGGAATGTTGTAAAATATTACATCCGACATTTTAAGTTGCCTTAGGTTAGGATATATAACGTTATAGACTTATATACTGTTCCCACCGAGAAGTAGGTGCCGACCCGCCAGGAATGTTTTAAAATATTACATCCGAGATGTTAGGATTACCTTAGGCTAGGATATATAACGCTATAGACGTATATAATGTTCCCACCGAGAAGTAGGGGCCGACGAGCCGGGAATGTAGTAAAATATTACATCCGAGATGTTAGGTTGCCTTAGGTTAGGATATATAACGTTATAGACTTATATACTGTTCCCACTGAGAAGTAGGTGCCGACGCGCCAGGAATGTTGTAAAATATTACATCCGAGATGTTAGGATTACCTTAGGCTAGGATATATAACGTTATAGACGTATATAATGTTCCCACCGAGAAGTAGGGGCCGACGTGCCAGGAATGTAGTAAAATATTACATCCGAGATGTTAGGCTGCCTTAGTTTAGGATATATAACGTTATAGACGTATATAATGTTTCACCCGAGAAGTAGGGGCCGACGAGCCAGGAATGTAGTAAAATATTACATCCGAGATGTTAGGTTGCCTTAGGTTAGGATATATAACGTTATAGACTTATATACTGTTCCCACCGAGAAGTAGGTGCCGACGCGCCAGGAATGTTGTAAAATATTACATCCGAGATGTTAGGATTACCTTAGGCTAGGATATATAACGTTATAGACGTATATGATATTCCCACCGAGAACTACGGGCCTACACGCCAGGAATGTTATCAAATATTACTTCCGAGATGTTAGGTTCCCTTAGGCTAGGATATATAGCGTTATAGACGTATATAATGTTCCCACCGAGAAGTAGGGGCCGGTGCGACACGAATGTAGTAAAATATTACATCCGAGATGTTGGGTTGCCTTAGACTAGGATATATAACGTTATAGACGTATATAATGTTCCCACCGAGAAGTAGGGGCCGAAGTGGCGGGAATGTTGTAAAATTATACATTCGACATGTTAGGATTGCCTTAGGCTAGGATATATATCGTTAAAGACGTATATAATGTTCCCACCGAGAAACAGGGACCGACACGCCAGGAATGTTGTAAAACATTACATCCGAGGTGTTAGGTTGCCTTAGGCTAGGATATATAGCGTTATAGACGTATATAATGTTCCCACCGAGAAGTAGGGACCGACGAGCCAGGAATGTTGTAAAATATTACGCTCGGCATGTTAGGTTGCCTTACGTTATGATATATAGCGATATAGACGTATATAATGTTCCCACCGAGAAGTAGGGGCCGGCGCGCCAGGAATGTAGTAAAATATAACATCCGAGATGTTGGGTTGCCTTAGGTTAGGATATATAACGTTATAGACGCTCATAATGTTCCCACCGAGAAGTAGGGGCCAACGAGCCAGGAATGTGGTGAAACATTACATCCGAGGTGTTAGGTTGTCTCAGGCTAGGAGATATAGCGTTAAAGACGTATATAATATTCCCACCTAGAAATAGGGGCCGACACGCCAGGAATGTTGTAAAACATTACATCCGAGGTGTTAGGTTCCCTTAGGTTAGGATATATAACGTTATAGACGTATATAATGTTCCCACCGAGAAGGAGGTGCCGACGCGCCAGGAATGTTGTAAAATATTACATCCGACATTTTAAGTTGCCTTAGGTTAGGATATATAACGTTATAGACTTATATACTGTTCCCACCGAGAAGTAGGTGCCGACCCGCCAGGAATGTTTTAAAATATTACATCCGAGATGTTAGGATTACCTTAGGCTAGGATATATAACGCTATAGACGTATATAATGTTCCCACCGAGAAGTAGGGGCCGACGAGCCGGGAATGTAGTAAAATATTACATCCGAGATGTTAGGTTGCCTTAGGTTAGGATATATAACGTTATAGACTTATATACTGTTCCCACTGAGAAGTAGTTGCCGACGCGCCAGGAATGTTGTAAAATATTACATCCGAGATGTTAGGATTACCTTAGGCTAGGATATATAACGTTATAGACGTATATAATGTTCCCACCGAGAAGTAGGGGCCGACGTGCCAGGAATGTAGTAAAATATTACATCCGAGATGTTAGGCTGCCTTAGTTTAGGATATATAACGTTATAGACGTATATAATGTTTCACCCGAGAAGTAGGGGCCGACGCGCGACGAATGCTGTAAAATATTACATTCGACATGTTAGGATTGCCTTAGGCTAGGATATATAACGTTATAGACGTATATGATATTCCCACCGAGAACTACGGGCCTACACGCCAGGAATGTTATCAAATATTACTTCCGAGATGTTAGATTCCCTTAGGTTAGGATATATAACGTTATAGACGTATATAATGTTCCCACCGAGAAGTAGGGGCCGACGAGCCAGGAATGTTGTAAAATATTACGCTCGACATGTTAGGTTGCCTTAGGCTATCATATATAACGATATAGACGTATATAATATTCCCGTCGAGAAGTGGGGGCCGGCGCGCCAGGAATGTAGTAAAATATTACATCCGAGATGTTAGGTTGCCTTAGGCTAGGATATGTAAAGTTATAGACGTATATAATGTTCCCACCGAGAAATAGGTGCCGACACGCCAGGAATGTTGTATAACATTACATTCGAGGTGTTAGGTTTCCTTAGGTTAGGATATATAACGTTATAGACGTATATAATGTTCCCACCGAGAAGGAGGTGCCAACGCGCCAGGAATGTTGTAAAATATTACATCCGACATTTTAAGTTGCCTTAGGTTAGGATATATAACGTTATAGACTTATATACTGTTCCCACCGAGAAGTAGGTGCCGACGCGCCAGGAATGTTTTAAAATATTACATCCGAGATGTTAGGATTACCTTAGGCTAGGATATATAACGCTATAGACGTATATAATGTTCCCACAGAGAAGTAGTGGCCGACGTGCCAGGAATGTAGTAAAATATTACATCCGAGATGTTAGGTTGCCTTAGATTAGGATATATAACGTTATAGACGCTCATAATGTTCCCACCGAGAAGTAGGGGCCAATGAGCCAGGAATGTGGTGAAACATTACATCCGAGGTGTTAGGTTGCCTTAGGCTAGGATATATAGCGTTATAGACGTATATAAGGTTCCCACCGAGAAGTAGGGACCGACGAGCCAGGAATGTTGTAAAATATTACGTTCGACATGTTAGGTTGCCTTACGTTATGATATATAGCGATATAGACGTATATAATGTTCCCACCGAGAAGTAGGGGCCGACGAGCCAGGAATGTAGTAAAATATTACATCCGAGATGTTAGGTTGCCTTAGGTTAGGATATATAACGTTATAGACTTATATACTGTTCCCACCGAGAAGTAGGTGCCGACGCGCCAGGAATGTTGTAAAATATTACATCCGAGATGTTAGGATTACCTTAGGCTAGGATATATAACGTTATAGACGTATATAATGTTCCCACCGAGAAGTAGGGGCCGACGTGCCAGGAATGTAGTAAAATATTATATCCCAGATGTTAGGTTGCCTTAGGTTAGGATATAAAACGGTATAGACGTATATAATGTTCCACCCGAGAAGTAGGGGCCGACGCGCCAGGAATGCTGTAAAATATTACATTCGACATGTTAGGATTGCCTTAGGCTAGGATATATAACGTTATAGACGTATATGATATTCCCACCGAGAACTACGGGCCTACACGCCAGGAATGTTATCAAATATTACTTCCGAGATGTTAGGTTCCCTTAGGCTAGGATATATAGCGTTATAGACGTATATAATGTTCCCACCGAGAAGTAGGGGCCGGTGCGACACGAATGTAGTAAAATATTACATCCGAGATGTTAGGTTGCCTTAGACTAGGATATATAACGTTATAGACGTATATAATGTTCCCACCGAGAAGTAGGGGCCGAAGTGGCGGGAATGTTGTAAAATTATACATTCGACATGTTAGGATTGCCTTAGGCTAGGATATATATCGTTAAAGACGTATATAATGTTCCCACCGAGAAACAGGGACCGACACGCCAGGAATGTTGTAAAACATTACATCCGAGGTGTTAGGTTGCCTTAGGCTAGGATATATAGCGTTATAGACGTATATAATGTTCCCACCGAGAAGTAGGGACCGACGAGCCAGGAATGTTGTAAAATATTACGCTCGGCATGTTAGGTTGCCTTACGTTATGATATATAGCGATATAGACGTATATAATGTTCCCACCGAGAAGTAGGGGCCGGCGCGCCAGGAATGTAGTAAAATATAACATCCGAGATGTTGGGTTGCCTTAGGTTAGGATATATAACGTTATAGACGCTCATAATGTTCCCACCGAGAAGTAGGGGCCGACGTGCCAGGAATGCAGTAAAATATTACATCCGAGTTGTTAGGTTGCCTTAGTTTAGGATATATAACGTTATAGACGTATATAATGTTCCACCCGAGAAGTAGGGGCCGACGCGCCACGAATGCTGTAAAACATTACATCCGATTTGTTAGGTTGCCTTAGGCTAGGATATATAGCGTTATAGACGTATATAATGTTCCCACCGAGAAGTAGGGACCGACGAGTCAGGAATGTTGTAAAATATTACGCTCGACATGTTAGGTTGCCTTACGTTATGATATATAGCGATATAGACGTATATAATGTTCCCACCGAGAAGTAGGAGCCGACGCGCCAGGAATGTTTTAAAATATTACATCCGAGATGTTAGGATTACCTTAGGCTAGGATATATAACGCTATAGACGTATATAATGTTCCCACCGAGAAGTAGGGGCCGACGAGCCGGGAATGTAGTAAAATATTACATCCGAGATGTTAGGTTGCCTTAGGTTAGGATATATAACGTTATAGACTTATATACTGTTCCCACTGAGAAGTAGGTGCCGACGCGCCAGGAATGTTGTAAAATATTACATCCGAGATGTTAGGATTACCTTAGGCTAGGATATATAACGTTATAGACGTATATAATGTTCCCACCGAGAAGTAGGGGCCGACGTGCCAGGAATGTAGTAAAATATTACATCCGAGATGTTAGGCTGCCTTAGTTTAGGATATATAACGTTATAGACGTATATAATGTTTCACCCGAGAAGTAGGGGCCGACGCGCGACGAATGCTGTAAAATATTACATTCGACATGTTAGGATTGCCTTAGGCTAGGATATATAACGTTATAGACGTATATGATATTCCCACCGAGAACTACGGGCCTACACGCCAGGAATGTTATCAAATATTACTTCCGAGATGTTAGATTCCCTTAGGTTAGGATATATAACGTTATAGACGTATATAATGTTCCCACCGAGAAGTAGGGGCCGACGAGCCAGGAATGTTGTAAAATATTACGCTCGACATGTTAGGTTGCCTTAGGCTATCATATATAACGATATAGACGTATATAATATTCCCGTCGAGAAGTGGGGGCCGGCGCGCCAGGAATGTAGTAAAATATTACATCCGAGATGTTAGGTTGCCTTAGGCTAGGATATGTAAAGTTATAGACGTATATAATGTTCCCACCGAGAAATAGGTGCCGACACGCCAGGAATGTTGTATAACATTACATTCGAGGTGTTAGGTTTCCTTAGGTTAGGATATATAACGTTATAGACGTATATAATGTTCCCACCGAGAAGGAGGTGCCAACGCGCCAGGAATGTTGTAAAATATTACATCCGACATTTTAAGTTGCCTTAGGTTAGGATATATAACGTTATAGACTTATATACTGTTCCCACCGAGAAGTAGGTGCCGACGCGCCAGGAATGTTTTAAAATATTACATCCGAGATGTTAGGATTACCTTAGGCTAGGATATATAACGCTATAGACGTATATAATGTTCCCACAGAGAAGTAGTGGCCGACGTGCCAGGAATGTAGTAAAATATTACATCCGAGATGTTAGGTTGCCTTAGATTAGGATATATAACGTTATAGACGCTCATAATGTTCCCACCGAGAAGTAGGGGCCAATGAGCCAGGAATGTGGTGAAACATTACATCCGAGGTGTTAGGTTGCCTTAGGCTAGGATATATAGCGTTATAGACGTATATAAGGTTCCCACCGAGAAGTAGGGACCGACGAGCCAGGAATGTTGTAAAATATTACGTTCGACATGTTAGGTTGCCTTACGTTATGATATATAGCGATATAGACGTATATAATGTTCCCACCGAGAAGTAGGGGCCGACGAGCCAGGAATGTAGTAAAATATTACATCCGAGATGTTAGGTTGCCTTAGGTTAGGATATATAACGTTATAGACTTATATACTGTTCCCACCGAGAAGTAGGTGCCGACGCGCCAGGAATGTTGTAAAATATTACATCCGAGATGTTAGGATTACCTTAGGCTAGGATATATAACGTTATAGACGTATATAATGTTCCCACCGAGAAGTAGGGGCCGACGTGCCAGGAATGTAGTAAAATATTATATCCCAGATGTTAGGTTGCCTTAGGTTAGGATATAAAACGGTATAGACGTATATAATGTTCCACCCGAGAAGTAGGGGCCGACGCGCCAGGAATGCTGTAAAATATTACATTCGACATGTTAGGATTGCCTTAGGCTAGGATATATAACGTTATAGACGTATATGATATTCCCACCGAGAACTACGGGCCTACACGCCAGGAATGTTATCAAATATTACTTCCGAGATGTTAGGTTCCCTTAGGCTAGGATATATAGCGTTATAGACGTATATAATGTTCCCACCGAGAAGTAGGGGCCGGTGCGACACGAATGTAGTAAAATATAACATCCGAGATGTTGGGTTGCCTTAGGTTAGGATATATAACGTTATAGACGCTCATAATGTTCCCACCGAGAAGTAGGGGCCGACGTGCCAGGAATGCAGTAAAATATTACATCCGAGTTGTTAGGTTGCCTTAGTTTAGGATATATAACGTTATAGACGTATATAATGTTCCACCCGAGAAGTAGGGGCCGACGCGCCACGAATGCTGTAAAACATTACATCCGATTTGTTAGGTTGCCTTAGGCTAGGATATATAGCGTTATAGACGTATATAATGTTCCCACCGAGAAGTAGGGACCGACGAGTCAGGAATGTTGTAAAATATTACGCTCGACATGTTAGGTTGCCTTACGTTATGATATATAGCGATATAGACGTATATAATGTTCCCACCGAGAAGTAGGAGCCGACGCGCCAGGAATGTTTTAAAATATTACATCCGAGATGTTAGGATTACCTTAGGCTAGGATATATAACGCTATAGACGTATATAATGTTCCCACCGAGAAGTAGGGGCCGACGAGCCGGGAATGTAGTAAAATATTACATCCGAGATGTTAGGTTGCCTTAGGTTAGGATATATAACGTTATAGACTTATATACTGTTCCCACTGAGAAGTAGGTGCCGACGCGCCAGGAATGTTGTAAAATATTACATCCGAGATGTTAGGATTACCTTAGGCTAGGATATATAACGTTATAGACGTATATAATGTTCCCACCGAGAAGTAGGGGCCGACGTGCCAGGAATGTAGTAAAATATTACATCCGAGATGTTAGGCTGCCTTAGTTTAGGATATATAACGTTATAGACGTATATAATGTTTCACCCGAGAAGTAGGGGCCGACGCGCGACGAAAGCTGTAAAATATTACATTCGACATGTTAGGATTGCCTTAGGCTAGGATATATAACGTTATAGACGTATATGATATTCCCACCGAGAACTACGGGCCTACACGCCAGGAATGTTATCAAATATTACTTCCGAGATGTTAGATTCCCTTAGGTTAGGATATATAACGTTATAGACGTATATAATGTTCCCACCGAGAAGTAGGGGCCGACGAGCCAGGAATGTTGTAAAATATTACGCTCGACATGTTAGGTTGCCTTAGGCTATCATATATAACGATATAGACGTATATAATATTCCCGTCGAGAAGTGCGGGCCGGCGCGCCAGGAATGTAGTAAAATATTACATCCGAGATGTTAGGTTGCCTTAGGCTAGGATATGTAAAGTTATAGACGTATATAATGTTCCCACCGAGAAATAGGTGCCGACACGCCAGGAATGTTGTATAACATTACATTCGAGGTGTTAGGTTTCCTTAGGTTAGGATATATAACGTTATAGACGTATATAATGTTCCCACCGAGAAGGAGGTGCCAACGCGCCAGGAATGTTGTAAAATATTACATCCGACATTTTAAGTTGCCTTAGGTTAGGATATATAACGTTATAGACTTATATACTGTTCCCACCGAGAAGTAGGTGCCGACGCGCCAGGAATGTTTTAAAATATTACATCCGAGATGTTAGGATTACCTTAGGCTAGGATATATAACGCTATAGACGTATATAATGTTCCCACAGAGAAGTAGTGGCCGACGTGCCAGGAATGTAGTAAAATATTACATCCGAGATGTTAGGTTGCCTTAGATTAGGATATATAACGTTATAGACGCTCATAATGTTCCCACCGAGAAGTAGGGGCCAATGAGCCAGGAATGTGGTGAAACATTACATCCGAGGTGTTAGGTTGCCTTAGGCTAGGATATATAGCGTTATAGACGTATATAAGGTTCCCACCGAGAAGTAGGGACCGACGAGCCAGGAATGTTGTAAAATATTACGTTCGACATGTTAGGTTGCCTTACGTTATGATATATAGCGATATAGACGTATATAATGTTCCCACCGAGAAGTAGGGGCCGACGAGCCAGGAATGTAGTAAAATATTACATCCGAGATGTTAGGTTGCCTTAGGTTAGGATATATAACGTTATAGACTTATATACTGTTCCCACCGAGAAGTAGGTGCCGACGCGCCAGGAATGTTGTAAAATATTACATCCGAGATGTTAGGATTACCTTAGGCTAGGATATATAACGTTATAGACGTATATAATGTTCCCACCGAGAAGTAGGGGCCGACGTGCCAGGAATGTAGTAAAATATTATATCCCAGATGTTAGGTTGCCTTAGGTTAGGATATAAAACGGTATAGACGTATATAATGTTCCACCCGAGAAGTAGGGGCCGACGCGCCAGGAATGCTGTAAAATATTACATTCGACATGTTAGGATTGCCTTAGGCTAGGATATATAACGTTATAGACGTATATGATATTCCCACCGAGAACTACGGGCCTACACGCCAGGAATGTTATCAAATATTACTTCCGAGATGTTAGGTTCCCTTAGGCTAGGATATATAGCGTTATAGACGTATATAATGTTCCCACCGAGAAGTAGGGGCCGGTGCGACACGAATGTAGTAAAATATTACATCCGAGATGTTAGGTTGCCTTAGACTAGGATATATAACGTTATAGACGTATATAATGTTCCCACCGAGAAGTAGGGGCCGAAGTGGCGGGAATGTTGTAAAATTATACATTCGACATGTTAGGATTGCCTTAGGCTAGGATATATATCGTTAAAGACGTATATAATGTTCCCACCGAGAAACAGGGACCGACACGCCAGGAATGTTGTAAAACATTACATCCGAGGTGTTAGGTTGCCTTAGGCTAGGATATATAGCGTTATAGACGTATATAATGTTCCCACCGAGAAGTAGGGACCGACGAGCCAGGAATGTTGTAAAATATTACGCTCGGCATGTTAGGTTGCCTTACGTTATGATATATAGCGATATAGACGTATATAATGTTCCCACCGAGAAGTAGGGGCCGGCGCGCCAGGAATGTAGTAAAATATAACATCCGAGATGTTGGGTTGCCTTAGGTTAGGATATATAACGTTATAGACGCTCATAATGTTCCCACCGAGAAGTAGGGGCCGACGTGCCAGGAATGCAGTAAAATATTACATCCGAGTTGTTAGGTTGCCTTAGTTTAGGATATATAACGTTATAGACGTATATAATGTTCCACCCGAGAAGTAGGGGCCGACGCGCCACGAATGCTGTAAAACATTACATCCGATTTGTTAGGTTGCCTTAGGCTAGGATATATAGCGTTATAGACGTATATAATGTTCCCACCGAGAAGTAGGGACCGACGAGTCAGGAATGTTGTAAAATATTACGCTCGACATGTTAGGTTGCCTTACGTTATGATATATAGCGATATAGACGTATATAATGTTCCCACCGAGAAGTAGGAGCCGACGCGCCAGGAATGTTTTAAAATATTACATCCGAGATGTTAGGATTACCTTAGGCTAGGATATATAACGCTATAGACGTATATAATGTTCCCACCGAGAAGTAGGGGCCGACGAGCCAGGAATGTAGTAAAATATTAGATCCGAGATGTTAGGTTGCCTTTGTTTGGGATATATAACGTTATAGACTTATATACTGTTCCCACCGAGAAGTAGGTGCCGACGCGCCAGGAATGTTGTAAAATATTACATCCGAGATGTTAGGATTACCTTAGGCTAGGATATACAACGTCATAGACGTATATAATGTTCCCACCGAGAAGTAGGGGGCGACGTGCCAGGAATGTAGTAAAATATTATATCCGAGATGTTAGGTTGCCTTAGGTTAGGATATATAACGTTATAGACGTATATAATGTTCCACCCGAGAAGTAGGGGCCGACGCGCCAGGAATGCTGTAAAATATTACATTCGACATGTTAGGATTGCCTTAGTCTAGGATATATAGCGTTATAGACGTGTATGATATTCCCACTAAGAACTACGGCCCTACATGCCAGGAATGTTACCAAATATTACTTCCGAGGTGTTAGGTTGCCTTAGGTTAGGATATATAGCGTTATAGACGTATATAATGTTCCCACCGAGAAGTAGGGGCCGACGTGCCAGAAATGTAGTAAAATATTACATCCGAGATGTTAAGTTGCCTTAGACTAGAATATATAACGTTATAGGCGTATATAATGTTCCCACCGAGAAGTAGGGGCCCAAGTGATGGGAATGTTGTACAATATTACATTCGACATGTTAGTTTGCCTTAGGCTAGGATATATAGCGTTATAGACGTATATAATGTTCCCACCGAGAAGTAGGGGCCGAAGTGGCGGGAATGTTGTAAAATTATACATTCGACATGTTAGGATTGCCTTAGGCTAGGATATATATCGTTAAAGACGTATATAATGTTCCCACCGAGAAACAGGGGCCGACACGCCAGGAATGTTGTAAAACATTACATCCGAGGTGTTAGGTTGCCTTAGGTTAGGATATATAACGTTATAGACGCTCATAATGTTCCCACCGAGAAGTAGGGGCCGACGTGCCAGGAATGCAGTAAAATATTACATCCGAGTTGTTAGGTTGCCTTAGTTTAGGATATATAACGTTATAGACGTATATAATGTTCCACCCGAGAAGTAGGGGCCGACGCGCCACGAATGCTGTAAAACATTACATCCGATTTGTTAGGTTGCCTTAGGCTAGGATATATAGCGTTATAGACGTATATAATGTTCCCACCGAGAAGTAGGGACCGACGAGTCAGGAATGTTGTAAAATATTACGCTCGACATGTTAGGTTGCCTTACGTTATGATATATAGCGATATAGACGTATATAATGTTCCCACCGAGAAGTAGGAGCCGACGCGCCAGGAATGTTTTAAAATATTACATCCGAGATGTTAGGATTACCTTAGGCTAGGATATATAACGCTATAGACGTATATAATGTTCCCACCGAGAAGTAGGGGCCGACGAGCCAGGAATGTAGTAAAATATTAGATCCGAGATGTTAGGTTGCCTTTGTTTGGGATATATAACGTTATAGACTTATATACTGTTCCCACCGAGAAGTAGGTGCCGACGCGCCAGGAATGTTGTAAAATATTACATCCGAGATGTTAGGATTACCTTAGGCTAGGATATACAACGTTATAGACGTATATAATGTTCCCACCGAGAAGTAGGGGGCGACGTGCCAGGAATGTAGTAAAATATTATATCCGAGATGTTAGGTTGCCTTAGGTTAGGATATATAACGTTATAGACGTATATAATGTTCCACCCGAGAAGTAGGGGCCGACGCGCCAGGAATGCTGTAAAATATTACATTCGACATGTTAGGATTGCCTTAGTCTAGGATATATAGCGTTATAGACGTGTATGATATTCCCACTAAGAACTACGGCCCTACATGCCAGGAATGTTACCAAATATTACTTCCGAGGTGTTAGGTTGCCTTAGGTTAGGATATATAGCGTTATAGACGTATATAATGTTCCCACCGAGAAGTAGGGGCCGACGTGCCAGAAATGTAGTAAAATATTACATCCGAGGTGTTAGGTTGCCTTAGACTAGAATATATAACGTTATAGGCGTATATAATGTTCCCACCGAGAAGTAGGGGCCCAAGTGATGGGAATGTTGTACAATATTACATTCGACATGTTAGTTTGCCTTAGGCTAGGATATATAGCGTTATAGACGTATATAATGTTCCCACCGAGAAGTAGGGGCCGAAGTGGCGGGAATGTTGTAAAATTATACATTCGACATGTTAGGATTGCCTTAGGCTAGGATATATATCGTTAAAGACGTATATAATGTTCCCACCGAGAAACAGGGGCCGACACGCCAGGAATGTTGTAAAACATTACATCCGAGGTGTTAGGTTGCCTTAGGCTAGGATATATAGCGTTATAGACGTATATAATGTTCCCACCGAGGAGTAGGGGCCGACGAGGCAGGAATGTTGTAAAATATTACGCTCGACATGTTAAGTTGTCTTAGGTTAGGATATATAACGTCATAGACGTATATACAGTTCCCACCGAGAAGTAGTTTGCGACGCGCCAGGAATATTGTAAAATATTATATTCGACATGTTAGGTTGTCTTATGCTAGGACATATAGCGTTATAGACATATATAACGTTCCCACCGAGAAATAGGGACCGGCACGCCAGGAATGTTGTATAACATTACATTCGAGGTGTTAGCTTTCCTTAGGTTAGGATATATGACGTTATAGACGTATATAATGTTCCCACCGAGAAGGAGGTGCCAACGCGCCAGGAATGTTGTAAAATATTACATCCGACATTTTAAGTTGCCTTAGGTTAGGATATATAACGTTATAGACTTATATACTGTTCCCACCGAGAAGTAGGTGCCGACGCGCCAGGAATGTTTTAAAATATTACATCCGAGATGTTAGGATTACCTTAGGCTAGGATATATAACGCTATAGACGTATATAATGTTCCCACCGAGAAGTAGGGGCCGACGAGCCAGGAATGTAGTAAAATATTAGATCCGAGATGTTAGGTTGCCTTTGTTTAGGATATATAACGTTATAGACTTATATACTGTTCCCACCGAGAAGTAGGTGCCGACGCGCCAGGAATGTTTTAAAATATTACATCCGAGATGTTAGGATTACCTTAGGCTAGGATATATAGCGTTATAGACGTATATAATGTTCCCACCGAGAAGTAGGGACCGACGAGTCAGGAATGTTGTAAAATATTACGCTCGACATGTTAGGATTGCCTTACGCTAGGATATATAACGTTATAGACGTATATGATATTCCCACCAAGAACTACGGGCCTACACGCCAGGAATGTTATCAAATATTACTTCCGAGATGTTAGGTTCCCTTAGGCTAGGATATATAGCGTTATAGACGTATATAATGTTCCCAGCGAGAAGTAGGGGCCGACGAGCCAGGAATGTAGTAAAATATTACATCCGAGATGTTAGGTTGCATTAGGTTAGGATATATAACGTTATAGACTTATATACTGTTCCCACCGAGAAGTAGGTGCCGACGCGCCAGGAATGTTGTAAAATATTACATCCGAGATGTTAGGATTACCTTAGGCTAGGATATACAACGTTATAGACGTATATAATGTTCCCACCGAGAAGTAGGGGGCGACGTGCCAGGAATGTAGTAAAATATTATATCCGAGATGTTAGGTTGCCTTAGGTTAGGATATATAACGTTATAGACGTATATAATGTTCCACCCGAGAAGTAGGGGCCGACGCGCCAGGAATGCTGTAAAATATTACATTCGACATGTTAGGATTGCCTTAGTCTAGGATATATAGCGTTATAGACGTGTATGATATTCCCACTAAGAACTACGGCCCTACATGCCAGGAATGTTACCAAATATTACTTCCGAGGTGTTAGGTTGCCTTAGGTTAGGATATATAGCGTTATAGACGTATATAATGTTCCCACCGAGAAGTAGGGGCCGACGTGCCAGAAATGTAGTAAAATATTACATCCGAGGTGTTAGGTTGCCTTAGACTAGAATATATAACGTTATAGGCGTATATAATGTTCCCACCGAGAAGTAGGGGCCCAAGTGATGGGAATGTTGTACAATATTACATTCGACATGTTAGTTTGCCTTAGGCTAGGATATATAGCGTTATAGACGTATATAATGTTCCCACCGAGAAGTAGGGGCCGAAGTGGCGGGAATGTTGTAAAATTATACATTCGACATGTTAGGATTGCCTTAGGCTAGGATATATATCGTTAAAGACGTATATAATGTTCCCACCGAGAAACAGGGGCCGACACGCCAGGAATGTTGTAAAACATTACATCCGAGGTGTTAGGTTGCCTTAGGCTAGGATATATAGCGTTATAGACGTATATAATGTTCCCACCGAGGAGTAGGGGCCGACGAGGCAGGAATGTTGTAAAATATTACGCTCGACATGTTAAGTTGTCTTAGGTTAGGATATATAACGTCATAGACGTATATACAGTTCCCACCGAGAAGTAGTTTGCGACGCGCCAGGAATATTGTAAAATATTATATTCGACATGTTAGGTTGTCTTATGCTAGGACATATAGCGTTATAGACATATATAACGTTCCCACCGAGAAATAGGGACCGGCACGCCAGGAATGTTGTATAACATTACATTCGAGGTGTTAGCTTTCCTTAGGTTAGGATATATGACGTTATAGACGTATATAATGTTCCCACCGAGAAGGAGGTGCCAACGCGCCAGGAATGTTGTAAAATATTACATCCGACATTTTAAGTTGCCTTAGGTTAGGATATATAACGTTATAGACTTATATACTGTTCCCACCGAGAAGTAGGTGCCGACGCGCCAGGAATGTTTTAAAATATTACATCCGAGATGTTAGGATTACCTTAGGCTAGGATATATAACGCTATAGACGTATATAATGTTCCCACCGAGAAGTAGGGGCCGACGAGCCAGGAATGTAGTAAAATATTAGATCCGAGATGTTAGGTTGCCTTTGTTTAGGATATATAACGTTATAGACTTATATACTGTTCCCACCGAGAAGTAGGTGCCGACGCGCCAGGAATGTTTTAAAATATTACATCCGAGATGTTAGGATTACCTTAGGCTAGGATATATAACGCTATAGACGTATATAATGTTCCCACCGAGAAGTAGGGGCCGACGCGCCAGGAATGCTGTAAAATATTACATTCGACATGTTAGGATTGCCTTACGCTAGGATATATAACGTTATAGACGTATATGATATTCCCACCAAGAACTACGGGCCTACACGCCAGGAATGTTATCAAATATTACTTCCGAGATGTTAGGTTCCCTTAGGCTAGGATATATAGCGTTATAGACGTATATAATGTTCCCACCGAGAAGTAGGGGCCGACGAGCCAGGAATGTAGTAAAATATTACATCCGAGATGTTAGGTTGCATTAGGTTAGGATATATAACGTTATAGACTTATATACTGTTCCCACCGAGAAGTAGGTGCCGACGCGCCAGGAATGTTTTAAAATATTACATCCGAGATGTTTGGATTACCTTAGGCTAGGATATATAACGCTATAGACGTATATAATGTTCCCACCGAGAAGTAGTGGCCGACGTGCCAGGAATGTAGTAAAATATTACATCCGAGATGTTAGGTTGCCTTAGATTAGGATATATAACGTTATAGACGCTCATAATGTTCCCACCGAGAAGTAGGGGCCAACGAGCCAGGAATGTGGTGAAATATTACATCCGAGGTGTTAGGTTGCCTTAGGCTAGGATATATAGCGTTATAGACGTATATATTGTTCCCACCGAGAAGTAGGGACCGACGAGCCAGGAATGTTGTAAAATATTACGCTCGACATGTTAGGTTGCCTTACGTTATGATATATAGCGATATAGACGTATATAATGTTCCCACCGAGAAATAGGTGCCGACGCGCCAGGAATGTTTTAAAATATTTCATCCGAGATGTTAGGATTACCTTAGGCTAGGACATATAGCGTTATAGACATATATAATGTTCCCACCGAGAAATAGGGACCGGCACGCCAGGAATGTTGTATAACATTACATCCGAGATGTTAGGTTTCCTTAGGTTAGGATATATAACGTTATAGACGTATATAATGTTCCCACCGAGAAGGAGGTGCCGACGCGCCAGGAATGTTGTAAAATATTACATCCGACATTTTAAGTTGCCTTAGGTTAGGATATATAACGTTATAGACTTATGTAATGTTCCCACCGAGATGTAGGTGCCGACACGCCAGGAATGTTGTAAAACATTACATCCGAGGTGCTAGGTTGCCTTAGGCTAGGATATATAGCTTTATAGACGTATAGAATGTTCCCACCGAGAAGAAGGGACCGACGAGCCAGGAATGTTGTAAAATATTACGCTCGACATGTTAGGTTGCCTTAGATTAGGATATATAACGTTATAGACGCTCATAATGTTCCCACCGAGAAGTAGGGGCCAATGAGCCAGGAATGTGGTGAAACATTACATCCGAGGTGTTAGGTTGCCTTAGGCTAGGATATATAGCGTTATAGACGTATATAATGTTCCCACCGAGAAGTAGGGACCGACGAGCCAGGAATGTTGTAAAATATTACGCTCGGCATGTTAGGTTGCCTTACGTTATGATATATAGCGATATAGACGTATATAATGTTCCCACCGAGAAGTAGGGGCCGGCGCGCCAGGAATGTAGTAAAATATAACATCCGAGATGTTGGGTTGCCTTAGGTTAGGATATATAACGTTATAGACGCTCATAATGTTCCCACCGAGAAGTAGGGGCCGACGTGCCAGGAATGCAGTAAAATATTACATCCGAGTTGTTAGGTTGCCTTAGTTTAGGATATATAACGTTATAGACGTATATAATGTTCCACCCGAGAAGTAGGGGCCGACGCGCCACGAATGCTGTAAAACATTACATCCGATTTGTTAGGTTGCCTTAGGCTAGGATATATAGCGTTATAGACGTATATAATGTTCCCACCGAGAAGTAGGGACCGACGAGTCAGGAATGTTGTAAAATATTACGCTCGACATGTTAGGTTGCCTTACGTTATGATATATAGCGATATAGACGTATATAATGTTCCCACCGAGAAGTAGGAGCCGACGCGCCAGGAATGTTTTAAAATATTACATCCGAGATGTTAGGATTACCTTAGGCTAGGATATATAACGCTATAGACGTATATAATGTTCCCACCGAGAAGTAGGGGCCGACGAGCCAGGAATGTAGTAAAATATTAGATCCGAGATGTTAGGTTGCCTTTGTTTGGGATATATAACGTTATAGACTTATATACTGTTCCCACCGAGAAGTAGGTGCCGACGCGCCAGGAATGTTGTAAAATATTACATCCGAGATGTTAGGATTACCTTAGGCTAGGATATACAACGTTATAGACGTATATAATGTTCCCACCGAGAAGTAGGGGGCGACGTGCCAGGAATGTAGTAAAATATTGTATCCGAGATGTTAGGTTGCCTTAGGTTAGGATATATAACGTTATAGACGTATATAATGTTCCACCCGAGAAGTAGGGGCCGACGCGCCAGGAATGCTGTAAAATATTACATTCGACATGTTAGGATTGCCTTAGTCTAGGATATATAGCGTCATAGACGTGTATGATATTCCCACTAAGAACTACGGGCCTACATGCCAGGAATGTTATCAAATATTACTTCCGAGGTGTTAGGTTGCCTTAGGTTAGGATATATAGCGTTATAGACGTATATAATGTTCCCACCGAGAAGTAGGGGCCGACGTGCCAGAAATGTAGTAAAATATTACATCCGAGATGTTAGGTTGCCTTAGACTAGAATATATAACGTTATAGGCGTATATAATGTTCCCACCGAGGAGTAGGGGCCGACGAGGCAGGAATGTTGTAAAATATTACGCTCGACATGTTAAGTTGTCTTAGGCTAGGATATATAGCGTTATAGACGTATATAATGTTCCCACCGAGAAGTAGGGGCCGACGTGCCAGGAATGTAGTAAAGTATTACATCCGAGATGTTAGGTTTCCTTAGGCTATCATATATAACGATATAGACGTATATAATATTCCCACCGAGAAGGAGGTGCCGACGCGCCAGGAATGTTGTAAAATATTACATCCGACATGTTAAGTTGCCTTAGGTTAGGATATATAACGTTATAGACTTATGTAATGTTCCCACCGAGAAGTAGGGGCCGGTGCGACACGAATGTAGTAAAATATTACATCCGAGATGTTAGGTTGCCTTAGACTAGGATATATAACGTTATAGACGTATATAATGTTCCCACCGAGAAGTAGGGGCCGAAGTGGCGGGAATGTTGTAAAATTATACATTCGACATGTTAGGATTGCCTTAGGCTAGGATATATATCGTTAAAGACGTATATAATGTTCCCACCGAGAAACAGGGGCCGACACGCCAGGAATGTTGTAAAACATTACATCCGAGGTGTTAGGTTGCCTTAGGCTAGGATATATAGCGTTATAGACGTATATAATGTTCCCACCGAGGAGTAGGGGCCGACGAGGCAGGAATGTTGTAAAATATTACGCTCGACATGTTAAGTTGTCTTAGGTTAGGATATATAACGTCATAGACGTATATACAGTTCCCACCGAGAAGTAGTTTGCGACGCGCCAGGAATATTGTAAAATATTATATTCGACATGTTAGGTTGTCTTATGCTAGGACATATAGCGTTATAGACGTATATAATGTTCCCACCGAGAAGTAGTGGCCGACGTGCCAGGAATGTAGTAAAATATTACATCCGAGATGTTAGGTTGCCTTAGATTAGGATATATAACGTTATAGACGCTCATAATGTTCCCACCGAGAAGTAGGGGCCAATGAGCCAGGAATGTGGTGAAACATTACATCCGAGGTGTTAGGTTGCCTTAGGCTAGGATATATAGCGTTATAGACGTATATAATGTTCCCACCGAGAAGTAGGGACCGACGAGCCAGGAATGTTGTAAAACATTACATCCGAGGTGTTAGGTTGCCTTAGGCTATCCTATATAGCGATATAGTCGTATATAATATTCCCACCGAGAAGTGGGGGCCGACACGCCAGGAATGTTGTAAAACATTACATCCGAGGTGTTAGGTTGCCTTAGGCTAGGATATATAGCGTTATAGACGTATATAATGTTCCCACCGAGAAGTAGGGACCGACGAGCCAGGAATGTTGTAAAATATTACGCTCGACATGTTAGGTTGCCTTACGTTATGATATATAGCGATATAGACGTATATAATGCTCCCACCGAGAAGTAGGGGCCGGCGCGCCAGGAATGTAGTAAAATATAACATCCGAGATGTTGGGTTGCCTTAGGCTAGGATATATATCGTTAAAGACGTATATAATGTTCCCACCGAGAAGTAGGGGCCGACGAGCCAGGAATGTAGTAAAATATTACATCCGAGATGTTAGGTTGCCTTAGGTTAGGATATATAACGTTATAGACTTATATACTGTTCCCACCGAGAAGTAGGTGCCGACGCGACAGGAATGTTGTAAAATATTACATCCGAGATGTTAGGATTACCTTAGGCTAGGATATATAACGTTATAGACGTATATCATGTTCCCACCGAGAAGTAGGGGCCGACGTGCCAGGAATGTAGTAAAATATTACATCCGAGATGTTAGGTTGCCTTAGTTTAGGATATATAACGTTATAGACGTATATAATGTTCCACCCGAGAAGTAGGGGCCGACGCGCCACGAATGCTGTAAAATATTAAATTCGACATGTTAGGATTGCCTTAGGCTAGGATATATAACGTTATAGACGTATATGATATTCCCACCGAGAACTACGGGCCTACACGCCAGGAATGTTATCAAATATTACTTCCGAGATGTTAGGTTCCCTTAGGTTAGGATATATAACGTTATAGACGTATATAATGTTCCCACCGAGAAGTAGGGGCCGACGAGCCAGGAATGTTGTAAAATATTACGCTCGACATGTTAGGTTGCCTTAGGCTATCATATATAGCGATATAGACGTATATAATATTCCCACCGAGAAGTGGGGGCCGGCGCGCCAGGAATGTAGTAAAATATTACATCCGAGATGTTAGGTTGCCTTAGGCTAGGATATGTAAAGTTATAGACGTATATAATGTTCCCACCGAGAAATAGGTGCCGGCGCACCAGGTATGTTGTAAAATATTACATCCGAGATGTTAGCATTGCCTTAGGCTAAGATATATAACGTTATAGACGTATATAATGTTCCCACCGAGAAGTAGTGGCCGAAGTGACGGTAATGTTGTAAAATTATACATTCGACATGTTAGGATTGACTTAGGCTAGGATATATATCGTTAAAGACGTATATAATGTTCCCACCGAGAAACAGGGGCCGACACGCCAGGAATGTTGTAAAACATTACATACGAGGTGTTAGGTTGCCTTAGGTTAGGATATATAGCGTTATAGAAGTATATAATGTTCCCACCGAGAAGTAGGGACAGACGTGCCAGGAATGTAGTAAAATATTACATCCGAGGTGTTAGGTTGCCTTAGGCTCGGATATATAGCGTTATAGGCGTATATAATGTTTCCACCGAGGAGTAGGGGCCGACGAGGCAGGAATGTTGTAAAATATTACGCTCGACATGTTAAGTTGTCTTAGGTTAGGATATATAACGTTATAGACGTATATACAGTTCCCACCAAGAATTAGTTTGCGACGCGCCAGGAATATTGTAAAATATTATATTCGACATGTTAGGTTGTCTTAGGCTAGGACATATAGCGTTATAGACATATATAATGTTCCCACCGAGAAATAAGGACCGGCATGCCAGGAATGTTGTATAACATTACATTCGAGGTGTTAGGTTTCCTTAGGTTAGGATATATGACGTTATAGACGTATATAATTTTCCCACCGAGAAGGAGGTGCCGACGAGCCAGGAATGTTGTAAAATATTACATCCGACATTTTAAGTTGCCTTAGGTTAGGATATATAACGTTATAGACTTATATACTGTTCCCACCGAGAAGTAGGTGCCGACGCGCCAGGAATGTTTTAAAATATTACATCCGAGATGTTAGGATTACCTTAGGCTAGGATATATAACGCTATAGACGGATATAATGTTCCCACCGAGAAGTAGTGGCCGACGTGCCAGGAATGTAGTAAAATATTACATCCGAGATGTTAGGTTGCCTTAGGTTAGGATATATAACGTTATAGACGCTCATAATGATCCTACCGAGAAGTAGGGGCCAACGAGCCAGGAATGTGGTGAAACATTACATCCGAGGTGTTAGGTTGCCTTAGGCTAGGATATATAGCGGTATAGACGTATATAATGTTCCCACCGAGAAGTAGGGACCGACGAGTCAGGAATGTTGTAAAATATTACGCTCGACATGTTAGGTTGCCTTACGGTATGATATATAGCGATATAGACGTATGTAATGTTCCCACCGAGAAGTAGGTGCCGACGCGCCAGGAATGTTTTAAAATATTACATCCGAGATGTTAGGTTGCCTTAGACTAGAATATGTAACGTTATAGGCGTATGTAATGTTCCCACCGAGAAGTAGGGGCCCATGTGACGGGAATGTTGCAAAATATTACATTCGACATATTAGTTTGCCTTAGGCTAGGATATATAGCGTTATAGACGTATATAATGTTCCCACCGAGATGTAGGGGCCGACGTGCCAGGAATGTAGTAAAATATTACATCCGAGATGTTAGGTTTCCTTAGGTTAGGATATATAACGTTATAGACGTACATAATGTTCCCACCGAGAAGGAGGTGCCGACGCGACAGGAATGTTGTAAAATATTACATCCGAGATGTTAGGATTACCTTAGGCTAGGATATATAACGTTATAGACGTATATAATGTTCCCACCGAGAAGTAGGGGCCGACGTGCCAGGAATGTAGTAAAATATTACATCCGAGATGTTAGGCTGCCTTAGTTTAGGATATATAACGTTATAGACGTATATAATGTTTCACCCGAGAAGTAGGGGCCGACGCGCGACGAATGCTGTAAAATATTACATTCGACATGTTAGGATTGCCTTAGGCTAGGATATATAACGTTATAGACGTATATGATATTCCCACCGAGAACTACGGGGCTACACGCCAGGAATGTTATCAAATATTACTTCCGAGATGTTAGGTTCCCTTAGGTTAGGATATATAACGTTATAGACGTATATAATGTTCCCACCGAGAAGTAGGGGCCGACGAGCCAGGAATGTTGTAAAATATTACGCTCGACATGTTAGGTTGCCTTAGGCTATCATATATAACGATATAGACGTATATAATATTCCCGTCGAGAAGTGGGGGCCGGCGCGCCAGGAATGTAGTAAAATATTACATCCGAGATGTTAGGTTGCCTTAGGCTAGGATATGTAAAGTTATAGACGTATATAATGTTCCCACCGAGAAATAGGTGCCGACACGCCAGGAATGTTGTATAACATTACATTCGAGGTGTTAGGTTTCCTTAGGTTAGGATATATAACGTTATAGACGTATATAATGTTCCCACCGAGAAGGAGGTGCCAACGCGCCAGGAATGTTGTAAAATATTACATCCGACATTTTAAGTTGCCTTAGGTTAGGATATATAACGTTATAGACTTATATACTGTTCCCACCGAGAAGTAGGTGCCGACGCGCCAGGAATGTTTTAAAATATTACATCCGAGATGTTAGGATTACCTTAGGCTAGGATATATAACGCTATAGACGTATATAATGTTCCCACAGAGAAGTAGTGGCCGACGTGCCAGGAATGTAGTAAAATATTACATCCGAGATGTTAGGTTGCCTTAGATTAGGATATATAACGTTATAGACGCTCATAATGTTCCCACCGAGAAGTAGGGGCCAATGAGCCAGGAATGTGGTGAAACATTACATCCGAGGTGTTAGGTTGCCTTAGGCTAGGATATATAGCGTTATAGACGTATATAATGTTCCCACCGAGAAGTAGGGACCGACGAGCCAGGAATGTTGTAAAATATTACGTTCGACATGTTAGGTTGCCTTACGTTATGATATATAGCGATATAGACGTATATAATGTTCCCACCGAGAAGTAGGGGCCGACGAGCCAGGAATGTAGTAAAATATTACATCCGAGATGTTAGGTTGCCTTAGGTTAGGATATATAACGTTATAGACTTATATACTGTTCCCACCGAGAAGTAGGTGCCGACGCGCCAGGAATGTTGTAAAATATTACATCCGAGATGTTAGGATTACCTTAGGCTAGGATATATAACGTTATAGACGTATATAATGTTCCCACCGAGAAGTAGGGGCCGACGTGCCAGGAATGTAGTAAAATATTATATCCCAGATGTTAGGTTGCCTTAGGTTAGGATATAAAACGGTATAGACGTATATAATGTTCCACCCGAGAAGTAGGGGCCGACGCGCCAGGAATGCTGTAAAATATTACATTCGACATGTTAGGATTGCCTTAGGCTAGGATATATAACGTTATAGACGTATATGATATTCCCACCGAGAACTACGGGCCTACACGCCAGGAATGTTATCAAATATTACTTCCGAGATGTTAGGTTCCCTTAGGCTAGGATATATAGCGTTATAGACGTATATAATGTTCCCACCGAGAAGTAGGGGCCGGTGCGACACGAATGTAGTAAAATATTACATCCGAGATGTTAGGTTGCCTTAGACTAGGATATATAACGTTATAGACGTATATAATGTTCCCACCGAGAAGTAGGGGCCGAAGTGGCGGGAATGTTGTAAAATTATACATTCGACATGTTAGGATTGCCTTAGGCTAGGATATATATCGTTAAAGACGTATATAATGTTCCCACCGAGAAACAGGGACCGACACGCCAGGAATGTTGTAAAACATTACATCCGAGGTGTTAGGTTGCCTTAGGCTAGGATATATAGCGTTATAGACGTATATAATGTTCCCACCGAGAAGTAGGGACCGACGAGCCAGGAATGTTGTAAAATATTACGCTCGGCATGTTAGGTTGCCTTAGGTTATGATATATAGCGATATAGACGTATATAATGTTCCCAACGAGAAGTAGGGGCCGCCGCGCCAGGAATGTAGTAAAATATAACATCCGAGATGTTGGGTTGCCTTAGGTTAGGATATATAACGTTATAGACGCTCATAATGTTCCCACCGAGAAGTAGGGGCCAATGAGCCAGGAATGTGGTGAAACATTACATCCGAGGTGTTAGGTTGCCTTATGCTAGGATATATAGCGTTATAGACGTATATAATGTTCCCACCGAGAAGTAGGGACCGACGAGCCAGGAATGTTGTAAAACATTACATCCGAGGTGTTAGGTTGCCTTAGGCTATCCTATATAGCGATATAGTCGTATATAATATTCCCACCGAGAAGTGGGGGCCGACACGCCAGGAATGTTGTAAAACATTACATCCGAGGTGTTAGGTTGCCTTAGGCTAGGATATATAGCGTTATAGACGTATATAATGTTCCCACCGAGAAGTAGGGACCGACGAGCCAGGAATGTTGTAAAATATTACGCTCGACATGTTAGGTTGCCTTACGTTATGATATATAGCGATATAGACGTATATAATGTTCCCACCGAGAAGTAGGGGCCGGCGCGCCAGGAATGTAGTAAAATATAACATCCGAGATGTTGGGTTGCCTTAGGCTAGGATATATATCGTTAAAGACGTATATAATGTTCCCACCGAGAAGTAGGGGCCGACGAGCCAGGAATGTAGTAAAATATTACATCAGAGATGTTAAGTTGCCTTAGGTTAGGATATATAACTTTATAGACTTATATACTGTTCCCACCGAGAAGTAGGTGCCGACGCGCCAGGAATTTTGTAAAATATTACATCCGACATGTTAAGTTGCCTTAGGTTAGGATATATAACGTTATAGACTTATGTAATGTTCCCACCGAGATGTAGGTGCCGACACGCCAGGAATGTTGTAAAACATTACATCCGAGGTGCTAGGTTGCCTTAGGCTAGGATATATAGCTTTATAGACGTATAGAATGTTCCCACCGAGAAGAAGGGACCGACGAGCCAGGAATGTTGTAAAATATTACGCTCGACATGTTAGGTTGCCTTAGATTAGGATATATAACGTTATAGACGCTCATAATGTTCCCACCGAGAAGTAGGGGCCAACGAGCCAGGAATGTGGTGAAACATTACATCCGAGGTGTTAGGTTGCCTTAGGCTAGGATATATAGCGTTATAGACATATATAATGTTCCCACCGAGAAGTAGGGACCGACGAGCCAGGAATGTTGTAAAATATTACGCTCGACATGTTAGGTTGCCTTACGTTATGATAAATAGCGATATAGACGTATATAATGTTCCCACTGAGAAGTAGGGGCCGGCGCGCCAGGAATGTAGTAAAATATAACATCCGAGATGTTGGGTTGCCTTAGGCTAGGATAAGTAACGTTATAGACTTATATACTGTTCCCACCGAGAAGTCGGTGCCGACGAGCCAGGAATTTTGTAAAATATTACATCCGACATGATAAGTTGCCTTAGGTTAGGATATATAACGTTATAGACTTATGTAATGTTCCCACCGAGAAGTAGGGGCCGGTGCGACACGAATGTAGTAAAATATTATATCCGAGATGTTAGGTTCCCTTAGGTTAGGATATATAACGGTATAGACGTATATAATGTTCCACCCGAGAAGTAGGGGCCGACGCGCCAGGAATGCTGTAAAATATTACATTCGACATGTTAGGATTGCCTTAGGCTAGGATAAGTAACGTTATAGACGTATATAATGTTCCCACCGAGAAGTAGGTGCCGACGAGCCAGGAATGTAGTAAAATATTACATCCGAGATGTTAGGTTGCCTTAGTTTAGGATATATAACGTTATAGGCTTATATACTGTTCCCACCGAGAAGTAGGTGCCGACGCGCCAGGAATGTTGTAAAATATTACATCCGAGATGTTAGGATTACCTTAGGCTAGGATATATAACGTTGTAGACGTATATAATGTTCCCACCGAGAAGTAGGGGCCGACGTGCCAGGAATGTAGTAAAATATTATATCCGAGATGTTAGGTTGCCTTAGGTTAGGATATATAACGTTATAGACGTATATAATGTTCCACCCGAGAAGTAGGGGCCGACGCGCCAGGAATGCTGTAAAACATTACATCCGAGGTGTTAGGTTGCCTTAGGCTAGGATATATAGCGTTATAGAGGTATATAATGTTCCCACCGAGAAGTAGGGACCGACGAGCCAGGAATGTTGTAGAATATTACGCTCGGCATGTTAGGTTGCCTTACGTTATGATATATAGCGATATAGACGTATATAATGTTCCCAACGAGAAGTAGGGGCCGGCGCGCCAGGAATGTAGTAAAATATAACATCCGAGATGTTGGGTTGCCTTAGGTTAGGATATATAACGTTATAGACGCTCATAATGTTCCCACCGAGAAGTAGGGGCCAACGAGCCAGGAATGTGGTGAAACATTACATCCGAGGTGTTACGTTGTCTCAGGCTAGGAGATATAGCGTTAAAGACGTATATAATATTCCCACCTAGAAATAGGGGCCGACACGCCAGGAATGTTGTAAAATATTACATCCGAGATGTTAGGATTACCTTAGGCTAGGATATATATCTTTGTAGACGTATATAATGTTCCCACCGAGAAGTAGGGGCCGACGTGCCAGGAATGCAGTAAAATATTACATCCGAGTTGTTAGGTTGCCTTAGTTTAGGATATATAACGTTATAGACGTATATAATGTTCCACCCGAGAAGTAGGGGCCGACGCGCCACGAATGCTGTAAAACATTACATCCGATTTGTTAGGTTGCCTTAGGCTAGGATATATAGCGTTATAGACGTATATAATGTTCCCACCGAGAAGTAGGGACCGACGAGTCAGGAATGTTGTAAAATATTACGCTCGACATGTTAGGTTGCCTTACGTTATGATATATAGCGATATAGACGTATATAATGTTCCCACCGAGAAGTAGGAGCCGACGCGCCAGGAATGTTTTAAAATATTACATCCGAGATGTTAGGATTACCTTAGGCTAGGATATATAACGCTATAGACGTATATAATGTTCCCACCGAGAAGTAGGGGCCGACGAGCCAGGAATGTAGTAAAATATTAGATCCGAGATGTTAGGTTGCCTTTGTTTGGGATATATAACGTTATAGACTTATATACTGTTCCCACCGAGAAGTAGGTGCCGACGCGCCAGGAATGTTGTAAAATATTACATCCGAGATGTTAGGATTACCTTAGGCTAGGATATACAACGTTATAGACGTATATAATGTTCCCACCGAGAAGTAGGGGGCGACGTGCCAGGAATGTAGTAAAATATTATATCCGAGATGTTAGGTTGCCTTAGGTTAGGATATATAACGTTATAGACGTATATAATGTTCCACCCGAGAAGTAGGGGCCGACGCGCCAGGAATGCTGTAAAATATTACATTCGACATGTTAGGATTGCCTTAGTCTAGGATATATAGCGTTATAGACGTGTATGATATTCCCACCAAGAACTACGGGCCTACATGCCAGGAATGTTATCAAATATTACTTCCGAGGTGTTAGGTTGCCTTAGGTTAGGATATATAGCGTTATAGACGTATATAATGTTCCCACCGAGAAGTAGGGGCCGACGTGCCAGAAATGTAGTAAAATATTACATCCGAGATGTTAGGTTGCCTTAGACTGGAATATATAACGTTATAGGCGTATATAATGTTCCCACCGAGAAGTAGGGGCCCAAGTGATGGGAATGTTGTAAAATATTACATTCGACATGTTAGTTTGCCTTAGGCTAGGATATATAGCGTTATAGACGTATATAATGTTCCCACCGAGAAGTAGGGGCCGACGTGCCAGGAATGTAGTAAAATATTACATCCGAGATGTTAGGTTTCCTTAGGCTATCATATATAACGATATAGACGTATATAATATTCCCACCGAGAAGGAGGTGCCGACGCGCCAGGAATGTTGTAAAATATTACATCCGACATGTTAAGTTGCCTTAGGTTAGGATATATAACGTTATAGACTTATGTAATGTTCCCACCGAGAAGTAGGGGCCGGTGCGACACGAATGTAGTAAAATATTACATCCGAGATGTTAGGTTGCCTTAGACTAGGATATATAACGTTATAGACGTATATAATGTTCCCACCGAGAAGTAGGGGCCGAAGTGGCGGGAATGTTGTAAAATTATACATTCGACATGTTAGGATTGCCTTAGGCTAGGATATATATCGTTAAAGACGTATATAATGTTCCCACCGAGAAACAGGGGCCGACACGCCAGGAATGTTGTAAAACATTACATCCGAGGTGTTAGGTTGCCTTAGGCTAGGATATATAGCGTTATAGACGTATATAATGTTCCCACCGAGGAGTAGGGGCCGACGAGGCAGGAATGTTGTAAAATATTACGCTCGACATGTTAAGTTGTCTTAGGTTAGGATATATAACGTCATAGACGTATATACAGTTCCCACCGAGAAGTAGTTTGCGACGCGCCAGGAATATTGTAAAATATTATATTCGACATGTTAGGTTGTCTTATGCTAGGACATATAGCGTTATAGACATATATAACGTTCCCACCGAGAAATAGGGACCGGCACGCCAGGAATGTTGTATAACATTTCATTCGAGGTGTTAGCTTTCCTTAGGTTAGGATATATAACGTTATAGACGTATATAATGTTCCCACCGAGAAGGAGGTGCCAACGCGCCAGGAATGTTGTAAAATATTACATCCGACATTTTAAGTTGCCTTAGGTTAGGATATATAACGTTATAGACTTATATACTGTTCCCACCGAGAAGTAGGTGCCGACGCGCCAGGAATGTTTTAAAATATTACATCCGAGATGTTAGGATTACCTTAGGCTAGGATATATAACGCTATAGACGTATATAATGTTCCCACCGAGAAGTAGGGGCCGACGAGCCAGGAATGTAGTAAAATATTAGATCCGAGATGTTAGGTTGCCTTTGTTTAGGATATATAACGTTATAGACTTATATACTGTTCCCACCGAGAAGTAGGTGCCGACGCGCCAGGAATGTTTTAAAATATTACATCCGAGATGTTAGGATTACCTTAGGCTAGGATATATAACGCTATAGACGTATATAATGTTCCCACCGAGAAGTAGGGGCCGACGCGCCAGGAATGCTGTAAAATATTACATTCGACATGTTAGGATTGCCTTACGCTAGGATATATAACGTTATAGACGTATATGATATTCCCACCAAGAACTACGGGCCTACACGCCAGGAATGTTATCAAATATTACTTCCGAGATGTTAGGTTCCCTTAGGCTAGGATATATAGCGTTATAGACGTATATAATGTTCCCACCGAGAAGTAGGGGCCGACGAGCCAGGAATGTAGTAAAATATTACATCCGAGATGTTAGGTTGCATTAGGTTAGGATATATAACGTTATAGACCTATATACTGTTCCCACCGAGAAGTAGGTGCCGACGCGCCAGGAATGTTTTAAAATATTACATCCGAGATGTTTGGATTACCTTAGGCTAGGATATATAACGCTATAGACGTATATAATGTTCCCACCGAGAAGTAGTGGCCGACGTGCCAGGAATGTAGTAAAATATTACATCCGAGATGTTAGGTTGCCTTAGATTAGGATATATAACGTTATAGGCTTATATACTGTTCCCACCGAGAAGTAGGTGCCGACGCGCCAGGAATGTTGTAAAATATTACATCCGAGATGTTAGGATTACCTTAGGCTAGGATATATAACGTTGTAGACGTATATAATGTTCCCACCGAGAAGTAGGGGCCGACGTGCCAGGAATGTAGTAAAATATTATATCCGAGATGTTAGGTTGCCTTAGGTTAGGATATATAACGTTATAGACGTATATAATGTTCCACCCGAGAAGTAGGGGCCGACGCGCCAGGAATGCTGTAAAACATTACATCCGAGGTGTTAGGTTGCCTTAGGCTAGGATATATAGCGTTATAGACGTATATAATGTTCCCACCGAGAAGTAGGGACCGACGAGCCAGGAATGTTGTAAAATATTACGCTCGACATGTTAGGTTGCCTTACGTTTTGATATATAGCGATATATACGTATATAATGTTCCCATCGAGAAGTAGGGGCCGGCGCGCCAGGAATGTAGTAAAATATAACATCCGAGATGTTGGGTTGCTTTAGGCTAGGATAAGTAACGCTATAGGCGTATATAATGTACCCACCGAGAAGTAGGGGCCGACGAGCCAGGAATGTAGTAAAATATTACATCCGAGATGTTAGGTTGCCTTAGGTTAGGATATATAACGTTATAGACTTATATACTGTTCCCACCGAGAAGTAGGTGCCGACGCGACAGGAATGTTGTAAAATATTACATCCGAGATGTTAGGATTACCTTAGGCTAGGATATATAACGTTATAGACGTATATCATGTTCCCACCGAGAAGTAGGGGCCGACGTGCCAGGAATGTAGTAAAATATTACATCCGAGATGTTAGGTTGCCTTAGTTTAGGATATATAACGTTATAGACGTATATAATGTTCCACCCGAGAAGTAGGGGCCGACGCGCCACGAATGCTGTAAAATATTAAATTCGACATGTTAGGATTGCCTTAGGCTAGGATATATAACGTTATAGACGTATATGATATTCCCACCGAGAACTACGGGCCTACACGCCAGGAATGTTATCAAATATTACTTCCGAGATGTTAGGTTCCCTTAGGTTAGGATATATAACGTTATAGACGTATATAATGTTCCCACCGAGAAGTAGGGGCCGACGAGCCAGGAATGTTGTAAAATATTACGCTCGACATGTTAGGTTGCCTTAGGCTATCATATATAGCGATATAGACGTATATAATATTCCCACCGAGAAGTGGGGGCCGGCGCGCCAGGAATGTAGTAAAATATTACATCCGAGATGTTAGGTTGCCTTAGGCTAGGATATGTAAAGTTATAGACGTATATAATGTTCCCACCGAGAAATAGGTGCCGGCGCACCAGGAATGTTGTAAAATATTACATCCGAGATGTTAGCATTGCCTTAGGCTAAGATATATAACGTTATAGACGTATATAATGTTCCCACCGAGAAGTAGTGGCCGAAGTGACGGTAATGTTGTAAAATTATACATTCGACATGTTAGGATTGACATAGGCTAGGATATATATCGTTAAAGACGTATATAATGTTCCCACCGAGAAACAGGGGCCGACACGCCAGGAATGTTGTAAAACATTACATACGAGGTGTTAGGTTGCCTTAGGTTAGGATATATAGCGTTATAGAAGTATATAATGTTCCCACCGAGAAGTAGGGACCGACGTGCCAGGAATGTGGTGAAACATTACATCCGAGGTGTTAGGTTGCCTTAGGCTAGGATATATAGCGGTATAGACGTGTATAATGTTCCCACCGAGAAGTAGGGACCGACGAGTCAGGAATGTTGTAAAATATTACGCTCGACATGTTAGGTTGCCTTACGGTATGATATATAGCGATATAGACGTATGTAATGTTCCCACCGAGAAGTAGGTGCCGACGCGCCAGGAATGTTTTAAAATATTACATCCGAGATGTTAGGTTGCCTTAGACTAGAATATGTAACGTTATAGGCGTATGTAATGTTCCCACCGAGAAGTAGGGGCCCATGTGACGGGAATGTTGCAAAATATTACATTCGACATATTAGTTTGCCTTAGGCTAGGATATATAGCGTTATAGACGTATATAATGTTCCCACCGAGAAGTAGGGGCCGACGTGCCAGGAATGTAGTAAAATATTACATCCGAGATGTTAGGTTTCCTTAGGTTAGGATATATAACGTTATAGACGTACATAATGTTCCCACCGAGAAGGAGGTGCCGACGCGACAGGAATGTTGTAAAATATTACATCCGACATGTTAAGTTGCCTTAGGTTAGGATATATAACGTTATAGACTTATGTAATGTTCCCACCGAGATGTAGGGGCCGGTGCGACACGAATGTAGTAAAATATTACATCCGAGATGTTAGGTTGCCTTAGGTTAGGATATATGGCGTTATAGACGTATATAATGTTCCCACCGAGAAGTAGTTGCCGACGCGCCAGGAATATTGTAAAATATTATATTCGACATGTTAGGTTGTCTCAGGCTAGGACATATAGCGTTATAGACATATATAATGTTCCCACCGAGAAATAGGTGCCGACGCGCCAGGAATGTTGTAAAATATTACATCCGACATGTTAAGTTGCCTTAGGTTAGGATATATAACGTTATAGACTTATGTAATGTTCCCACCGAGAGGTAGGGGCCGGTGCGACACGAATCTAGTAAAATATTACATCCGAGATGTTAGGTTGCCTTAGGCTAGGATATATAGCGTTATAGAAGTATATAATGTTCCCACCGAGAAGTAGGGACCGGCGAGCCAGGAATGTTGTAAAATATTACGCTCGACATGTTAGGTTGCCTTACGTTATGATATATAGCGATATAGACGTATATAATTTTCCCACCGAGAAGTAGGGGCCGGCGCGCCAGGAATGTAGTAAAATATAACATCCGAGATGTTGGGTTGCCTTAGGCTAGGATAAGTAACGTTATAGACGTATATAATGTTCCCACCGAGAAGTAGGGGCCGACGAGCCAGGAATGTAGTAAAATATTACATCCGAGATGTTAGGTTGCCTTAGGCTAGGATATATATCGTTAAAGACGTATATACTGTTCCCACAGAGAAATAGGGGCCGACACGCCAGGAATGTTGTAAAATATTACATCCGAGATGTTAGGATTACCTTAGGCTAGGATATATAACGTTATAGACGTATATAATGTTCCCACCGAGAAGTAGGGGCCGACGTGCCAGGAATGTAGTAAAATATTACATCCGAGATGTTAGGTTGCCTTAGTTTAGGATATATAACGTTATAGACGTATATAATGTTCCACCCGAGAAGTAGGGGCCGACGCGCCACGAATGCTGTAAAATATTACATTCGACATGTTAGGATTGCCTTAGGCTAGGATATATAACGTTATAGACGTATATGATATTCCCACCGAGAACTATGGGGCTACACGCCAGGAATGTTATCAAATATTACTTCCGAGATGTTAGGTTCCCTTAGGTTAGGATATATAACGTTATAGACGTATATAATGTTCCCACCGAGAAGTAGGTGCCGACGCGCCAGGAATGTTTTAAAATATTACATCCGAGATGTTAGGATTACCTTAGGCTAGGATATATAACGCTATAGACGGATATAATGTTCCCACCGAGAAGTAGTGGCCGACGTGCCAGGAATGTAGTAAAATATTACATCCGAGATGTTAGGTTGCCTTAGGTTAGGATATATAACGTTATAGACGCTCATAATGATCCTACCGAGAAGTAGGGGCCAACGAGCCAGGAATGTGGTGAAACATTACATCCGAGGTGTTAGGTTGCCTTAGGCTAGGATATATAGCGGTATAGACGTGTATAATGTTCCCACCGAGAAGTAGGGACCGACGAGTCAGGAATGTTGTAAAATATTACGCTCGACATGTTAGGTTGCCTTACGGTATGATATATAGCGATATAGACGTATGTAATGTTCCCACCGAGAAGTAGGTGCCGACGCGCCAGGAATGTTTTAAAATATTACATCCGAGATGTTGGTTGCCTTAGACTAGAATATGTAACGTTATAGGCGTATGTAATGTTCCCACCGAGAAGTAGGGGCCCATGTGACGGGAATGTTGCAAAATATTACATTCGACATATTAGTTTGCCTTAGGCTAGGATATATAGCGTTATAGACGTATATAATGCTCCCACCGAGAAATAGGGGCCGACACGCCAGGAATGTTGTAAAACATTACATCCGAAGTGTTAGGTTCCCTTAGGTTAGGATATATAACGTTATAGACGCTCATAATGTTCCCACCGAGAAGGAGGTGCCGACGCGCCAGGAATGTTGTAAAATATTACATCCGACATGTTAAGTTGCCTTAGGTTAGGATATATAGCGTTATAGACGTATATACTGTTCCCACCGAGAAGTAGTTGCCGACGCGCCAGGAATATTGTAAAATATTACATTCGACATGTTAGGTTGTCTCAGGCTAGGAGATATAGCGTTAAAGACGTATATAATATTCCCACCGAGAAATAGGGGCCGACACGCCAGGAATGTTGTAAAACATTACATCCGTGGTGTTAGGTTCCCTTAGGTTAGGATATATAACGTTATAGACGTATATAATGTTCCCACCGAGAAGTAGGTGCCGACGCGCCAGGAATGTTGTAAAATATTACATCCGAGATGTTAAGATTGCCTTAGGCTAGGATATATAACGTTATAGACGTATATAATGTTCCCACCGAGAAGTAGGGGCCGGTGCGCCACGAATGTAGTAAAATATTACATCCGAGATGTTAGGTTGCCTTAGACTAGAATATATAACGTTATAGGCGTATATAATGTTCCCACCGAGATGTAGGGGCCCAAGTGATGGGAATGTTGTGAAATATTACATTCGACATGTTAGTTTGCCTTAGGCTAGGATATATAGCGTTATAGACGTATATAATGTTCCCACCGAGAAGTAGGGGCCGACGTGCCAGGAATGTAGTAAAATATTACATCCGAGATGTTAGGTTTCCTTAGGTTAGGATATATAACGTTATAGACTTACATAATGTTCCCACCGAGAAGGAGGTGCCGACGCGCCAGGAATGTTGTAAAATATTACATCCGACATGTTAAGTTGCCTTAGGTTAGGATATATAACGTTATAGACTTATGTAATGTTCCCACCGAGAGGTAGGGGCCGGTGCGACACGAATCTAGTAAAATATTACATCCGAGATGTTAGGTTGCCTTAGGCTAGGATATATAGCGTTATAGAAGTATATAATGTTCCCACCGAGAAGTAGGGACCGGCGAGCCAGGAATGTTGTAAAATATTACGCTCGACATGTTAGGTTGCCTTACGTTATGATATATAGCGATATAGACGTATATAATGTTCCCACCGAGAAGTAGGGGCCGGCGCGCCAGGAATGTAGTAAAATATAACATCCGAGATGTTGGGTTGCCTTAGGCTAGGATAAGTAACGTTATAGACGTATATAATGTTCCCACCGAGAAGTAGGGGCCGACGAGCCAGGAATGTAGTAAAATATTACATCCGAGATGTTAGGTTGCCTTAGGCTAGGATATATATCGTTAAAGACGTATATACTGTTCCCACAGAGAAATAGGGGCCGACACGCCAGGAATGTTGTAAAATATTACATCCGAGATGTTAGGATTACCTTAGGCTAGGATATATAACGTTATAGACGTATATAATGTTCCCACCGAGAAGTAGGGGCCGACGTGCCAGGAATGTAGTAAAATATTACATCCGAGATGTTAGGTTGCCTTAGTTTAGGATATATAACGTTATAGACGTATATAATGTTCCACCCGAGAAGTAGGGGCCGACGCGCCACGAATGCTGTAAAATATTACATTCGACATGTTAGGATTGCCTTAGGCTAGGATATATAACGTTATAGACGTATATGATATTCCCACCGAGAACTATGGGGCTACACGCCAGGAATGTTATCAAATATTACTTCCGAGATGTTAGGTTCCCTTAGGTTAGGATATATAACGTTATAGACGTATATAATGTTCCCACCGAGAAGTAGGGGCCGACGAGCCAGGAATGTTGTAAAATATTACGCTCGACATGTTAGGTTGCCTTAGGCTATCATATATAGCGATATAGACGTATATAATATTCCCACCGAGAAATAGGGGCCGACACGCCAGGAATGTTGTAAAACATTACATCCGTGGTGTTAGGTTCCCTTAGGTTAGGATATATAACGTTATAGACGTATATAATGTTCCCACCGAGAAGTAGGTGCCGACGCGCCAGGAATGTTGTAAAATATTACATCCGAGATGTTAAGATTGCCTTAGGCTAGGATATATAACGTTATAGACGTATATAATGTTCCCACCGAGAAGTAGGGGCCGGTGCGCCACGAATGTAGTAAAATATTACATCCGAGATGTTAGGTTGCCTTAGACTAGAATATATAACGTTATAGGCGTATATAATGTTCCCACCGAGAAGTAGGGGCCCAAGTGATGGGAATGTTGTAAAATATTACATTCGACATGTTAGTTTGCCTTAGGCTAGGATATATAGCGTTATAGACGTATATAATGTTCCCACCGAGAAGTAGGGGCCGACGTGCCAGGAATGTAGTAAAATATTACATCCGAGATGTTAGGTTTCCTTAGGTTAGGATATATAACGTTATAGACGTACATAATGTTCCCACCGAGAAGGAGGTGCCGACGCGCCAGGAATGTTGTAAAATATTACATCCGACATGTTAAGTTGCCTTAGGTTAGGATATATAACGTTATAGACTTATGTAATGTTCCCACCGAGAGGTAGGGGCCGGTGCGACACGAATCTAGTAAAATATTACATCCGAGATGTTAGGTTGCCTTAGGCTAGGATATATAGCGTTACAGAAGTATATAATGTTCCCACCGAGAAGTAGGGACCGGCGAGCCAGGAATGTTGTAAAATATTACGCTCGACATGTTAGGTTGCCTTACGTTATGATATATAGCGATATAGACGTATATAATGTTCCCACCGAGAAGTAGGGGCCGGCGCGCCAGGAATGTAGTAAAATATAACATCCGAAATGTTGGGTTGCCTTAGGCTAGGATAAGTAACGTTATAGACGTATATAATGTTCCCACCGAGAAGTAGGGGCCGACGAGCCAGGAATGTAGTAAAATATTACATCCGAGATGTTAGGTTGCCTTAGGCTAGGATATATATCGTTAAAGACGTATATACTGTTCCCACAGAGAAATAGGGGCCAACACGCCAGGAATGTTGTAAAATATTACATCCGAGATGTTAGGATTACCTTAGGCTAGGATATATAACGTTATAGGCGTATATAATGTTTCCACCGAGGAGTAGGGGCCGACGAGGCAGGAATGTTGTAAAATATTACGCTCGACATGTTAAGTTGTCTTAGGTTAGGATATATAACGTTATAGACGTATATACAGTTCCCACCAAGAATTAGTTTGCGACGCGCCAGGAATATTGTAAAATATTATATTCGACATGTTAGGTTGTCTTAGGCTAGGACATATAGCGTTATAGACATATATAATGTTCCCACCGAGAAATAAGGACCGGCATGCCAGGAATGTTGTATAACATTACATTCGAGGTGTTAGGTTTCCTTAGGTTAGGATATATGACGTTATAGACGTATATAATGTTCCCACCGAGAAGTAGGTGCCGACGCGCCAGGAATGTTTTAAAATATTACATCCGAGATGTTAGGATTACCTTAGGCTAGGATATATAACGCTATAGACGGATATAATGTTCCCACCGAGAAGTAGTGGCCGACGTGCCAGGAATGTAGTAAAATATTACATCCGAGATGTTAGGTTGCCTTAGGTTAGGATATATAACGTTATAGACGCTCATAATGTTCCTACCGAGAAGTAGGGGCCAACGAGCCAGGAATGTGGTGAAACATTACATCCGAGGTGTTAGGTTGCCTTAGGCTAGGATATATAGCGGTATAGACGTATATAATGTTCCCACCGAGAAGTAGGGACCGACGAGTCAGGAATGTTGTAAAATATTACGCTCGACATGTTAGGTTGCCTTACGGTATGATATATAGCGATATAGACGTATGTAATGTTCCCACCGAGAAGTAGGTGCCGACGCGCCAGGAATGTTTTAAAATATTACATCCGAGATGTTAGGTTGCCTTAGACTAGAATATGTAACGTTATAGGCGTATGTAATGTTCCCACCGAGAAGTAGGGGCCCATGTGACGGGAATGTTGCAAAATATTACATTCGACATATTAGTTTGCCTTAGGCTAGGATATATAGCGTTATAGACGTATATAATGTTCCCACCGAGAAGTAGGGGCCGACGTGCCAGGAATGTAGTAAAATATTACATCCGAGATGTTAGGTTTCCTTAGGTTAGGATATATAACGTTATAGACGTACATAATATTCCCACCGAGAAGGAGGTGCCGACGCGCCAGGAATGTTGTAAAATATTACATCCGACATGTTAAGTTGCCTTAGGTTAGGATATATAACGTTATAGACTTATGTAATGTTCCCACCGAGAGGTAGGGGCCGGTGCGACACGAATCTAGTAAAATATTACATCCGAGATGTTAGGTTGCCTTAGGCTAGGATATATAGCGTTACAGAAGTATATAATGTTCCCACCGAGAAGTAGGGACCGGCGAGCCAGGAATGTTGTAAAATATTACGCTCGACATGTTAGGTTGCCTTACGTTATGATATATAGCGATATAGACGTATATAATGTTCCCACCGAGAAGTAGGGGCCGGCGCGCCAGGAATGTAGTAAAATATAACATCCGAAATGTTGGGTTGCCTTAGGCTAGGATAAGTAACGTTATAGACGTATATAATGTTCCCACCGAGAAGTAGGGGCCGACGAGCCAGGAATGTAGTAAAATATTACATCCGAGATGTTAGGTTGCCTTAGGCTAGGATATATATCGTTAAAGACGTATATACTGTTCCCACAGAGAAATAGGGGCCAACACGCCAGGAATGTTGTAAAATATTACATCCGAGATGTTAGGATTACCTTAGGCTAGGATATATAACGTTATAGACGTATATAATGTTCCCACCGAGAAGTAGGGGCCGACGTGCCAGGAATGTAGTAAAATATTACATCCGAGATGTTAGGTTGCCTTAGTTTAGGATATATAACGTTATAGACGTATATAATGTTCCACCCGAGAAGTAGGGGCCGACGCGCCACGAATGCTGTAAAATATTACATTCGACATATTAGGATTGCCTTAGGCTAGGATATATAACGTTATAGACGTATATGATATTCCCACCAAGAACTACGGGCCTACACGCCAGGAATATTATCAAATATTACTTCCGAGATGTTAGGTTCCCTTAGGTTAGGATATATAACGTTATAGACGTATATAATGTTCCCACCGAGAAGTAGGGACCGACGTGCCAGGAATGTAGTAAAATATTACATCCGAGGTGTTAGGTTGCCTTAGGCTCGGATATATAGCGTTATAGGCGTATATAATGTTTCCACCGAGGAGTAGGGGCCGACGAGGCAGGAATGTTGTAAAATATTACGCTCGACATGTTAAGTTGTCTTAGGTTAGGATATATAACGTTATAGACGTATATACAGTTCCCACCAAGAATTAGTTTGCGACGCGCCAGGAATATTGTAAAATATTATATTCGACATGTTAGGTTGTCTTAGGCTAGGACATATAGCGTTATAGACATATATAATGTTCCCACCGAGAAATAAGGACCGGCATGCCAGGAATGTTGTATAACATTACATTCGAGGTGTTAGGTTTCCTTAGGTTAGGATATATGACGTTATAGACGTATATAATGTTCCCACCGAGAAGGAGGTGCCGACGAGCCAGGAATGTTGTAAAATATTACATCCGACATTTTAAGTTGCCTTAGGTTAGGATATATAACGTTATAGACTTATATACTGTTCCCACCGAGAAGTAGGTGCCGACGCGCCAGGAATGTTTTAAAATATTACATCCGAGATGTTAGGATTACCTTAGGCTAGGATATATAACGCTATAGACGGATATAATGTTCCCACCGAGAAGTAGTGGCCGACGTGCCAGGAATGTAGTAAAATATTACATCCGAGATGTTAGGTTGCCTTAGGTTAGGATATATAACGTTATAGACGCTCATAATGTTCCTACCGAGAAGTAGGGGCCAACGAGCCAGGAATGTGGTGAAACATTACATCCGAGGTGTTAGGTTGCCTTAGGCTAGGATATATAGCGGTATAGACGTATATAATGTTCCCACCGAGAAGTAGGGACCGACGAGTCAGGAATGTTGTAAAATATTACGCTCGACATGTTAGGTTGCCTTACGGTATGATATATAGCGATATAGACGTATGTAATGTTCCCACCGAGAAGTAGGTGCCGACGCGCCAGGAATGTTTTAAAATATTACATCCGAGATGTTAGGTTGCCTTAGACTAGAATATGTAACGTTATAGGCGTATGTAATGTTCCCACCGAGAAGTAGGGGCCCATGTGACGGGAATGTTGCAAAATATTACATTCGACATATTAGTTTGCCTTAGGCTAGGATATATAGCGTTATAGACGTATATAATGTTCCCACCGAGAAGTAGGGGCCGACGTGCCAGGAATGTAGTAAAATATTACATCCGAGATGTTAGGTTTCCTTAGGTTAGGATATATAACGTTATAGACGTACATAATATTCCCACCGAGAAGGAGGTGCCGACGCGCCAGGAATGTTGTAAAATATTACATCCGACATGTTAAGTTGCCTTAGGTTAGGATATATAACGTTATAGACTTATGTAATGTTCCCACCGAGATGTAGGGGCCGGTGCGACACGAATGTAGTAAAATATTACATCCGAGATGTTAGGTTGCCTTAGGTTAGTATATATGGCGTTATAGACGTATATAATGTTCCCACCGAGAAGTAGTTGCCGACGCGCCAGGAATATTGTAAAATATTACATTCGACATGTTAGGTTGTCTCAGGCTAGGAGATATAGCGTTAAAGACGTATATAATATTCCCACCGAGAAATAGGGGCCGACACGCCAGGAATGTTGTAAAACATTACATCCGAGATGTTAGGTTGCCTTAGGTTAGGATATATAGCGTTATAGACGTATATAATGTTCCCACCTAGAAGTAGGGGCCGACGTGCCAGGAATGTAGTAAAATATTACATCCGAGATGTTAGGTTGCCTTAGGCTAGGATATATAACGTTATAGACGTATATAATGTTCCCACCGAGAAGTAGGGGCCGGTGCGCCACGAATATAGTAAAATATTACATCCGAGATGTTAGGTTGCCTTAGACTAGGATATATAACGTTATAGACGTATATAATGTTCCCACCTAGAAGTAGGGGCCGAAGTGACGGCAATGTTGTAAAATTATACATTCGACATGTTAGGATTGCCTTAGGCTAGGATATATATCGTTAAAGACGTATATAATGTTCCCACCGAGAAATAGGGGCCGACACGCCAGGAATGTTGTAAAACATTACATCCGAGGTCTTAGGTTGCCTTAGGCTGGGATATATAGCGTTATAGACGTATATAATGTTCCCACCGAGAAGTAGGGACCGACGAATCAGGAATCTTGTAAAATATTACGCCCGACATGTTAGGTTTCCTTACGTTATGATATATAGCGATGTAGACGTATATAATGTTCCCACCGAGAAGTAGGTGCCGACGCGCCAGGAATGTTTTAAAATATTACATCCGAGATGTTAGGATTACCTTATGCTAGGACATATAGCGTTATAGACATATATAATGTTCCCACCGAGAAATAGGGACCGGCACGCCAGGAATGTTGTATAACATTACATGCGAGGTGTTAGGTTTCCTTAGGTTAGGATAGATAACGTTATAGACGTATATAATGTTCCCACCGAGAAGGAGGTGCCGACGCGCCAGGAATGTTGTAAAATATTACATCCGACATTTTAAGTTGCCTTAGGTTAGGATATATAACGTTATAGACTTATATACTGTTCCCACCGAGAAGTAGGTGCCGACGCGCCAGGAATGTTTTAAAATATTACATCCGAGATGTTAGGATTACCTTAGGCTAGGATATATAACGCTATAGACGTATATAATGTTCCCACCGAGAAGTAGTGGCCGACGTGCCAGGAATGTAGTAAAATATTACATCCGAGATGTTAGGTTGCCTTAGGTTAGGATATATAACGTTATAGACGCTCATAATGTTCCCACCGAGAAGGAGGTGCCGACGCGCCAGGAATGTTGTAAAATATTACATCCGACATGTTAAGTTGCCTTAGGTTAGGATATGTAGCGTTATAGACGTATATACTGTTCCCACCGAGAAGTAGTTGCCGACGCGCCAGGATTATTGTAAAATATTACATTCGACATGTTAGGTTGTCTCAGGCTAGGAGATACAGCGTTAAAGACGTATATAATATTCCCACCGAGAAATAAGGGCCGACGTGCCAGGAATGTAGTAAAATATTACATCCGAGATGTTAGGTTTCCTTAGGTTAGGATATATAACGTTATAGACGTACATAATGTTCCCACCGAGAAGGAGGTGCCGACGCGCCAGGAATGTTGTAAAATATTACATCCGACATGTTAAGTTGCCTTAGGTTAGGATATATAACGTTATAGACTTATGTAATGTTCCGACCGGGAGGTAGGGGCCGGTGCGACACGAATGTAGTAAAATATTACTTCCGAGATGTTAGGTTCCCTTAGGTTAGGATATATAACGTTATAGACGTATATAATATTCCCACCGAGAAGTGGGGGCCGGCGCGCCAGGAATGTAGTAAAATATTACATCCGAGATGTTAGGTTGCCTTAGGCTAGGATATGTAAAGTTATAGACGTATATAATGTTCCCACCGAGAAATAGGTGCCGGCGCGCCAGGAATGTTGTAAAATATTACATCCGAGATGTTAGCATTGCCTTAGGCTAAGATATATAACGTTATAGACGTATATAATGTTCCCACCGAGAACTAGGGGCCGAAGTGACTGGAATGTTGTAAAATTATACATTCGACATGTTAGGATTGACTTAGGCTAGGATATATATCGTTGAAGACGTATATAATGTTCCCACCGAGAAACAGGGGCCGACACGCCGGGAATGTTGCAAAACATTACATCCGAGGTGTTAGGTTGCCTTAGGCTAGGATATATAGCGTTATAGACGTATATAATGTTCCCACCGAGAAGTAGGGACCGACGAGTCAGGAATCTTGTAAAATATTACGCTCGACATGTTAGGTTGCCTTACGTTATGATATATAGCGATATAGACGTATAAAATGTTCCCACCGAGAAGTAGATGCCGACGCGCCAGGAATGTTTTAAAATATTACATCCGAGATGTTAGGATTACCTTAGGCTAGGATATATAGTGTTATAGACGTATATAATGTTCCCACCTAGAAGTAGGGGCCGACGTGCCAGGAATGTAGTAAAATATTACATCCGAGATGTTAGGTTGCCTTAGGTTAGGATATATGGCGTTATAGACGTACATAATGTTCCCACCGAGAAGTAGTTGCCGACGCGCCAGGAATATTGTAAAATATTACATTCGACATGTTAGGTTGTCTCAGGCTAGGAGATATAGCGTTAAAGACGTATATAATATTCCCACCGAGAAATAGGGGCCGACACGCCAGGAATGTTGTAAAACATTACATCCGAGATGTTAGGTTGCCTTAGGTTAGGATATATAGCGTTATAGACGTATATAATGTTCCCACCGAGAAGTAGGGGCCGACGTGCCAGGAATGTAGTAAAATATTACATCCGAGATGTTAGGTTGCCTTAGGTTAGGATATATGGCGTTATAGACGTATATAATGTTCCCACCGAGAAGTAGTTGCCGACGCGCCAGGAATATTGTAAAATATTACATTCGACATGTTAGGTTGTCTCAGGCTAGGAGATATAGCGTTAAAGACGTATATAATATTCCCACCGAGAAATAGGGGCCGACACGCCAGGAATGTTGTAAAACATTACATCCGAGATGATAGGTTGCCTTAGGTTAGGATATATAGCGTTATAGACGTATATAATGTTCCCACCGAGAAGTAGGTGCCGACGAGCCAGGAATGTTGTAAAATATTACATCCGAGGTGTTAGGATTGCCTTAGGCTAGGATATATAACGTTATAGACGTATATAATGTTCCCACCGAGAAGTAGGGGTCGAAGTGACGGGAATGTTGTAAAATATTACATTCGACATGTTAGTTTGCCTTAGGCTAGGATATATAGCGTTATAGACGTATATAATGTTCCCACCGAGAAGTAGGGGCCAGCGCGCCAGGAATGTAGTAAAATATTACTTCCGAGATGTTAGGTTGCCTTAGGTTAGGATATATAACGTTATTGACTTATATAATGTTCCCACGGAAAAAAAGGGGCCGACGCGTCAGGCATGTTGTAAAATTATACTTTCGTCATGTTAGGATTGCCTTAGGCTAGGATATATATCGTTAAAGACGTATATAATGTTCCCACCGAGAAATAGGGGCCGACAGGCCAGGAATGTTGTAAAACATTACATCCAAGGTGTTAGGTTGCCTTAGGCTCGGATATATAGCGTTATAGGCGTATATAATGTTCCCACCGAGGAGTAGGGGCCGACGAGCCAGGAATGTTGTAAAATATTACGCTCGACATGTTAAGTTGTCTTAGGTTAGGATATATAACGTTATAGACGTATATACAGTTCCCACCGAGAAGTAGTTGCCGACGCGCCAGGAATAATGTAAAATATTATATTCGACATGTTAGGTTGTCTCAGGCTAGGACATATAGCGTTACAGACATATATAATGTTCCCACCGAGAAATAGGGGCCGACACGCCAGGAATGTTGTAAAACATTACATCCGAGGTGTAAGGTTCCCTTAGGTTAGGATATATAACGTTATAGATGTATTTAAAGTTCCCACCGAGAAGTAGGTGCCGACGCGCCAGGAATGTTGTAAAATATTACATCCGAGATGTTAGGATTGCCTTAGGCTAGGATATATAACGTTATAGACGTATATAATGTTCCCACCGAGAAGTAGGGGCCGGTGCGCCACGAATGTAGTAAAATATTACATCCGAGATGTTAGGTTGCCTTAGACTAGAATATATAACGTTATGGGCGTATATAATGTTCCCACGGAGAAGTAGGGGCCCAAGTGACGGGAATGTTGTAAAGTATTACATTCGACATGTTAGTTTGCCTTAGGCTAGGATATATAGCGTTATAGACGTATATAATGTTCCCACCGAGAAGTAGGGGCCGACGTGCCAGGAATGTAGTAAAATATTACATCCGAGATGTTAGGTTTCCTTAGGTTAGGATATATAACGTTATAGACGTACATAATGTTCCCACCGAGAAGGAGGTGCCGACGCGCCAGGAATGTTGTAAAATTATACTTTCGACATGTTAGGATTGCCTTAGGCTAGGATATATATCGTTAAAGACGTATATAATGTTCCCACCGAGAGATAGGGGCCGACACGCCAGGAATGTTGTAAAACATTACATCCAAGGTGTTAGGTTGCCTTAGGCTCGGATATATAGCGTTATAGGCGTATATAATGTTCCCACCGAGGAGTAGGGGCCGACGAGCCAGGAATGTTGTAAAATATTACATCCGAGATGTTAGGATTACCTTAGGCTAGGATATATAACGTTATAGACGTATATAATGTTCCCACCGAGAAGTAGTTGCCGACGCGCCAGGAATATTGTAAAATATTACATTCGACATGTTAGGTTGTCTCAGGCTAGGACATATAGCTTTAAAGACGTATATAATATTCCCACCGAGAAATAGGGGCCGACACGCCAGGAATGTTGTAAAACATTACATCCGAGGTGTAAGGTTCCCTTAGGTTAGGATATATAACGTTATAGATGTATTTAATGTTCCCACCGAGAAGTAGGTGCCGACGCGCCAGGAATGTTGTAAAATATTACATCCGAGATGTTAGGATTGCCTTAGGCTAGGATATATAACGTTATAGACGTATATAATGTTCCCACCGAGAAGTAGGGGCCGGTGCGCCACGAATGTAGTAAAATATTACATCCGAGATGTTAGGTTTCCTTAGGTTAGGATATATAACGTTATAGACGTACATAATGTTCCCACCGAGAAGGAGGTGCCGACGCGCCAGGAATGTTGTAAAATTATACTTTCGACATGTTAGGATTGCCTTAGGCTAGGATATATATCGTTAAAGACGTATATAATGTTCCCACCGAGAGATAGGGGCCGACACGCCAGGAATGTTGTAAAACATTACATCCAAGGTGTTAGGTTGCCTTAGGCTCGGATATATAGCGTTATAGGCGTATATAATGTTCACACCGAGGAGTAGGGGCCGACGAGCCAGGAATGTTGTAAAATATTACATCCGAGATGTTAGGATTACCTTAGGCTAGGATATATAACGTTATAGACGTATATAATGTTCCCACCGAGAAGTAGTTGCCGACGCGCCAGGAATATTGTAAAATATTACATTCGACATGTTAGGTTGTCTCAGGCTAGGACATATAGCTTTAAAGACGTATATAATATTCCCACCGAGAAATAGGGGCCGACACGCCAGGAATGTTGTAAAACATTACATCCGATGTGTTAGGTTCCCTTAGGTTAGGATATATAACGTTATAGACGTATTTAATGTTCCCACCGAGAGGTAGGTGCCGACGCGCCAGGAATGTTGTAAAATATTACATCCGAGATGTTAGGATTGCCTTAGGCTAGGATATATAACGTTATAGATGTATATAATGTTCCCACCGAGAAGTAGGGGCCGTTGCCCCACGAATGTAGTAAAATATTACATCCGAGATGTTAGGTTGCCTTAGGCTAGGATATATATCGTTAAAGACGTATATAATGTTCCCACCGAGAAATAGGGGCCGACACGCCACGAATGTTGTAAAAGATTACATCCGAGTTGTTAGGTTGCCTTAGGCTCGGATATATAGCGTTATAGGCGTATATAATGTTCCCACCGAGGAGTAGGGGCCGACGAGCCAGGAATAATGTAAAATATTACATTCGACATGTAAGGATGCCTTATGCTAGGATATATAACGTTATAGACGTATATAAAGTTCCCACCTCGAAGTAGGTGCCGACGAGCCAGGAATGTTGTAAAATATTACGCTCGACATGTTAGGTTGCCTTAGGCTAGGATATATAGCGATATAGACGTATATAATGTTCCCACTGAGAAATAGGTGCCGGCGCGCCAGGAATGTTGTAAAATATTACATCCGAGGTGTTAGGATTGCCTTAGGCTAAGATATATAACGTTATAGACGTATATAATGTTCCCACCGAGAAGTAGGGGCCGACGAGACAGGAATATTGTAAAATATTTCATCCGAGATGTTAGGATTGCCTTGGGCTAGGATATATATCGTTAAAGACGTATATAATGTTCCCACCGAGAAATAGGGGCCGACACGCCAGGAATGTTGTAAAACATTACATCCGAGGTGTTAGGTTGCCTTAGGCTCGGATATATAGCGTTATAGGCGTATCTAATGTTCCCACCGAGGAGTAGGGGCCGACGAGCCAGGAATATTGTAAAATATTACATTCGACATGTAAGAATGCCTTATGCTAGGATATATAACGTTATAGACGTATATAAAGTTCCCACCTCGAAGTAGGTGCAGACGAGCCAGGAATGTTGTAAAATATTACGCTCGACATGTTAGGTTGCCTTAGGCTAGGATATATAGCGATATAGACGTATATAATGTTCCCACCGAGAAGTAGGGGCCGACGTGCCAGGAATGTAGTATAATATTACAT
>CAXAJV010000599.1:5000-7500 GCA_963969225.1 Xylocopa violacea
TCTCTCTCTCTCTCCTCCTCCTCTTTTTCACCATCATCATCAACTCTTATAAGAGTAGTTTGCTCAACGTGTTTTTAGTCGTCGTCGGTTCTCTTAGAGACACCGATCGACGATACGAAATAATAATATATATATATGTATATCGTTCGAATATCGCAATATTCGTCATAGTTTTGTTCAGTGGATGCGGCTGACGGGTCTTTCGGACCTCGCTCGAGCACATTATTTATTTTTTGTATTTCGTAAAATGCATCCTCGGTTAGCACATATGTTCAATAATACCGAGGTATTGCATTTTTTCCTCCTCTCCTTTTCCTTTCTTTTCTTTTCTTTCGAGAATGAGACACTCCCAAAAATCGTACGTTCCCAAAATCGACTTCACAAGTCGCCTTCCAACTGAACCGTGTCGAGTAAGCGCGTATACACTTCGCGCTGAAAATATACATCGTCTTTACCACGGACATATCCCCTTGCGAGGACTTGTCGGGTATCGACGAGCAAGCGCGTATACAATTTTCACGCTGGTTATATATTTTTGGGCACATTTTTGTCATTTATTGAATACATATTGTCACCTTTAATCGTCTATAGCACGGACATCTCTTGCGAGAACATGCTGGGCATCGACGATGCAAGCGCGTATACGATTTGTCACCGCTTGTTATATCGGTGTACGGCACCTTTTATCGTCTATAGCACGGACATCTCTTTCACGCTGGGCATTAAGATAGCGCGTACAGAGAACATGCTGGGCATCGACGATGCAAGCGCGTATGCAATTTTCACGCTGGGCAAATATCGCCGAAAGCACGGACATCTCTTTCACGCTGGGCATTAAGATAGCGCGTACAGAGAACATGCTGGTCATCAAGGCGAGGAAGCGCGTACAATTGCGTCACGCTGATTTATCGTACACCTTTTTTCTCCATCGTCTATAGCACGAACATCTCTTGCGAGAACATGCTGGGCAACGACGATGGCAAGCGGTTATAATCGTGTCACGCTGTATTGTTTAATATGTATATAAAGAATACCTTTTATCGTCTAATGCGCGAACGCGTAGTACCTCTTGGCACTCCATTTGACTATAACAGAGATACTACACACGCTCTCACACGCTGGGCATTATGATAGCGCGTACAGAGAAGCGTGCTGTTCGGCATAGACGAGCAAGCGCGTACAATTGTGTCACGCTGAAGTATATTTTTGTATCTCGCCCTCCTCAGGCGAGCTGGCGCGTACCAAGTGCGCGCTGGGCATTCGACACGGGACACCTTTTGGAAGTTCGTCGAGAGACTCCTCTGTTTCGTAACAGATCGTGTCGAAATGACATATACCATTTATTCTTTTGCCTTCTTCAGTGGATGCTTATTTTTTATTTTTTGTTTCGTTCCTCAACTCAGTGGATGCTCATTTTTATTTTTTTTTTGTTGAGGAACTTGTTTGGTATATCATCGGTGTATATCTATCTCCATATACACCTTTCATGCGTATAGCATATTATGGACATTTCGTACACACATCTGGTACGTCCAAAAATTCAATATGTATCTCTAGAGTCCGTTCCGAGAGCTCGGAGCGTAAAGATTTAGAATCGATGCAAGGAAGGTACAATTTAACCGAGTAAAACTCGGATAAATGGTCACCAACGTCACCGTTGGACGCTCGCCACATATGGGCCATTCGGTCAAAGACACCGACCCGTGGCAATGCAGTGTGGAGAAAATTCGACAACCGACACGGGACAGAGCAGTCGAGAACGTATTCTCGAGGAGCGGTGGACTGCTTCTCAACCGAAGTCATAGAATAGCCACGCGCCCGACGCTACTCCGCCCGGCCGGCTCGAACCGACCTGTCTCCTTATAGATACGGAACGGCCGGCCGGGCGGTCGGCGCCGGCCGGGCTAACGCACGGGCGCTTACGGTGGTAAACTCCAGCGGCGACCGACCGTCCGGAAAGGCTGCTGTAACTTAGTCGCGCGGAGGCGCAAGTATAAAGTGCTATTAACGTTGAACTTTTATGAACGGAAATTGTTTAAACATAATGAATATATACGGAAAAACATATTTCTAGAATATAACGAATTTTAATCGATTTTAACATTGAAAAAACGCAGTTATAAAATACGAAGTCAACGAAAAACACGAAAAATCGAAAATCTGACACGTACAAATGAATTCTACAATCAAATTAATCGATATTACGAAAAAAAAACCAAGCGTTTATATAAAAAAATTACCGATAAATTGACAAAAACCGCCAGTCGTGTCGGTTTCGGGAGACTAAAAATTATAAATTCGACTAAACAATGCGCTAATAAATTCAATCAATAGCTTTCAATAAGGTTTCTGCAAAAAAATTGTTAGGTCAACGGTTTAATTTACGAGAAAATAGCGAAAAACCGCCGATCGTGTCGCTTCCGACCTCTCGTTGCGAATATTTTCTAAGTTCCCCGTCGTGTCGCTTCCGACCGCTCGGCGCGAATATTTTCTAAGTTCC
>CAXAJV010000599.1:15000-20000 GCA_963969225.1 Xylocopa violacea
TATTATAAATCCCGTTTTCTTTCGGGAAAACGGGAAAAAAAAAAATTCGACAACATACAAGAGAGATGATTACGGAGCTTCGACGCACGGGGACGGCAGACGACGAAAAGAACTTTCGTCGTCTCCGACGCAGCGATCCTTTCATTTACCGCTCGATTACCACAAAACTCCGCCGTTCTTCTCGGCGAAGCGTTTTGCGCACCGCGCCAATGTCATTCGTGTCGGTTCTCGGATTCGTAATGCATACGAGACCCTCGCTGGACAACCAAGTTGCCGGCGATTTTTAACATCCGTCCTCTCTTATCGTAGCTATGAACGATTATAAATAATTCCAGCGGTTCCACCTTCCGCGCGTAACACGCAGAGATCGAAACGGAGCGGCTCCTTTTCCCCGATTTATCACCCTGATCCGTCGGAACGACGGATAGGCCGAGTTGGAGCGCGCCCACGCGAATCTCTCTGCTGCGTGGAACGGGAAATAAAAAAAAAAAGGAACGCACGCGTGGAATTACATAACCAAGCTGCGCTTTCCGGGGACTGGATGACCGGCTTTTTGATCGCGCGGTCCCGTCTCGACAACGAAGACATGGGGTGACCAACAACTTGTGGCACCGAGCAGCACCTCGTCGAAGTATAACTTCGAGCCTCGCCAATGGGGTGGGCACAATCTCTTCCCGTATCTACTTCTCTAAACGACTCTCCTCGTTGCGCGTGGCGTTACCGATTCGAGTTCTGTGCTTCGGAATCTGCGGACGCGCGTCACAGGCCAGAAACGTTACAATCGACCATATATATATATATATACCAAATGTTCCGATCGACACCGGGCTGACAGACAGAGGCAGCACACCGAGGACGCACGGTAAATTCGAGTCTCGACGAACGTGGCTGGGGTCAGATTCGAACATCCCAAGATCATCAGCGTTCGAAGAGGAAATGCGTCCCCGTGCGCGCGTTTGTCTGTGGTCCCCGACAATCGACGGCATATGGAAATAAAATTCGAGATCGACTTCGGCAACGACGGCCTATATACATTGTATGTATTCGAGTGACGGTCCGCTCAATTTCTTCCTTACACAAAACATGGTATACGCGCACAACGCGCGGAGAGAGCAGAGAGAGAACGGGTTATTCTGATGATTGAACGCAACAACACCCTGGGGCTGTGCGAACTTCGAACGATCGGATGCGCATCATCGTCCCTCACGTTACGACGATGTCGCTCGCTCTCTCTTTCTTGTATATTCTCTTCTCTCTCTCGACCGAGTTCCCAACAATTCGATTCTCTCAGTCTTGCGGCAAAAGAAAAATTCATTTTAAACGACGTCGAGCGCGCGGCATATCAATCGTGCGTTAAAGAGACGCGCGAAGAGTGGTCATGGTGTGTGGCGGGTGTGCGAATTTGGAATACGGAACAAAATCGGCAGTCGAAACACGAAGCGGTTCCCCGTGGGCGGTCGTCCGGTTAAACGAACGACTCACGACGCCACGAAGAACTCGCGCGAGTCCGTGATCGACACCGTCGATTTCCGTGAACCCGTTTAACGCACGCCGCACGCGCGCACACGTTACACCAGTCGCATATAGTCTCGGGGCACGGCCACAGACGACTCGGACGAACGTCCAACGATCGCTCGTACGTCGCGTATCGCTCCTCTTTTTCCCTTTCGGTGCGCCCGAACTCAGAAACGTTCGTAAATGGAATTCGAATGAACGACGGCGGGCAGATTCGAGCACCGGAGAGAAAAGATTCGACGAAACGCAACGCAAGCAGTATTCTGGTTACGTGAACGACCCTCAGCTAGGCGTGGTCCAGGAATTGTATCCGTGGACCGCAATGTGCGTTCGAAATGTCGATGTTCATGTGTCCTGCAGTTCACACGTTGACGCGCAATTAGCTGCGTTCTTCATCGACCCACGAGCCAAGTGATCCACCGTTCAGGGTAATCGTATATGTATATTTTTTATTAATTGTTAAGTCTCTTCGTACTAAGTTTCGAACAAGTCGAGACCCAAACGTCTCCGGCGAAGGAGACGCGGGCGTCGCCCGAATTCTCGGCGACACGATACCGTCCTACGGATGAAACGGACACGCCTGTTTCAGGGTGTTTAGGATACATCCTTTCGGATTCACGCCAGTGTGCCACGCGTCCAGGTAGATAAAATTTTTCGAAAATTCGTTAGGACTCTTCTTCGCGCGTATCGCGCAGACCCTCGAGGCGGTCCCCCCTTCCTCCCGACAACACGAAGCGAGCTTGTAAAATTCGATCTCGCAACGGCGGGTTTATTAAGGGACTCTCGACAACGAGGAAGAATACGCAAACGCGAATATATCGTCGTCCCCTCTGAACGAATGGCACGTGGAAGTGAATACAAAAAAAAAAAAAAAGAAAGATATCCAACACCCAGCGGCGTATTGCTTTCGAGAAGTTGACGACGTTCGTACAGGTAAGTCGTAAAATATCGATGGGACTCGCCGTGAAACCTCGAAGCGGTCTATAATTTTACCCACCCGACAACACGAAGCGAGCATAAAAAATTATTCGATCTCGCAACGGCGGGTGTGTTTCCAGACTCGCGACAACGAGGCTTCGCTCGGCGAAGCGGTCCCCTCTGAACGAACGACACGATCAAAACCCGAACACAGGTGCGTGGTACAAGTTCCTCAAATTCCACGATCCACTGCACGATCTGTGCTTCAGAGCTCAGGTGATAAAAAAAAAAAAAAAATTCGTTGGGACTCGGCCGCCAAAGCCTCGAGCGGTCTACCGTTTTTCCCCGGCAACACGAAGCGAGTATAAATTATTCGATCTCGCAACGGCCGGTTTCTCAGACTCGCGACAACGAGGCTATGGCAAAAAGCAAGTCCCCTCTGAGCTTGCAGCACAATTGTGAAACGGGAAAACGAACAAGTACCAGCGGCGTATTGCTTTCACGCAGAGACGCAAAATAATGGTACACACTCGACCTGTCGAATATGCAAAGTCGACGACATAACTTACCGTTCGGGTAAGAAAAATTCGTTAGGACTCGTCGGTTAACAACACCAACACCTCGAGCGCGGTCTGTATAATTTTATTTACCCGACAACACGAAGCGAGCATAATAAATGAGATTCGATCTCGCAACGGCGGGTTCATTATACAGACCCTAATCGCCAACGAGGCTTGGCCCGACGAATCGTCCCCTCCGAACGGAACGGTACGATCGACATTAACACAACCAGGGTACGCGGCGCGACACCACGCTCTTAACGAATTCGAAGTCGACGACGATCGTCGTTCGGGTAAAGATTCGTTGGGACTCGCCGTCGTACACAGCCTCGAGGCGGTCTGTTTCACCCGACAACGCGAAGCGAGCATAATATTGTTCGATCTCGCAACGGCACGGGTTTTCACAGACTCTCGACAACGAGGCTTGGCGGCGACGAATCGTCCCCTCCGAACGGAACGGTACGATCGACTAAAACAGGATACGCGCGACACACGCTCTTAAAGGAATTCGAAGTCGACGACGGCGCGTCCGTTCGGGTGAAGATTCGTTGGGACTCGCCGCACGCGCAGCCTCTGAGCGGTCCAATTTAACCTGCGACACGAAGCGAGCATAAAATGGTTCGATCTCGCAACGGCAACGGGTTTTCATAGACTCTATGAGAGCGAGGCTTGGCGGCGACGAATCGTCCCCTCCGAACGGAACGGTACGATCGACTAAAACAGGATACGCGCGACACACGCTCTTAAAAGAAATCGAAGTCGACGACGGCGCGTCCGTTCGGGTGAATGATTCGTTGGGACTCGCCGCACGCGCAGCCTCTGAGCGGTCCAATTTAACCTGCGACACGAAGCGAGCATAAAATTGTTCGATCTCGCAACGGCAACGGGTTTTCAGACACTCAACAACGAGGCTTGGCGGCGACGAATCGTCCCCTCCGAACGAAACGGTACGGTACGATCGACTGGTATAAAAGAGCGGGCGACACACGATCCTGCGAATTCGAGATCGACGACGGTACACGTTCATCGTTCGGGTGAAGATTCGTTGGGACTCGCCGCGCGCGCAGCCTCGAAGCGGTCCAATTTAACCTGCGACACGAAGCGAGCATAAAATTGTTCGATCTCGCAACGGCACGGGTTTTCACAGACTCTCGACAACGAGGCTTGGCGGCGACGAATCGTCCCCTCCGAACGAAACGGTACGGTACGATCGACTGGTATAAAAGAGCGGGCGACACACGATCCTGCGAATTCGAGGTCGACGACGGTACAACACGTTCATCGTTCGGGTGAAGATTCGTTGGGACTCGCCGCGCGCGCAGCCTCGAAGCGGTCCAATTTAACCTGCGACACGAAGCGAGCATAAAATTGTTCGATCTCGCAACGGCACGGGTTTTCACAGACTCTCGACAACGAGGCTTGGCGGCGACGAATCGTCCCCTCCGAACGAAACGGTACGGTACGATCGACTGGTATAAAAGAGCGGGCGACGCGATCCTACGAATTCGAGGTCGACGACGGTACACACGTTCGTCGTTCGGGTAAAGATTCGTTGGGACTCGCCGTCGTACACAGCCTCGAGGCGGTCCGTTTCACCCGACAACACGAAGCGAGCATAAAGTTGTTCGAGCTCGCAACGGCACGGGTTTTCACAGACTCTCGACAACGAGGCTTGGCGGCGACGAATCGTCCCCTCCGAACGAAACGGTACGGTACGATCGACCTGATCGTAGAGAGCGGTCGCGGTGGCACGACCCTGCGAGAATTCGAGGTCGACGACGATCGTTGTTCGTCGTTCGGGTAAAGATTCGTTGGGACTCGTCGCCGTACACCCTCGAGGCGGTCTGTTTAGCCCGGCAACGCGAAGCGAGCATAAAATTGTTCGATCTCGCAACGGCAGGGGTTTACCCAGACTCTCGACAACGGGGCTTGGCGGCGACGAATCGTCCCCTCCGAACGGAACGGTACGACGATCGACTGTTTTTACAGGAGGCGCGCGCGCGCGCG
>CAXAJV010000600.1:0-275000 GCA_963969225.1 Xylocopa violacea
ACGCGCTATCTCAGAGTGTTTTATTACGTTATTGATGTATATAAAGGTCCCACGGAGACGTAGAGGGCAATAAGCCAGGAATGTTGCCAAATATTACCGCCGAGATGTTAGGTTGGGTTAGGTTAGGTTGTATTACGTCATAGACATATACAGTGTTCCGACCGAGAAGTATGGCCCGATAACCCAGGAATGTGTTTAAATGGTACCCCCAGAGGTTACGTTGGGTTAGGTTAGGTTATATTACGTGATTGATGTATATAAAGGTCCCACGGAGACGTAGAGGCCAACAAGCCAGGAATGTTGTCAAATATTACCGCCGAGATGTTAGATTGGGTTAGGTGAGGTTATATTACGTTATTGACGTATATAAATATCCCACGAAGGCGCAGAGGCCAACAAGCCAGGAATGTGGTAAAATGTTACCACCGAGATGTTAGATTGGGTTAGGCTAGCTTATATTATATTAATGATGTATATAAAGGTCCCACGGAGACGTGGAGGCCAACTCGCCAGGAGTGTTGTCAAATATTACCGCCGAGAAGTTAGGTTGGTTTAGGTTAGGTTATATTACGTTATTGATGTATATAAAGGTCCCGCGGAGACGTAGGGGCCAACTCGCCAGGAATGTCGCCAAATATTACTGTCGAGATGTTAGGTTGGGTTAGGTTAGGTTATATTAGGTTATTCATGTATATAAGGGTCCCACGGAGACGGAGAAGTTAACTCGCCAGGAATGTTGTCAAATATTACAGCCGAGATGCTAGGTTGGGATAGGTTACGTTATATTACGTTATTGATGTATATGAGGGTTACACGGAGACGTAGAGGCCAACTCGTCAGAAATGTTGTCAAATATTACCCCCGACAAATTAGGTTGGGTTAAGTTTGGTTAGATTACGTTATTGATGTATATAAGTGTCCCACGGAGACGTAGGGTCCAACTCGCCAGGAATGTTGTCAAATATTACCGCCGAGATGTTAGGTTGGGTTTGGGTCAGCTTATATTACGTTATTTATGTATATGAAGGTCAAACGGAGACGTGGAGGCCAACTCGCCAGGAATGTTGTCAAATATTATCGCCGAGATGTTAGTTTGGGTTAGGTTAGGTTATATTACGTTATTGATGTATATAAAGGCCCCGCGGAGACGTAGGGGCCAACTCGCCAATAATGTTGCCAAATATTACTGCCGAGATGTTAGGTTGGGTTAGGTTAAGGTTATATTAGGTTATTCATGTATATAAGGGTCCCACGGAGACGGAGAAGTTAACTCGCCAGGAATGTTGTCAAATATTACCGCCGAGATGCTAGGTTGGGATAGGTTACGTTATATTACGTTATTGATGTATATGAGGGTTACACGGAGACGTAGAGGCCAACTCGTCAGAAATGTTGTCAAATATTACCCCCGACAAATTAGGTTGGGTTAAGTTTGGTTAGATTACGTTATTGATGTATATAAGTGTCCCACGGAGACGTAGGGTCCAACTCGCCAGAAATGTTGCCAAATATTACTGCCGAGATGTTAGGTTGGGTTAGGTTAGGTTATATTACGTTATTGATGTATATAAAGGTCCCTGGGAGACGTAGATGCCAAATCGCCAGGAATGTTGTCAAATATTACCGCCGACATGTTAGGTTGGGTTATGTTTGGTTATATTACGTTATTGATGTATATAAGGGTCCCACGGAGACGGAGAAGCCAACTCGTCAGGAATGTTGTCAAATATTACCGCCGAGATGTTAGGTTGCGTTAGGTTAGGTTATATTACGTTATTGATGTATATAAATGTCCCTCGGAGAGGTAGAGGCCAACAAGACTGGAATGTGGTCAAATATTACCGCCGAGATGTTAGATTGGGTTAGGTTAGGTTATATTACGTTATTGACGTATATAAATGTCCCACGGAGGTGCAGAGGCCAAGAAGCCAGGAATGTGGCAAAATGTTACCACCGAGATGTTAGATTGGGTTAGGCTAGCTTATATTATGTTAATGATGTATATAAAGGTCCCACGGAGTAGTGGAGGCCAACTCGCTAGGAATGTTGTAAAATATTACCGCCGAGATGTTAGTTTGGGTTAGGTTAGGTTATATTACGTTATTGATGTATATAAAGGTCCCGCGGAGACGTAGAGGCCAACTCGCCAGGAATGTTGTCAAATATTACCGCCGGGATGATAGGTTGAGTTAGGTCAGGTTATATTACGTAATTGACGTATATAAATGTCCCACGGAGGCGCAGAGGCCAACAAGCCAGGAATGTGGTAAAATGTTACTACCGAGATGTTAGGTTGGGTTAAGTTATGCTATAATACGTTATTGATGTATATAAAGGTCCCTCGGAGAGGTAGAGGCCAACAAGACTGGAATGTGGCCAAATATTACCGCCGAGATGTTAGATTGGGTTAGGCTAGCTTATATTATGTTAATGATGTATATAAAGGTCCCACGGAGTAGTGGAGGCCAACTCGCTAGGAATGTTGTAAAATATTACCGCCGAGATGTTAGTTTGGGTTAGGTTAGGTTATATTACGTTATTGATGTATATAAAGGTCCCGCGGAGACGTAGAGGCCAACTCGCCAGGAATGTTGTCAAATATTACCGCCGGGATGATAGGTTGAGTTAGGTTAGGTTATATTACGTAATTGACGTATATAAATGTCCCACGGAGGCGCAGAGGCCAACAAGCCAGGAATGTGGTAAAATGTTACTACCGAGATGTTAGGTTGGGTTAAGTTATGCTATAATACGTTATTGATGTATATAAAGGTCCCTCGGAGAGGTAGAGGCCAACAAGACTGGAATGTGGTCAAATATTACCGCCGAGATGTTAGATTGGGTTAGGTTAGGTTATATTACGTTATTGACGTATATAAATGTCCCACGGAGGTGCAGAGGCCAAGAAGCCAGGAATGTGGCAAAATGTTACCACCGAGATGTTGGATTGGGTTAGGCTAGCTTATATTATGTTAATGATGTATATAAAGGTCCCACGGAGTAGTGGATGCCAACTCGCTAGGAATGTTGTAAAATATTAACGCCGAGATGTTAGTTTGTGTTAGGTTAGGTTATATTACGTTATTGATGTATATAAAGGTCCCGCGGAGACGTAGAGGCCAACTCGCCACGAATGTTGTCAAATATTACCGCCGGGATGATAGGTTGAGCTAGGTTAGGTTATATTACGTAATTGACGTATATAAATGTCCCACGGAGGCGCAGAGGCCAACAAGCCAGGAATGTGGTAAAATGTTACTACCGAGATGTTAGGTTGGGTTAAGTTATGCTATAATACGTTATTGATGTATATAAAGGTCCCACGGAGACGTAGAGGGCAATAAGCCAGGAATGTTGCCAAATATTACCGCCGAGATGTTAGGTTGGGTTAGGTTAGGTTTTATTACGTTATTGATGTATATAAAGGTCCCACGGAGACGTAGAGGGCAATAAGCCAGGAATGTTGCCAAATATTACCGCCGAGATGTTAGGTTGGGTTAGGTTAGGTTGTATTACGTCATAGACATATACAGTGTTCCGACCGAGAAGTATGGCCCGATAACCCAGGAATGTGTTTAAATGGTACCCCCAGAGGTTACGTTGGATTAGGTTAGGTTATATTACGTGATTGATGTATATAAAGGTCCCACGGAGACGTAGAGGCCAACAAGCCAGGAATGTTGCCAAATATTACCGCCGAGATGTTAGGTTGGGTTAGGTTAGGTTATATTACGTTATTGATATATATAAAGGTCCCACGGAGACGTAGAGGGCAACTCGCCAGGAATGTCTTTAAATATTACCGCCGAGAGGTTAGGTTGGGTTAGATTAGGTTATATTACGTTATAGATGTATATAAAGGTCCCACGGAAACGTAGAGGCCAACAAGCCAGGAATGTTGTCAAATATTACCGCCGAGATGTTAGATTGGGTTAGGTGAGGTTATATTACGTTATTGACGTATATAAATATCCCACGAAGGCGCAGAGGCCAACAAGCCAGGAATGTGGTAAAATGTTACCACCGAGATGTTAGATTGGGTTAGGCTAGCTTATATTATATTAATGATGTATATAAAGGTCCCACGGAGACGTGGAGGCCAACTCGCCAGGAGTGTTGTCAAATATTACCGCCGAGAAGTTAGGTTGGTTTAGGTTAGGTTATATTACGTTATTGATGTATATAAAGGTCCCGCGGAGACGTAGGGGCCAACTCGCCAGGAATGTCGCCAAATATTACTGTCGAGATGTTAGGTTGGGTTAGGTTAGGTTATATTAGGTTATTCATGTATATAAGGGTCCCACGGAGACGGAGAAGTTAACTCGCCAGGAATGTTGTCAAATATTACAGCCGAGATGCTAGGTTGGGATAGGTTACGTTATATTACGTTATTGATGTATATGAGGGTTACACGGAGACGTAGAGGCCAACTCGTCAGAAATGTTGTCAAATATTACCCCCGACAAATTAGGTTGGGTTAAGTTTGGTTAGATTACGTTATTGATGTATATAAGTGTCCCACGGAGACGTAGGGTCCAACTCGCCAGAAATGTTGCCAAATATTACTGCCGAGATGTTAGGTTGGGTTAGGTTAGGTTATATTACGTTATTGATGTATATAAAGGTCCCTGGGAGACGTAGATGCCAAATCGCCAGGAATGTTGTCAAATATTACCGCCGACATGTTAGGTTGGGTTATGTTTGGTTATATTACGTTATTGATGTATATAAGGGTCCCACGGAGACGGAGAAGCCAACTCGTCAGGAATGTTGTCAAATATTACCGCCGAGATGTTAGGTTGCGTTAGGTTAGGTTATATTACGTTATTGATGTATATAAATGTCCCTCGGAGAGGTAGAGGCCAACAAGACTGGAATGTGGTCAAATATTACCGCCGAGATGTTAGATTGGGTTAGGTTAGGTTATATTACGTTATTGACGTATATAAATGTCCCACGGAGGTGCAGAGGCCAAGAAGCCAGGAATGTGGCAAAATGTTACCACCGAGATGTTAGATTGGGTTAGGCTAGCTTATATTATGTTAATGATGTATATAAAGGTCCCACGGAGTAGTGGATGCCAACTCGCTAGGAATGTTGTAAAATATTAACGCCGAGATGTTAGTTTGTGTTAGGTTAGGTTATATTACGTTATTGATGTATATAAAGGTCCCGCGGAGACGTAGAGGCCAACTCGCCACGAATGTTGTCAAATATTACCGCCGGGATGATAGGTTGAGCTAGGTTAGGTTATATTACGTAATTGACGTATATAAATGTCCCACGGAGGCGCAGAGGCCAACAAGCCAGGAATGTGGTAAAATGTTACTACCGAGATGTTAGGTTGGGTTAAGTTATGCTATAATACGTTATTGATGTATATAAAGGTCCCACGGAGACGTAGAGGGCAATAAGCCAGGAATGTTGCCAAATATTACCGCCGAGATGTTAGGTTGGGTTAGGTTAGGTTTTATTACGTTATTGATGTATATAAAGGTCCCACGGAGACGTAGAGGGCAATAAGCCAGGAATGTTGCCAAATATTACCGCCGAGATGTTAGGTTGGGTTAGGTTAGGTTGTATTACGTCATAGACATATACAGTGTTCCGACCGAGAAGTATGGCCCGATAACCCAGGAATGTGTTTAAATGGTACCCCCAGAGGTTACGTTGGGTTAGGTTAGGTTATATTACGTGATTGATGTATATAAAGGTCCCACGGAGACGTAGAGGCCAACAAGCCAAGAATGTTGCCAAATATTACCGCCGAGATGTTAGGTTGGGTTAGGTTAGGTTATATTACGTTATTGATATATATAAAGGTCCCACGGAGACGTAGAGGGCAACTCGCCAGGAATGTCTTTAAATATTACCGCCGAGAGGTTAGGTTGGGTTAGATTAGGTTATATTACGTTATAGATGTATATAAAGGTCCCACGGAAACGTAGAGGCCAACAAGCCAGGAATGTTGTCAAATATTACCGCCGAGATGTTAGATTGGGTTAGGTGAGGTTATATTACGTTATTGACGTATATAAATATCCCACGAAGGCGCAGAGGCCAACAAGCCAGGAATGTGGTAAAATGTTACCACCGAGATGTTAGATTGGGTTAGGCTAGCTTATATTATATTAATGATGTATATAAAGGTCCCACGGAGACGTGGAGGCCAACTCGCCAGGAGTGTTGTCAAATATTACCGCCGAGAAGTTAGGTTGGTTTAGGTTAGGTTATATTACGTTATTGATGTATATAAAGGTCCCGCGGAGACGTAGGGGCCAACTCGCCAGGAATGTCGCCAAATATTACTGTCGAGATGTTAGGTTGGGTTAGGTTAGGTTATATTAGGTTATTCATGTATATAAGGGTCCCACGGAGACGGAGAAGTTAACTCGCCAGGAATGTTGTCAAATATTACAGCCGAGATGCTAGGTTGGGATAGGTTACGTTATATTACGTTATTGATGTATATGAGGGTTACACGGAGACGTAGAGGCCAACTCGTCAGAAATGTTGTTAAATATTACCCCCGACAAATTAGGTTGGGTTAAGTTTGGTTAGATTACGTTATTGATGTATATAAGTGTCCCACGGAGACGTAGGGTCCAACTCGCCAGGAATGTTGTCAAATATTACCGCCGAGATGTTAGGTTGGGTTGGGTCAGCTTATATTACGTTATTTATGTATATGAAGGTCAAACGGAGACGTAGAGGCCAACTCGCCAGGAATGTTGTCAAATATTATCGCCGAGATGTTAGTTTGGGTTAGGTTAGGTTATATTACGTTATTGATGTATATAAAGGCCCCGCGGAGACGTAGGGGCCAACTCGCCAATAATGTTGCCAAATATTACTGCCGAGATGTTAGGTTGGGTTAGGTTAGGTTATATTAGGTTATTCATGTATATAAGGGTCCCACGGAGACGGAGAAGTTAACTCGCCAGGAATGTTGTCAAATATTACCGCCGAGATGCTAGGTTGGGATAGGTTACGTTATATTACGTTATTGATGTATATGAGGGTTACACGGAGACGTAGAGGCCAACTCGTCAGAAATGTTGTCAAATATTACCCCCGACAAATTAGGTTGGGTTAAGTTTGGTTAGATTACGTTATTGATGTATATAAGTGTCCCACGGAGACGTAGGGTCCAACTCGCCAGAAATGTTGCCAAATATTACTGCCGAGATGTTAGGTTGGGTTAGGTTAGGTTATATTACGTTATTGATGTATATAAAGGTCCCTGGGAGACGTAGATGCCAAATCGCCAGGAATGTTGTCAAATATTACCGCCGACATGTTAGGTTGGGTTATGTTTGGTTATATTACGTTATTGATGTATATAAGGGTCCCACGGAGACGGAGAAGCCAACTCGTCAGGAATGTTGTCAAATATTACCGCCGAGATGTTAGGTTGCGTTAGGTTAGGTTATATTACGTTATTGATGTATATAAATGTCCCTCGGAGAGGTAGAGGCCAACAAGACTGGAATGTGGTCAAATATTACCGCCGAGATGTTAGATTGGGTTAGGTTAGGTTATATTACGTTATTGACGTATATAAATGTCCCACGGAGGTGCAGAGGCCAAGAAGCCAGGAATGTGGCAAAATGTTACCACCGAGATGTTAGATTGGGTTAGGCTAGCTTATATTATGTTAATGATGTATATAAAGGTCCCACGGAGTAGTGGAGGCCAACTCGCTAGGAATGTTGTAAAATATTACCGCCGAGATGTTAGTTTGGGTTAGGTTAGGTTATATTACGTTATTGATGTATATAAAGGTCCCGCGGAGACGTAGAGGGCAACTCGCCAGGAATGTCTTTAAATATTACCGCCGAGAGGTTAGGTTGGGTTAGATTAGGTTATATTACGTTATAGATGTATATAAAGGTCCCACGGAAACGTAGAGGCCAACAAGCCAGGAATGTTGTCAAATATTACCGCCGAGATGTTAGATTGGGTTAGGTTAGGTTATATTACGTTATTGACGTATATAAATATCCCACGAAGGCGCAGAGGCCAACAAGCCAGGAATGTGGTAAAATGTTACCACCGAGATGTTAGATTGGGTTAGGCTAGCTTATATTATATTAATGATGTATATAAAGGTCCCACGGAGACGTGGAGGCCAACTCGCCAGGAGTGTTGTCAAATATTACCGCCGAGAAGTTAGGTTGGTTTAGGTTAGGTTATATTACGTTATTGATGTATATAAAGGTCCCGCGGAGACGTAGGGGCCAACTCGCCAGGAATGTTGCCAAATATTACTGTCGAGATGTTAGGTTGGGTTAGGTTAGGTTATATTAGGTTATTCATGTATATAAGGGTCCCACGGAGACGGAGAAGTTAACTCGCCAGGAATGTTGTCAAATATTACCGCCGAGATGCTAGGTTGGGATAGGTTACGTTATATTACGTTATTGATGTATATGAGGGTTACACGGAGACGTAGAGGCCAACTCGTCAGAAATGTTGTCAAATATTACCCCCGACAAATTAGGTTGGGTTAAGTTTGGTTAGATTACGTTATTGATGTATATAAGTGTCCCACGGAGACGTAGGGTCCAACTCGCCAGGAATGTTGTCAAATATTACCGCCGAGATGTTAGGTTGGGTTAGGTCAGCTTATATTACGTTATTTATGTATATGAAGGTCAAACGGAGACGTAGAGGCCAACTCGCCAGGAATGTTGTCAAATATTATCGCCGAGATGTTAGTTTGGGTTAGGTTAGGTTATATTACGTTATTGATGTATATAAAGGCCCCGCGGAGACGTAGGGGCCAACTCGCCAATAATGTTGCCAAATATTACTGCCGAGATGTTAGGTTGGGTTAGGTTAGGTTATATTAGGTTATTCATGTATATAAGGGTCCCACGGAGACGGAGAAGTTAACTCGCCAGGAATGTTGTCAAATATTACCGCCGAGATGCTAGGTTGGGATAGGTTACGTTATATTACGTTATTGATGTATATGAGGGTTACACGGAGACGTAGAGGCCAACTCGTCAGAAATGTTGTCAAATATTACCCCCGACAAATTAGGTTGGGTTAAGTTTGGTTAGATTACGTTATTGATGTATATAAGTGTCCCACGGAGACGTAGGGTCCAACTCGCCAGGAATGTTGCCAAATATTACTGCCGAGATGTTAGGTTGGGTTAGGTTAGGTTATATTACGTTATTGATGTATATAAAGGTCCCTGGGAGACGTAGATGCCAAATCGCCAGGAATGTTGTCAAATATTACCGCCGACATGTTAGGTTGGGTTATGTTTGGTTATATTACGTTATTGATGTATATAAGGGTCCCACGGAGACGGAGAAGCCAACTCGTCAGGAATGGTGTCAAATATTACCGCCGAGATGTTAGGTTGCGTTAGGTTAGGTTATATTACGTTATTGATGTATATAAATGTCCCTCGGAGAGGTAGAGGCCAACAAGACTGGAATGTGGTCAAATATTACCGCCGAGATGTTAGATTGGGTTAGGTTAGGTTATATTACGTTATTGACGTATATAAATGTCCCACGGAGGTGCAGAGGCCAAGAAGCCAGGAATGTGGCAAAATGTTACCACCGAGATGTTAGATTGGGTTAGGCTAGCTTATATTATGTTAATGATGTATATAAAGGTCCCACGGAGTAGTGGAGGCCAACTCGCTAGGAATGTTGTAAAATATTACCGCCGAGATGTTAGTTTGGGTTAGGTTAGGTTATATTACGTTATTGATGTATATAAAGGTCCCGCGGAGACGTAGAGGCCAACTCGCCAGGAATGTTGTCAAATATTACCGCCGGGATGATAGGTTGAGTTAGGTTAGGTTATATTACGTAATTGACGTATATAAATGTCCCACGGAGGCGCAGAGGCCAACAAGCCAGGAATGTGGTAAAATGTTACTACCGAGATGTTAGGTTGGGTTAAGTTATGCTATAATACGTTATTGATGTATATAAAGGTCCCACGGAGACGTAGAGGGCTATAAGCCAGGAATGTTGCCAAATATTACCGCCGAGATGTTAGGTTGGGTTAGGTTAGGTTTTATTACGTTATTGATGTATATAAAGGTCCCACGGAGACGTAGAGGGCAATAAGACAGGAATGTTGCCAAATATTACCGCCGAGATGTTAGGTTGGGTTAGGTTAGGTTGTATTACGTCATAGACATATACAGTGTTCCGACCGAGAAGTATGGCCCGATAGCCCAGGAATGTGTTTAAATGGTACCCCCAGAGGTTACGTTGGGTTAGGTTAGGTTATATTACGTGATTGATGTATATAAATGTCCCACGGAGACGTAGAGGCCAACAAGCCAGGAATGTTGCCAAATATTACCGCCGAGATGTTAGGTTGGGTTAGGTTAGGTTATATTACGTTATTGACGTATATAAATATCCCACGAAGGCGCAGAGGCCAACAAGCCAGGAATGTGGTAAAATGTTACCACCGAGATGTTAGATTGGGTTAGGCTAGCTTATATTATATTAATGATGTATATAAAGGTCCCACGGATACGTGGAGGCCAACTCGCCAGGAATGTTGTCAAATATTACCGCCGAGAAGTTAGGTTGGGTTAGGTTAGGTTATATTACGTTATTGATGTATATAAAGGTCCCGCGGAGACGTAGGGGCCAACTCGCCAGGAATGTTCCCAAATATTACTGTCGAGATGTTAGGTTGGGTTGGGTTAGGTTATATTAGGTTATTCATGTATATAAGGGTCCCACGGAGACGGAGAAGTTAACTCGCCAGGAATGTTGTCAAATATTACCGCCGAGATGCTAGGTTGGGATAGGTTACGTTATATTACGTTATTGATGTATATGAGGGTTACACGGAGACGTAGAGGCCAACTCGTCAGAAATGTTGTCAAATATTACCCCCGACAAATTAGGTTGGATTAGGTTTGGTTAGATTACGTTATTGATGTATATAAGGGTCCCACGGAGACGGAGAAGCCAACTCGTCAGGAATGTTGTCAAATATTACCGCCGAGATGTTAGGTTGCGTTAGGTTAGGTTATATTACGTTATTGATGTATATAAAGGTCCCTCGGAGAGGTAGAGGCCAACAAGAATGGAATGTGGTCAAATATTACCGCCGAGATGTTAGATTGGGTTAGGTTAGGTTATATTACGTTATTGACGTATATAAAGGTCCCTGGGAGACGTAGATGCCAACTCGCCAGGAATGTTGTCCAATATTACCGCCGAGATGATAGGTTGGATTAGGTTATGTTATATTACGTTATTGATGTATATGAGGGTTACACGGAGACGTAGAGGCCAACTGGCCGGGAATGTTGTCAAATATTGCGGCCGAGATGTTAGGTTGGGTTAGGTTTGGTTATATTACGTTATTGATGTATATAAGGGTCCCACGAATACGAAGAAGCCAACTCGCTAGGAATGTTGTCAAATATTACCGCCGAGATGTTACGTTGGGTTAGGTTAGGTTATATTACGTTATTGATGTATATGAAGGTCAAACGGAGACGTAGAGGCCAACTCGCCAGGTATGTTGTCAAATATTACCGCCGAGATGTTAGGTTGGGTTGGGTCAGCTTATATTACGTTATTTATGTATATGAAGGTCAAACGGAGACGTAGAGGCCAACTCGCCAGGAATGTTGTCAAATATTACCGCCGAGATGTTAGTTTGGGTTAGGTTAGGTTATATTACGTTATTGATGTATATAAAGGTCCCGCGGAGACGTAGAGGCTAACTCGCCAGGAATGTTGTCAAATATTACCGCCGGGATGATAGGTTGAGTTAGGTTAGGTTATATTACGTAATTGACGTATATAAATGTCCCACGGAGGCGCAGAGGCCAACAAGCCAGGAATGTGGTAAAATGTTAGTACCGAGATGTTAGATTGGGTTAGGCTAGCTTATATTATGTTAATGATGTATATAAAAGTCCCACGGAGACGTGGAGGCCAACTCGCCAGGAATGTTGTCAAATATTACCGCCGAGATGATAGGTTGGTTTAGGTTAGGTTATATTACGTTATTGATGAATATGAAGGTCAAACGGAGACGTAGAGGCCAACTCCCCAGGAATGTTGTCAAATATTACCGCCGAGATGTTAGGTTGGGTTATGTTAAGCTATATTACGCTATTGATGTATATAAAGGTACCACGGAGACGTAGAAGCCAACTCGCCAGGAATGTTTTCAAATATTACCGCCGAGATGTTAGGTTGGGTTAGGTTAGGTTGTATTATGTCATAGACATATACAGTGTTCCCACCGAGAAGTAGGGCCCGACAACCAAGGAATGTGGTTAAATGGTACCCCGAGTGGTTAGGTTGGGTTAGATTAGGTTATATTACGTTATAGATGTATATAAAGGTCCCACGGAAACGTAGAGGCCAACAAGCCAGGAATGTTGTGAAATATTACCGCCGAGATGTTAGATTGGGTTAGGTTAGGTTATATTACGTTATTGACGTATATAAATATCCCACGAAGGCGCAGAGGCCAACAAGCCAGGAATGTGGTAAAATGTTACCACCGAGATGTTAGATTGGGTTAGGCTAGCTTATATTATATTAATGATGTATATAAAGGTTCCACGGAGACGTGGAGGCCAACTCGCCAGGAATGTTGTCAAATATTACCGCCGAGAAGTTAGGTTGGGTTAGGTTAGGTTATGTTACATTATTGATGTATATAAAGGTCCCGCGGAGACGTAGGGGCCAACTCGCCAGGAATGTTGCCAAATATTACTGCCGAGATGTTAGGTTGGGTTAGGTTAGGTTATATTAGGTTATTCATGTATATAAGGGTCCCGCGGAGACGGAGAAGTTAACTCGCCAGGAATGTTGTCAAATATTACCGCCGAGATGCTAGGTTGGGATAGGTTACGTTATATTACGTTATTGATGTATATGAGGGTTACACGGAGACGTAGAGGCCACCTCGTCAGAAATGTTGTCAAATATTACCCCCGACGAATTAGGTTGGGTTAGGTTTGGTTAGATTACGTTATTGATGTATATAAGTGTCCCACGGAGACGTACGGTCCAACTCGCCAGGAATGTTGCCAAATATTACTGCCGAGATGTTAGGTTGGATTAGGTTAGGTTATATTACGTTATTGATGTATATAAAGGTCCCTGGGAGACGTAGATGCCAAATCGCCAGGAATGTTTTCAAATATTACCGCCGACATGTTAGGTTGGGTTATGTTTGGTTATATTACGTTATTGATGTATATAAGGGTCCCACGGAGACGGAGAAGCCAACTCGTCAGGAATGTTGTCAAATATTACTGCCGAGATGTTAGGTTGCGTTAGGTTAGGTTATATTACGTTATTGATGTATATAAAGGTCCCTCGGAGAGGTAGAGGCCAACAAGACTGGAATGTGGTCAAATATTACCGCCGAGATGTTAGATTGGGTTAGGTTAGGTTATATTACGTTATTGACGTATATAAATGTCCCACGGAGGTGCAGAGGCCAAGAAGCCAGGAATGTGGCAAAATGTTACCACCGAGATGTTAGATTGGGTTAGGCTAGCTTATATTATGTTAATGATGTATATAAAGGTCCCACGGAGTAGTGGAGGCCAACTCGCTAGGAATGTTGTAAAATATTACCGCCGAGATGTTAGTTTGGGTTAGGTTAGGTTATATTACGTTATTGATGTATATAAAGGTCCCGCGGAGACGTAGAGGCCAACTCGCCAGGAATGTTGTCAAATATTACCGCCGGGATGATAGGTTGAGTTAGGTTAGGTTATATTACGTAATTGACGTATATAAATGTCCCACGGAGGCGCAGAGGCCAACAAGCCAGGAATGTGGTAAAATGTTACTACCGAGATGTTAGGTTGGGTTAAGTTATGCTATAATACGTTATTGATGTATATAAAGGTCCCACGGAGACGTAGAGGGCTATAAGCCAGGAATGTTGCCAAATATTACCGCCGAGATGTTAGGTTGGGTTAGGTTAGGTTTTATTACGTTATTGATGTATATAAAGGTCCCACGGAGACGTAGAGGGCAATAAGACAGGAATGTTGCCAAATATTACCGCCGAGATGTTAGGTTGGGTTAGGTTAGGTTGTATTACGTCATAGACATATACAGTGTTCCGACCGAGAAGTATGGCCCGATAGCCCAGGAATGTGTTTAAATGGTACCCCCAGAGGTTACGTTGGGTTAGGTTAGGTTATATTACGTGATTGATGTATATAAATGTCCCACGGAGACGTAGAGGCCAACAAGCCAGGAATGTTGCCAAATATTACCGCCGAGATGTTAGGTTGGGTTAGGTTAGGTTATATTACGTTATTGACGTATATAAATATCCCACGAAGGCGCAGAGGCCAACAAGCCAGGAATGTGGTAAAATGTTACCACCGAGATGTTAGATTGGGTTAGGCTAGCTTATATTATATTAATGATGTATATAAAGGTCCCACGGAGACGTGGAGGCCAACTCGCCAGGAATGTTGTCAAATATTACCGCCGAGAAGTTAGGTTGGGTTAGGTTAGGTTATATTACGTTATTGATGTATATAAAGGTCCCGCGGAGACGTAGGGGCCAACTCGCCAGGAATGTTCCCAAATATTACTGTCGAGATGTTAGGTTGGGTTGGGTTAGGTTATATTAGGTTATTCATGTATATAAGGGTCCCACGGAGACGGAGAAGTTAACTCGCCAGGAATGTTGTCAAATATTACCGCCGAGATGCTAGGTTGGGATAGGTTACGTTATATTACGTTATTGATGTATATGAGGGTTACACGGAGACGTAGAGGCCAACTCGTCAGAAATGTTGTCAAATATTACCCCCGACAAATTAGGTTGGGTTAGGTTTGGTTAGATTACGTTATTGATGTATATAAGGGTCCCACGGAGACGGAGAAGCCAACTCGTCAGGAATGTTGTCAAATATTACCGCCGAGATGTTAGGTTGCGTTAGGTTAGGTTATATTACGTTATTGATGTATATAAAGGTCCCTCGGAGAGGTAGAGGCCAACAAGAATGGAATGTGGTCAAATATTACCGCCGAGATGTTAGATTGGGTTAGGTTAGGTTATATTACGTTATTGACGTATATAAAGGTCCCTGGGAGACGTAGATGCCAACTCGCCAGGAATGTTGTCCAATATTACCGCCGAGATGATAGGTTGGATTAGGTTATGTTATATTACGTTATTGATGTATATGAGGGTTACACGGAGACGTAGAGGCCAACTGGCCGGGAATGTTGTCAAATATTGCGGCCGAGATGTTAGGTTGGGTTAGGTTTGGTTATATTACGTTATTGATGTATATAAGGGTCCCACGAATACGAAGAAGCCAACTCGCTAGGAATGTTGTCAAATATTACCGCCGAGATGTTACGTTGGGTTAGGTTAGGTTATATTACGTTATTGATGTATATAAAGGTCCCGCGGAGACGTAGAGGCCAACTCGCCAGGAATGTTGTCAAATATTACCGCCGGGATGATAGGTTGAGTTAGGTTAGGTTATATTACGTAATTGACGTATATAAATGTCCCACGGAGGCGCAGAGGCCAACAAGCCAGGAATGTGGTAAAATGTTAGTACCGAGATGTTAGATTGGGTTAGGCTAGCTTATATTATGTTAATGATGTATATAAAGGTCCCACGGAGACGTGGAGGCCAACTCGCCAGGAATGTTGTCAAATATTACCGCCGAGATGATAGGTTGGTTTAGGTTAGGTTATATTACGTTATTGATGAATATGAAGGTCAAACGGAGACGTAGAGGCCAACTCCCCAGGAATGTTGTCAAATATTACCGCCGAGATGTTAGGTTGGGTTATGTTAAGCTATATTACGCTATTGATGTATATAAAGGTACCACGGAGACGTAGAAGCCAACTCGCCAGGAATGTTTTCAAATATTACCGCCGAGATGTTAGGTTGGGTTAGGTTAGGTTGTATTATGTCATAGACATATACAGTGTTCCCACCGAGAAGTAGGGCCCGACAACCAAGGAATGTGGTTAAATGGTACCCCGAGAGGTTAGGTTGGGTTAGATTAGGTTATATTACGTTATAGATGTATATAAAGGTCCCACGGAAACGTAGAGGCCAACAAGCCAGGAATGTTGTGAAATATTACCGCCGAGATGTTAGATTGGGTTAGGTTAGGTTATATTACGTTATTGACGTATATAAATATCCCACGAAGGCGCAGAGGCCAACAAGCCAGGAATGTGGTAAAATGTTACCACCGAGATGTTAGATTGGGTTAGGCTAGCTTATATTATATTAATGATGTATATAAAGGTCCCACGGAGACGTGGAGGCCAACTCGCCAGGAATGTTGTCAAATATTACCGCCGAGAAGTTAGGTTGGGTTAGGTTAGGTTATGTTACATTATTGATGTATATAAAGGTCCCGCGGAGACGTAGGGGCCAACTCGCCAGGAATGTTGCCAAATATTACTGCCGAGATGTTAGGTTGGATTAGGTTAGGTTATATTAGGTTATTCATGTATATAAGGGTCCCACGGAGACGGAGAAGTTAACTCGCCAGGAATGTTGTCAAATATTACCGCCGAGATGCTAGGTTGGGATAGGTTACGTTATATTACGTTATTGATGTATATGAGGGTTACACGGAGACGTAGAGGCCACCTCGTCAGAAATGTTGTCAAATATTACCCCCGACAAATTAGGTTGGGTTAGGTTTGGTTAGATTACGTTATTGATGTATATAAGTGTCCCACGGAGACGTAGGGTCCAACTCGCCAGGAATGTTGCCAAATATTACTGCCGAGATGTTAGGTTGGATTAGGTTAGGTTATATTACGTTATTGATGTATATAAAGGTCCCTGGGAGACGTAGATGCCAAATCGCCAGGAATGTTTTCAAATATTACCGCCGACATGTTAGGTTGGGTTATGTTTGGTTATATTACGTTATTGATGTATATAAGGGTCCCACGGAGACGGAGAAGCCAACTCGTCAGGAATGTTGTCAAATATTACTGCCGAGATGTTAGGTTGCGTTAGGTTAGGTTATATTACGTTATTGATGTATATAAAGGTCCCTCGGAGAGGTAGAGGCCAACAAGACTGGAATGTGGTCAAATATTACCGCCGAGATGTTAGATTGGGTTAGGTTAGGTTATATTACGTTATTGACGTATATAAATGTCCCACGGAGGCGCAGAGGCCAAGAAGCCAGGAATGTGGTAAAATGTTACCACCGAGATGTTAGATTGGGTTAGGCTAGCTTATATTATGTTAATGATGTATATAAAGGTCCCACGGAGTAGTGGAGGCCAACTCGCCAGGAATGTTGTCAAATATTACCGCCGGGATGATAGGTTGAATTAGGTTAGGTTATATTACGTAATTGACGTATATAAATGTCCCACGGAGGCGCAGAGGCCAACAAGCCAGGAATGTGGTAAAATGTTACTACCGAGATGTTAGGTTGGGTTAAGTTATGCTATAATACGTTATTGATGTATATAAAGGTCCCACGGAGACGTAGAGGGCAATAAGCCAGGAATGTTGCCAAATATTACCGCCGAGATGTTAGGTTGGGCTAGGTTAGGTTTTATTACGTTATTGATGTATATAAAGGTCCCACGGAGACGTAGAGGGCAATAAGCCAGGAATGTTGCCAAATATTACCGCCGAGATGTTAGGTTGGGTTAGGTTACGTTGTATTACGTCATAGACATATACAGTGTTCCGACCGAGAAGTAGGGCCAGACAACCAAGGAATGTGTTTAAATGCTACCCCCAGAGGTTACGTTGGGTTAGGTTAGGTTATATTACGTGATTGATGTATATAAAGGTCCCACGGAGACGTAGAGGCCAACAAGCCAGGAATGTTGCCAAATATTACCGCCGAGATGTTAGGTTGGGTTAGGTTAGGTTATATTACGTTATTGATATATATAAAGGTCCCACGGAGGCGCAGAGGCCAACAAGCCAGGAATGTGGTAAAATGTTACCACCGAGATGTTAGATTGGGTTAGGCTAGCTTATATTATATTAATGATGTATATAAAGGTCCCACGGAGACGTGGAGGCCAACTCGCCAGGAATGTTGTCAAATATTACCGCCGAGAAGTTAGGTTGGGTTAGGTTAGGTTATATTACGTTATTGATGTATATAAAGGTCCCTGGGAGACGTAGATGCCAACTCGCCAGGAATGTTGTCAAATATTACCGCCGACATGTTAGGTTGGGTTAGGTTAGTTTATATTACGTTATTGACGTATATAAACGTCCCACGGAGGCGCAGAGGCCAGCAAGCCAGGAATGTGGTAAAATGTTACCACCGAGATGTTAGATTGGGTTAGGCTAGGTTATATTATGTTAATGATGTATATAAAGGTCCCACGGAGACGTGGAGGCCAACTCGCCAGGAATGTTGTAAAATATTACCGCCGAGATGTTAGTTTGGGTTAGGTTAGGTTATATTACGTTATTGATGTATATAAAGGTCCCACGGAGGCGCAGAGGCCAACAAGCCAGGAATGTGGTAAAATGTTACTACCGAGATGTTAGATTGGGTTAGGCTAGCTTATATTATATTAATGATGTATATAAAGGTCCCACGGAGACGTGGAGGCCGACTAGCCAGGAATGTTGTCAAATATTACCGCCGAGATGATAGGTTGGTTTAGGTCAGGTTATATTATGTTATTGATGAATATGAAGGTCAAACGGACACGTAGAGGCCAACTCCCCAGGAATGTTGTCAAATATTACCGCCGAGATGTTAGGTTGGGTTATGTTAAGCTATATTACTCTATTGATGTATATAAAGGTACCACGGAGACGTAGAAGCCAACTCGCCAGGAATGTTTTCAAATATTACCGCCGAGATGTTAGGTTGGGTTAGGTTAGGTTTTATTATGTCATAGACATATACAGTGTTCCCACCGAGAAGTAGGGCCCGACAACCAAGGAATGTGGTTAAATGGTACCCCGAGAGGTTAGGTTGGGTTAGGTTACGTTATATTACGTTATTGATGTATATGAGGGTTACACGGAGACGTAGAGGCCAACTCGTCAGAAATGTTGTCAAATATTACCCCCGACAAATTAGGTTGGGTTAGGTTTGGTTAGATTACGTTATTGATGTATATAAGTGTCCCACGGGGACGTAGGGTCCAACTCGCCAGGAATGTTGCCAAATATTACTGCCGAGATGTTAGGTTGGCTTAGGTTAGGTTATATTACGTTATTGATGTATATAAAGGTCCCTGGGAGACGTAGATGCCAAATCGCCAGGAATGTTGTCAAATATTACCGCCGAGATGTTAGGTTGGGTTGGGTCAGCTTATATTACGTTATTTATGTATATGAAGGTCAAACGGAGACGTAGAGGCCAACTCGCCAGGAATGTTGTCAAATATTACCGCCGAGATGTTAGTTTGGCTTAGGTTAGGTTATATTACGTTATTGATGTATATGAAGGTCAAACGGAGACGTAGAGGCCAACTCGCCAGGAATGTTGTCAAATATTACCGCCGAAATGTTAGGTTGGGTTAGGTTTGGTTATATTACGTTATTGATGTATACAAGGGTCCCACGGAGACGGAGAAGCCAACTCGCCAGGAATGTTGTCAAATATTACCGCCGAGGTGTTAGGTTGGGTTAGGTTAGGTTATATTACGTTATTGATGTATATGAAGGTCAAACGGAGACGTAGAGGCCAACTCGCCAGGAATGTTGTCAAATATTACCGCCGGGATGATAGGTTGAGTTAGGTTAGGTTATATTACGTAATTGACGTATATAAATGTCCCACGGAGGCGCAGAGGCCAACAAGCCAGGAATGTGGTAAAATGTTACTACCGAGATGTTAGGTTGGGTTAAGTTATGCTATAATACGTTATTGATGTATATAAAGGTCCCTCGGAGAGGTAGAGGCCAACAAGACTGGAATGTGGCCAAATATTACCGCCGAGATGTTAGATTGGGTTAGGTTAGGTTATATTACGTTATTGACGTATATAAATGTCCCACGGAGGTGCAGAGGCCAAGAAGCCAGGAATGTGGCAAAATGTTACCACCGAGATGTTAGATTGGGTTAGGCTAGCTTATATTATGTTAATGATGTATATAAAGGTCCCACGGAGTAGTGGATGCCAACTCGCTAGGAATGTTGTAAAATATTAACGCCGAGATGTTAGTTTGTGTTAGGTTAGGTTATATTACGTTATTGATGTATATAAAGGTCCCGCGGAGACGTAGAGGCCAACTCGCCAGGAATGTTGTCAACTATTACCGCCGGGATGATAGGTTGAGCTAGGTTAGGTCATATTACGTAATTGACGTATATAAATGTCCCACGGAGGCGCAGAGGCCAACAAGCCAGGAATGTGGTAAAATGTTACTACCGAGATGTTAGGTTGGGTTAAGTTATGCTATAATACGTTATTGATGTATATAAAGGTCCCACGGAGACGTAGAGGGCAATAAGCCAGGAATGTTGCCAAATATTACCGCCGAGATGTTAGGTTGGGTTAGGTTAGGTTTTATTACGTTATTGATGTATATAAAGGTCCCACGGAGACGTAGAGGGCAATAAGCCAGGAATGTTGCCAAATATTACCGCCGAGATGTTAGGTTGGGTTAGGTTAGGTTGTATTACGTCATAGACATATACAGTGTTCCGACCGAGAAGTATGGCCCGATAACCCAGGAATGTGTTTAAATGGTACCCCCAGAGGTTACGTTGGGTTAGGTTAGGTTATATTACGTGATTGATGTATATAAAGGTCCCACGGAGACGTAGAGGCCAACAAGCCAGGAATGTTGCCAAATATTACCGCCGAGATGTTAGGTTGGGTTAGGTTATGTTATATTACGTTATTGATATATATAAAGGTCCCACGGAGACGTAGAGGGCAACTCGCCAGGAATGTCTTTAAATATTACCGCCGAGAGGTTATGTTGGGTTAGATTAGGTTATATTACGTTATAGATGTATATAAAGGTCCCACGGAAACGTAGAGGCCAACAAGCCAGGAATGTTGTCAAATATTACCGCCGAGATGTTAGATTGGGTTAGGTTAGGTTATATTACGTTATTCACGTATATAAATATCCCACGAAGGCGCAGAGGCCAACAAGCCAGGAATGTGGTAAAATGTTACCACCGAGATGTTAGATTGGGTTAGGCTAGCTTATATTATATTAATGATGTATATAAAGGTCCCACGGAGACGTGGAGGCCAACTCGCCAGGAGTGTTGTCAAATATTACCGCCGAGAAGTTAGGTTGGTTTAGGTTAGGTTATATTACGTTATTGATGTATATAAAGGTCCCGCGGAGACGTAGGGGCCAACTCGCCAGGAATGTTGCCAAATATTACTGTCGAGATGTTAGGTTGGGTTAGGTTAGGTTATATTAGGTTATTCATGTATATAAGGGTCCCACGGAGACGGAGAAGTTAACTCGCCAGGAATGTTGTCAAATATTACCGCCGAGATGCTAGGTTGGGATAGGTTACGTTATATTACGTTATTGATGTATATGAGGGTTACACGGAGACGTAGAGGCCAACTCGTCAGAAATGTTGTCAAATATTACCCCCGACAAATTAGGTTGGGTTAAGTTTGGTTAGATTACGTTATTGATGTATATAAGTGTCCCACGGAGACGTAGGGTCCAACTCGCCAGGAATGTTGTCAAATATTACCGCCGAAATGTTAGGTTGGGTTGGGTCAGCTTATATTACGTTATTTATGTATATGAAGGTCAAACGGAGACGTAGAGGCCAACTCGCCAGGAATGTTGTCAAATATTATCGCCGAGATGTTAGTTTGGGTTAGGTTAGGTTATATTACGTTATTGATGTATATAAAGGCCCCGCGGAGACGTAGGGGCCAACTCGCCAATAATGTTGCCAAATATTACTGCCGAGATGTTAGGTTGGGTTAGGTTAGGTTATATTAGGTTATTCATGTATATAAGGGTCCCACGGAGACGGAGAAGTTAACTCGCCAGGAATGTTGTCAAATATTACCGCCGAGATGCTAGGTTGGGATAGGTTACGTTATATTACGTTATTGATGTATATGAGGGTTACACGGAGACGTAGAGGCCAACTCGTCAGAAATGTTGTCAAATATTACCCCCGACAAATTAGGTTGGGTTAAGTTTGGTTAGATTACGTTATTGATGTATATAAGTGTCCCACGGAGACGTAGGGTCCAACTCGCCAGGAATGTTGTCAAATATTACCGCCGAGATGCTATGTTGGGATAGGTTACGTTATATTACGTTATTGATGTATATGAGGGTTACACGGAGACGTAGAGGCCAACTCGTCAGAAATGTTGTCAAATATTACCCCCGACAAATTAGGTTGGGTTAAGTTTGGTTAGATTACGTTATTGATGTATATAAGTGTCCCACGGAGACGTAGGGTCCAACTCGCCAGGAATGTTGCCAAATATTACTGCCGAGATGTTAGGTTGGGTTAGGTTAGGTTATATTACGTTATTGATGTATATAAAGGTCCCTGGGAGACGTAGATGCCAAATCGCCAGGAATGTTGTCAAATATTACCGCCGACATGTTAGGTTGGGTTATGTTTGGTTATATTACGTTATTGATGTATATAAGGGTCCCACGGAGACGGAGAAGCCAACTCATCAGGAATGTTGTCAAATATTACCGCCGAGATGTTAGGTTGCGTTAGGTTAGGTTATATTACGTTATTGATGTATATAAATGTCCCTCGGAGAGGTAGAGGCCAACAAGACTGGAATGTGGTCAAATATTACCGCCGAGATGTTAGATTGGGTTAGGTTAGGTTATATTACGTTATTGACGTATATAAAGGCCCCGCGGAGACTTAGGGGCCAACTCGCCAATAATGTTGCCAAATATTACTGCCGAGATGTTAGGTTGGGTTAGGTTAGGTTATATTAGGTTATTCATGTATATAAGGGTCCCACGGAGACGGAGAAGTTAACTCGCCAGGAATGTTGTCAAATATTACCGCCGAGATGCTAGGTTGGGATAGGTTACGTTATATTACGTTATTGATGTATATGAGGGTTACACGGAGACGTAGAGGCCAACTCGCCAGGAATGTTGTCAAATATTACCGCCGGGATGATAGGTTGAGTTAGGTTAGGTTATATTACGTAATTGACGTATATAAATGTCCCACGGAGGCGCAGAGGCCAACAAGCCAGGAATGTGGTAAAATGTTACTACCGAGATGTTAGGTTGGGTTAAGTTATGCTATAATACGTTATTGATGTATATAAAGGTCCCACGGAGACGTAGAGGGCTATAAGCCAGGAATGTTGCCAAATATTACCGCCGAGATGTTAGGTTGGGTTAGGTTAGGTTTTATTACGTTATTGATGTATATAAAGGTCCCACGGAGACGTAGAGGGCAATAAGACAGGAATGTTGCCAAATATTACCGCCGAGATGTTAGGTTGGGTTAGGTTAGGTTGTATTACGTCATAGACATATACAGTGTTCCGACCGAGAAGTATGGCCCGATAGCCCAGGAATGTGTTTAAATGGTACCCCCAGAGGTAACGTTGGGTTAGGTTAGGTTATATTACGTGATTGATGTATATAAATGTCCCACGGAGACGTAGAGGCCAACAAGCCAGGAATGTTGCCAAATATTACCGCCGAGATGTTAGGTTGGGTTAGGTTATGTTATATTACGTTATTGATATATATAAAGGTCCCACGGAGACGTAGAGGGCAACTCGCCAGGAATGTCTTTAAATATTACCGCCGAGAGGTTATGTTGGGTTAGATTAGGTTATATTACGTTATAGATGTATATAAAGGTCCCACGGAAACGTAGAGGCCAACAAGCCAGGAATGTTGTCAAATATTACCGCCGAGATGTTAGATTGGGTTAGGTTAGGTTATATTACGTTATTGACGTATATAAATATCCCACGAAGGCGCAGAGGCCAACAAGCCAGGAATGTGGTAAAATGTTACCACCGAGATGTTAGATTGGGTTAGGCTAGCTTATATTATATTAATGATGTATATAAAGGTCCCACGGAGACGTGGAGGCCAACTCGCCAGGAGTGTTGTCAAATATTACCGCCGAGAAGTTAGGTTGGTTTAGGTTAGGTTATATTACGTTATTGATGTATATAAAGGTCCCGCGGAGACGTAGGGGCCAACTCGCCAGGAATGTTGCCAAATATTACTGTCGAGATGTTAGGTTGGGTTAGGTTAGGTTATATTAGGTTATTCATGTATATAAGGGTCCCACGGAGACGGAGAAGTTAACTCGCCAGGAATGTTGTCAAATATTACCGCCGAGATGCTAGGTTGGGATAGGTTACGTTATATTACGTTATTGATGTATATGAGGGTTACACGGAGACGTAGAGGCCAACTCGTCAGAAATGTTGTCAAATATTACCCCCGACAAATTAGGTTGGGTTAAGTTTGGTTAGATTACGTTATTGATGTATATAAGTGTCCCACGGAGACGTAGGGTCCAACTCGCCAGGAATGTTGTCAAATATTACCGCCGAAATGTTAGGTTGGGTTGGGTCAGCTTATATTACGTTATTTATGTATATGAAGGTCAAACGGAGACGTAGAGGCCAACTCGCCAGGAATGTTGTCAAATATTATCGCCGAGATGTTAGTTTGGGTTAGGTTAGGTTATATTACGTTATTGATGTATATAAAGGCCCCGCGGAGACGTAGGGGCCAACTCGCCAATAATGTTGCCAAATATTACTGCCGAGATGTTAGGTTGGGTTAGGTTAGGTTATATTAGGTTATTCATGTATATAAGGGTCCCACGGAGACGGAGAAGTTAACTCGCCAGGAATGTTGTCAAATATTACCGCCGAGATGCTAGGTTGGGATAGGTTACGTTATATTACGTTATTGATGTATATGAGGGTTACACGGAGACGTAGAGGCCAACTCGTCAGAAATGTTGTCAAATATTACCCCCGACAAATTAGGTTGGGTTAAGTTTGGTTAGATTACGTTATTGATGTATATAAGTGTCCCACGGAGACGTAGGGTCCAACTCGCCAGGAATGTTGTCAAATATTACCGCCGAGATGCTATGTTGGGATAGGTTACGTTATATTACGTTATTGATGTATATGAGGGTTACACGGAGACGTAGAGGCCAACTCGTCAGAAATGTTGTCAAATATTACCCCCGACAAATTAGGTTGGGTTAAGTTTGGTTAGATTACGTTATTGATGTATATAAGTGTCCCACGGAGACGTAGGGTCCAACTCGCCAGGAATGTTGCCAAATATTACTGCCGAGATGTTAGGTTGGGTTAGGTTAGGTTATATTACGTTATTGATGTATATAAAGGTCCCTGGGAGACGTAGATGCCAAATCGCCAGGAATGTTGTCAAATATTACCGCCGACATGTTAGGTTGGGTTATGTTTGGTTATATTACGTTATTGATGTATATAAGGGTCCCACGGAGACGGAGAAGCCAACTCGTCAGGAATGTTGTCAAATATTACCGCCGAGATGTTAGGTTGCGTTAGGTTAGGTTATATTACGTTATTGATGTATATAAATGTCCCTCGGAGAGGTAGAGGCCAACAAGACTGGAATGTGGTCAAATATTACCGCCGAGATGTTAGATTGGGTTAGGTTAGGTTATATTACGTTATTGACGTATATAAAGGCCCCGCGGAGACTTAGGGGCCAACTCGCCAATAATGTTGCCAAATATTACTGCCGAGATGTTAGGTTGGGTTAGGTTAGGTTATATTAGGTTATTCATGTATATAAGGGTCCCACGGAGACGGAGAAGTTAACTCGCCAGGAATGTTGTCAAATATTACCGCCGAGATGCTAGGTTGGGATAGGTTACGTTATATTACGTTATTGATGTATATGAGGGTTACACGGAGACGTAGAGGCCAACTCGCCAGGAATGTTGTCAAATATTACCGCCGGGATGATAGGTTGAGTTAGGTTAGGTTATATTACGTAATTGACGTATATAAATGTCCCACGGAGGCGCAGAGGCCAACAAGCCAGGAATGTGGTAAAATGTTACTACCGAGATGTTAGGTTGGGTTAAGTTATGCTATAATACGTTATTGATGTATATAAAGGTCCCACGGAGACGTAGAGGGCTATAAGCCAGGAATGTTGCCAAATATTACCGCCGAGATGTTAGGTTGGGTTAGGTTAGGTTTTATTACGTTATTGATGTATATAAAGGTCCCACGGAGACGTAGAGGGCAATAAGACAGGAATGTTGCCAAATATTACCGCCGAGATGTTAGGTTGGGTTAGGTTAGGTTGTATTACGTCATAGACATATACAGTGTTCCGACCGAGAAGTATGGCCCGATAGCCCAGGAATGTGTTTAAATGGTACCCCCAGAGGTAACGTTGGGTTAGGTTAGGTTATATTACGTGATTGATGTATATAAATGTCCCACGGAGACGTAGAGGCCAACAAGCCAGGAATGTTGCCAAATATTACCGCCGAGATGTTAGGTTGGGTTAGGTTAGGTTATATTACGTTATTGACGTATATAAATATCCCACGAAGGCGCAGAGGCCAACAAGCCAGGAATGTGGTAAAATGTTACCACCGAGATGTTAGATTGGGTTAGGCTAGCTTATATTATATTAATGATGTATATAAAGGTCCCACGGAGACGTGGAGGCCAACTCGCCAGGAATGTTGTCAAATATTACCGCCGAGAAGTTAGGTTGGGTTAGGTTAGGTTATATTACGTTATTGATGTATATAAAGGTCCCGCGGAGACGTAGGGGCCAACTCGCCAGGAATGTTCCCAAATATTACTGTCGAGATGTTAGGTTGGGTTGGGTTAGGTTATATTAGGTTATTCATGTATAAAAGGGTCCCACGGAGACGGAGAAGTTAACTCGCCAGGAATGTTGTCAAATATTACCGCCGAGATGCTAGGTTGGGATAGGTTACGTTATATTACGTTATTGATGTATATGAGGGTTACACGGAGACGTAGAGGCCAACTCGTCAGAAATGTTGTCAAATATTACCCCCGACAAATTAGGTTGGGTTAGGTTTGGTTAGATTACGTTATTGATGTATATAAGGGTCCCACGGAGACGGAGAAGCCAACTCGTCAGGAATGTTGTCAAATATTACCGCCGAGATGTTAGGTTGCGTTAGGTTAGGTTATATTACGTTATTGATGTATATAAAGGTCCCTCGGAGAGGTAGAGGCCAACAAGAATGGAATGTGGTCAAATATTACCGCCGAGATGTTAGATTGGGTTAGGTTAGGTTATATTACGTTATTGACGTATATAAAGGTCCCTGGGAGACGTAGATGCCAACTCGCCAGGAATGTTGTCCAATATTACCGCCGAGATGATAGGTTGGATTAGGTTATGTTATATTACGTTATTGATGTATATGAGGGTTACACGGAGACGTAGAGGCCAACTGGCCGGGAATGTTGTCAAATATTGCGGCCGAGATGTTAGGTTGGGTTAGGTTTGGTTATATTACGTTATTGATGTATATAAGGGTCCCACGAATACGAAGAAGCCAACTCGCTAGGAATGTTGTCAAATATTACCCCCGAGATGTTACGTTGGGTTAGGTTAGGTTATATTACGTTATTGATGTATATGAATGTCAAACGGAGACGTAGAGGCCAACTCGCCAGGTATGTTGTCAAATATTACCGCCGAGATGTTAGGTTGGGTTGGGTCAGCTTATATTACGTTATTTATGTATATGAAGGTCAAACGGAGACGTAGGGGCCAACTCGCCAGGAATGTTGTCAAATATTACCGCCGAGATGTTAGTTTGGGTTAGGTTAGGTTATATTACGTTATTGATGTATATAAAGGTCCCGCGGAGACGTAGAGGCCAACTCGCCAGGAATGTTGTCAAATATTACCGCCGGGATGATAGGTTGAGTTAGGTTAGGTTATATTACGTAATTGACGTATATAAATGTCCCACGGAGGCGCAGAGGCCAACAAGCCAGGAATGTGGTAAAATGTTAGTACCGAGATGTTAGATTGGGTTAGGCTAGCTTATATTATGTTAATGATGTATATAAAGGTCCCACGGAGACGTGGAGGCCAACTCGCCAGGAATGTTGTCAAATATTACCGCCGAGATGATAGGTTGGTTTAGGTTAGGTTATATTACGTTATTGATGAATATGAAGGTCAAACGGAGACGTAGAGGCCAACTCCCCAGGAATGTTGTCAAATATTACCGCCGAGATGTTAGGTTGGGTTATGTTAAGCTATATTACGCTATTGATGTATATAAAGGTACCACGGAGACGTAGAAGCCAACTCGCTAGGAATGTTGTCAAATATTACCCCCGAGATGTTACGTTGGGTTAGGTTAGGTTATATTACGTTATTGATGTATATGAATGTCAAACGGAGACGTAGAGGCCAACTCGCCAGGTATGTTGTCAAATGTTACCGCCGAGATGTTAGGTTGGGTTGGGTCAGCTTATATTACGTTATTTATGTATATGAAGGTCAAACGGAGACGTAGAGGCCAACTCGCCAGGAATGTTGTCAAATATTACCGCCGAGATGTTAGTTTGGGTTAGGTTAGGTTATATTACGTTATTGATGTATATAAAGGTCCCGCGGAGACGTAGAGGCCAACTCGCCAGGAATGTTGTCAAATATTACCGCCGGGATGATAGGTTGAGTTAGGTTAGGTTATATTACGTAATTGACGTATATAAATGTCCCACGGAGGCGCAGAGGCCAACAAGCCAGGAATGTGGTAAAATGTTAGTACCGAGATGTTAGATTGGGTTAGGCTAGCTTATATTATGTTAATGATGTATATAAAGGTCCCACGGAGACGTGGAGGCCAACTCGCCAGGAATGTTGTCAAATATTACCGCCGAGATGATAGGTTGGTTTAGGTTAGGTTATATTACGTTATTGATGAATATGAAGGTCAAACGGAGACGTAGAGGCCAACTCCCCAGGAATGTTGTCAAATATTACCGCCGAGATGTTAGGTTGGGTTATGTTAAGCTATATTACGCTATTGATGTATATAAAGGTACCACGGAGACGTAGAAGCCAACTCGCTAGGAATGTTGTCAAATATTACCCCCGAGATGTTACGTTGGGTTAGGTTAGGTTGTATTATGTCATAGACATATACAGTGTTCCCACCGAGAAGTAGGGCCCGACAACCAAGGAATGTGGTTAAATGGTACCCCGAGAGGTTAGGTTGGGTTAGATTAGGTTATATTACGTTATAGATGTATATAAAGGTCCCACGGAAACGTAGAGGCCAACAAGCCAGGAATGTTGTGAAATATTACCGCCCAGATGTTAGATTGGGTTAGGTTAGGTTATATTACGTTATTGACGTATATAAATATCCCACGAAGGCGCAGAGGCCAACAAGCCAGGAATGTGGTAAAATGTTACCACCGAGATGTTAGATTGGGTTAGGCTAGCTTATATTATATTAATGATGTATATAAAGGTACCACGGAGACGTGGAGGCCAACTCGCCAGGAATGTTGTCAAATATTACCGCCGAGAAGTTAGGTTGGGTTAGGTTAGGTTATGTTACATTATTGATGTATATAAAGGTCCCGCGGAGACGTAGGGGCCAACTCGCCAGGAATGTTGCCAAATATTACTGCCGAGATGTTAGGTTGGGTTAGGTTAGGTTATATTAGGTTATTCATATATATAAGGGTCCCACGGAGACGGAGAAGTTAACTCGCCAGGAATGTTGTCAAATATTACCGCCGAGATGCTAGGTTGGGATAGGTTACGTTATATTACGTTATTGATGTATATGAGGGTTACACGGAGACGTAGAGGCCACCTCGTCAGAAATGTTGTCAAATATTACCTCCGACAAATTAGGTTGGGTTAGGTTTGGTTAGATTACGTTATTGATGTATATAAGTGTCCCACGGAGACGTAGGGTCCAACTCGCCAGGAATGTTGCCAAATATTACTGCCGAGATGTTAGGTTGGGTTAGGTTAGGTTATATTACGTTATTGATGTATATAAAGGTCCCTGGGAGACGTAGATGCCAAATCGCCAGGAATGTTGTCAAATATTACCGCCGACATGTTAGGTTGGGTTATGTTTGGTTATATTACGTTATTGATGTATATAAGGGTCCCACGGAGACGGAGAAGCCAACTCGTCAGGAATGTTGTCAAATATTACTGCCGAGATGTTAGGTTGCGTTAGGTTAGGTTATATTACGTTATTGATGTATATAAAGGTCCCACGGAGTAGTGGAGGCCAACTCGCCAGGAATGTTGTCAAATATTACCGCCGGGATGATAGGTTGAATTAGGTTAGGTTATATTACGTAATTGACGTATATAAATGTCCCACGGAGGCGCAGAGGCCAACAAGCCAGGAATGTGGTAAAATGTTACTACCGAGATGTTAGGTTGGGTTAAGTTATGCTATAATACGTTATTGATGTATATAAAGGTCCCACGGAGACGTAGAGGGCAATAAGCCAGGAATGTTGCCAAATATTACCGCCGAGATGTTAGGTTGGGCTAGGTTAGGTTTTATTACGTTATTGATGTATATAAAGGTCCCACGGAGACGTAGAGGGCAATAAGCCAGGAATGTTGCCAAATATTACCGCCGAGATGTTAGGTTGGGTTAGGTTACGTTGTATTACGTCATAGACATATACAGTGTTCCGACCGAGAAGTAGGGCCAGACAACCAAGGAATGTGTTTAAATGCTACCCCCAGATGTTACGTTGGGTTAGGTTAGGTTATATTACGTGATTGATGTATATAAAGGTCCCACGGAGACGTAGAGGCCAACAAGCCAGGAATGTTGCCAAATATTACCGCCGAGATGTTAGGTTGGGTTAGGTTAGGTTATATTACGTTATTGATATATATAAAGGTCCCACGGAGGCGCAGAGGCCAACAAGCCAGGAATGTGGTAAAATGTTACCACCGAGATGTTGGATTGGGTTAGGCTAGCTTATATTATATTAATGATGTATATAAAGGTCCCACGGAGACGTGGAGGCCAACTCGCCAGGAATGTTGTCAAATATTACCGCCGAGAAGTTAGGTTGGGTTAGGTTAGGTTATGTTACGTTATTGATGTATATAAAGGTCCCTGGGAGACGTAGATGCCAACTCGCCAGGAATGTTGTCAAATATTACCGCCGACATGTTAGGTTGGGTTATGTTTGGTTATATAACGTTATTGATGTATATAAGGGTCCCATGGAGACGGAGAAGCCAACACGTCAGGAATGTTGTCAAATATTACCGCCGAGATGTTAGGTTGCGTTAGGTTAGGTTATATTACGTTATTGATGTATATAAAGGTCCCTCGGAGAGGTAGATGCCAACAAGCCAGGAATGTGGTAAAATGTTACTACCGAGATGTTAGATTGGGTTAGGCTAGCTTATATTATATTAATGATGTATATAAAGGTCCCACGGAGACGTGGAGGCCGACTAGCCAGGAATGTTGTCAAATATTACCGCCGAGATGATAGGTTGGTTTAGGTTAGGTTATATTACGTTATTGATGAATATGAAGGTCAAACGGACACGTAGAGGCCAACTCCCCAGGAATGTTGTCAAATATTACCGCCGAGATGTTAGGTTGGGTTATGTTAAGCTATATTACGCTATTGATGTATATAAAGGTACCACGGAGACGTAGAAGCCAACTCGCCAGGAATGTTTTCAAATATTACCGCCGAGATGTTAGGTTGGGTTAGGTTAGGTTTTATTATGTCATAGACATATACAGTGTTCCCACCGAGAAGTAGGGCCCGACAACCAAGGAATGTGGTTAAATGGTACCCCGAGAGGTTAGGTTGGGTTAGGTTACGTTATATTACGTTATTGATGTATATGAGGGTTACACGGAGACGTAGAGGCCAACTCGTCAGAAATGTTGTCAAATATTACCCCCGACAAATTAGGTTGGGTTAGGTTTGGTTAGATTACGTTATTGATGTATATAAGTGTCCCACGGGGACGTAGGGTCCAACTCGCCAGGAATGTTGCCAAATATTGCTGCCGAGATGTTAGGTTGGGTTAGGTTAGGTTATATTACGTTATTGATGTATATAAAGGTCCCTGGGAGACGTAGATGCCAAATCGCCAGGAATGTTGTCAAATATTACCGCCGAGATGTTAGGTTGGGTTGGGTCAGCTTATATTACGTTATTTATGTATATGAAGGTCAAACGGAGACGTAGAGGCCAACTCGCCAGGAATGTTGTCAAATATTACCGCCGGGATGATAGGTTGAGTTAGGTTAGGTTATATTACGTAATTGACGTATATAAATGTCCCACGGAGGCGCAGAGGCCAACAAGCCAGGAATGTGGTAAAATGTTACTACCGAGATGTTAGATTGGGTTAGGCTAGCTTATATTATGTTAATGATGTATATAAAGGTCCCGCGGAGACGTAGGGGCCAACTCGCCAGGAATGTTGCCAATTATTACTGCCGAGATGTTAGGTTGGGTTAGGTTACGTTATATTAGGTTATTCATGTATATAAGGGTCCCACGGAGACGGAGAAGTTAACTCGCCAGGAATGTTGTCAAATATTACCGCCGAGATGCTAGGTTGGGATAGGTTACGTTATATTACGTTATTGATGTATATGAGGGTTACTCGGAGAAGTAGAGGCCAACTCGTCAGAAATGTTGTCAAATATTACCCCCGACAAATTAGGTTGGGTTAGGTTTGGTTAGATTACGTTATTGATGTATATAAGTGTCCCACGGAGACGTAGGGTCCAACTCGCCAGGAATGTTGCCAAATATTACTGCCGAGATGTAAGGTTGGGTTAGGTTAGGTTATATTACGTTATTGATGTATATAAAGGTCCCTGGGAGACGTAGATGCCAAATCGCCAGGAATGTCTTTAAATATTACCGCCGAGATGTTAGGTTGGGTTAGATTAGGTTATATTACGTTATAGATGTAAATAAAGGTCCCACGGAAACGTAGAGGCCAACTCGCCAGGAATGTTGTCAAATATTACCGCCGGGATGATAGGTTGAGTTAGGTTAGGTTATATTACGTAATTGACTTATATAAATGTCCAACGGAGGCGCAGAGGCCAACAAGCCAGGAATGTGGTAAAATGTTACTACCGAGATGTTAGATTGGGTTAGGCTAGCTTATATTATGTTAATGATGTATATAAAGGTCGCACGGAGACGTGGATGCCAACTCGCCAGGAATGTTGCCAATATTACCGCCGACATGTTAGGTTGGGTTAGGTTTGGTTATATTACGTTATTGATGTATATAAGGGTCCCACGGAGACGGAGGAGCCAACTCGCAAGCAATGTTGTCAAATATTGCGGCCGAGATGTTAGGTCGGGTTAGGTTAGGTTATATTACGTTGTTGATGTATATAAATGTCCCACGGAGACGTAGAAGCCAACGCGCCAGGAATGATTTCAAATATTACCGCCGAAATGTTAGATTGGGTTAGGTTAGGTTGTATTACGTCATAGACATATACAGTGTTCCCACCGAGAAGTAGGGACCGACAACCATGGAATGTGGTTAGATCGTACCCCGAGAGGTTAAGTTGGGTTAGGTCAGGTTATATTACGTTATTGATGTATACAAATGTCCCACGGAGACGTAGAGGGCAATAAGCCAGGAATGTTGCCAAATATTACCGCCGAGATGTTAGGTTGGGTTAGGTTAGGTTATATTACGTTATTGATGTATATAAAGGTCCCACGGAGACGTAGAAGCCAACTCGCCACGAATGTTTTCAAATATTAGCGCCGAGATGTTAGATTGGGTTAGGTTAGGTTGTATTACGTCATAGAAATATACAGTGTTCCCACCGAGAAGTAGGGCCCGACAACCAAGGAATGTGGTTAAATTGTACCCCGAGAGGTTAGGTTGGGTTAGGTTAGGTTATGTTACGTTATTGATGTATATTAAGGTCCCACGGAAATGTAGAGGCCAACAAGCCAGGAATGTGGTCAAATATTACGGCCGAGATGTTAGGTTGGGTTAGGTTAGGTTATATTACGTTATTGATGTATATAAAGGTCCCGCGGAGACGTAGGGGCCAACTCGCCAGGAATGTTGCCAAATATTATTGCCGAGATGTTAGGTTGGGTTAGGTTAGGTTATATTAGGTTATTCATGTATATAAGTGTCCCACGGAGACGTAGATGCCAACTCGCCAGGAATGTTGTCAAATATTACCGCCGACATGTTAGGTTGGGTTATGTTTGGTTATATAACGTTATTGATGTATATAAGGGTCCCATGGAGACGGAGAAGCCAACACGTCAGGAATGTTGTCAAATATTACCGCCGAGATGTTAGGTTGCGTTAGGTTAGGTTATATTACGTTATTGATGTATATAAAGGTCCCTCGGAGAGGTAGATGCCAACAAGACTGGAATGTGATCAAATATTACCGCCGAGATGTTAGTTTGGGTTAGGTTAGGTTATATTACGTTATTGATGTATATAAAGGTCCCACGGAGGCGCAGAGGCCAACAAGCCAGGAATGTGGTAAAATGTTACTACCGAGATGTTAGATTGGGTTAGGCTAGCTTATATTATATTAATGATGTATATAAAGGTCCCACGGAGACGTGGAGGCCGACTAGCCAGGAATGTTGTCAAATATTACCGCCGAGATGATAGGTTGGTTTAGGTTAGGTTATATTACGTTATTGATGAATATGAAGGTCAAACGGACACGTAGAGGCCAACTCCCCAGGAATGTTGTCAAATATTACCGCCGAGATGTTAGGTTGGGTTATGTTAAGCTATATTACGCTATTGATGTATATAAAGGTACCACGGAGACGTAGAAGCCAACTCGCCAGGAATGTTTTCAAATATTACCGCCGAGATGTTAGGTTGGGTTAGGTTAGGTTTTATTATGTCATAGACATATACAGTGTTCCCACCGAGAAGTAGGGCCCGACAACCAAGGAATGTGGTTAAATGGTACCCCGAGAGGTTAGGTTGGGTTAGGTTACGTTATATTACGTTATTGATGTATATGAGGGTTACACGGAGACGTAGAGGCCAACTCGTCAGAAATGTTGTCAAATATTACCCCCGACAAATTAGGTTGGGTTAGGTTTGGTTAGATTACGTTATTGATGTATATAAGTGTCCCACGGGGACGTAGGGTCCAACTCGCCAGGAATGTTGCCAAATATTATCGCCGAGATGTTAGGTTGGGTTAGGTTAGGTTATATTACGTGATTGATGTATATAAAGGTCCCACGGTGACGTGGATGCCAACTCGCCAGGAATGTTGTCAAATATTATCGCCGAGATGTTAGATTGGGTTAGGTTAGGTTATATTACGTTATTGATGTATATGAAGGTCAAACAGAGACGTAGAGGCCAACGCGCCAGGAATGTAGTCAAATATTACCGCCGAGATGATAGGTTGGTTTAGGTTTGGCTATATTACGTTATTGATGTATATAAGGGTCGCACGGAGACGTAGAGGCCAACTAGCCAGGAATGTTGTCAAATATTATCGCCGAGATGTTAGGTTGGGTCATGTTAGGTTGTATTACGTCATAGACATATACAGTGTTCCCACCGAGAAGTAGGGCCCGACAACCAAGGAATGTGGTTAAATGGTTACCCGAGAGGTTAGGTTGGGTTAGGTTAGGTTTTATTACGTTATTGATGTATATAAATGTCCCACGGATACGCAGACGCCAACTCGCCAGGAATGTTGTCAAATATTACCGCCGACATGTTAGGTTGGGTTAGGTTTGGTTATATTACTTTATTGATGTATATAAACGTCTCACGGGGACGTAGAAGCCAACTCGCCACGAATGTTGTCAAATATTACCGCCGAGATGTTAGGTTGGGTTATGTTAAGTTATATTACGCTATTGATGTATATAAAGGTACCACGGAGACGTAGAAGCCAACTCGCCAGGAATGTTGTCTAATATTACCGCCGAGATGATAGGTTGGGTTAGGTTAGGTTATTTTACATTACTGACATATATAAAGGACCCACGGAGACGCAGAGGCCAACAAGCCAGGAATGTGGTCAAATATTACCGCCGAGATGATAGGTTGGGTTAGGTTAGGGTATATTACGTTATTGATGTATATAAAGGTCCCACGGAGATGTAGAGGCCAACAAGCCAGGAATGATGCCAAATATTACCGCCGAGATGTTATGTTGGGTTAGGTTACATTATATTACGTTATTGATGTACATAAAGGTCCCACGGAGAGGTAGACGCCAACTTGCCAGGAATGTTGTCTAATATTACCGCCGAGATGATAGGTTGGGTTACGTTAGGTTATTTTACATTACTGACATATATAAAGGACCCACGGAGACGCAGAGGCCAACAAGCCAGGAATGTGGTCAAATATTACGGCCGAGATGATAGGTTGGGTTAGGTTAGGGTATATTACGTTATTGATGTATATAAAGGTCCCACGGAGACGTAGAGGCCAACAAGCCAGGAATGTGGTCAAATATTACCGCCGAGATGTTAGATTGGGTTAGGTTAGGTTATATTACGTTATTGACGTATGTAAAGGTCCCACGGAGACGTAGAGGCCAACAAGACAGGAATGTTGCCAAGTATTACCGCCGAGATGTTAGGTTGGGTTGTGTTAGGTTATATTACGTTATAGATGTATATAAAGGTCCCACGGAGACGTAGAGGTCAACAAGCCAGGAATGTGGTCAAATATTACCGCCGAGATGATAGGTTGGGTCAGGTTAGGTTATATTACGTTATTGACATATATAAAGGTCCCACGGAGACGCAGAGGCCAACTCGCCAGGAATGTTGTCAAATATTACCGCCGAGATGTTAGGTTGGATTAGGTTACGTTATATTACGCTACTGATGTATATGAGGGTTACACGGAGACGTAGAAGCCAACTCGCCACGAATGTTGTCAAATATTACCACCGACATGTTAGGTTGGGCTAGGTTTAGTTATATTACGTTATTGATGTATATAAAGGTCCCACGGAGACGTAGAGGCCAACAAGACAGATATGTGGTCAAATATTACCGCCGAGATGTTAGATTGGGTTAGGTTAGGTTATATTACGTTATTGACGTATGTAAAGGTCCCACGGAGACGTAGAGGCCAACTCGCCAGGAATGTTGTCAAATATTGCCGCCGAGATGATAGGTTGGGTTAGGTTAGGTTATATTACGTTATTGACATATATAAAGGTCCCACGGAGGCGCAGAGGTCAACAAGCCAGGAATGTTGTCAAATATTACCGCCGAGATGTTACATTGGGTTAGGCTATCTTATATTATGTTATTGATGTATATAAAGGACCCTCGGAGACGTAGAGGCCAACTCGTCAGGAATGTTGTCAAGTATTACCGCCGAGATGTTCGGTTGGGCTAGGTTTAGTTATATTACGTTATTGATGTATATGAAGGTCAAGCGGAGACGTAGAGGCCAACTCACCACGAATGATGTCAAATATTACCGCCGAGATATTAGGTTGGGTTAGGTTAGGTTATATTACGTTATTGATGTATATGAAGGTCAAACGGATACGTAGAGGCCAACTCGCCAGGAATGATGTCAAATATTACCGCCGAGATGTTAGGTTGGGCTAGGTTAGGTTATATTACGTTATTGATGTATATGAAGGTCAAACGGAAACGTAGATGCCAACTCGCCAGGAATGATGTCAAATATTACCGCCGAGATGTTAGGTTGGCTTAAGTTAGGTTATATTACGTTATTGATGTATATAAAGGTCCCACGGAGACGTAGAGGCCAACAAGCCAGGAATGTGGTCAAATATTACCGCCGAGATGTTAGATTGGGTTAGGTTAGGTTATATTACGTTATTGACGTATGTAAAGGTCCCACGGAGACGTAGAGGCCAACAAGACAGGAATGTTGCCAAGTATTACCGCCGAGATGTTAGGTTGGGTTGTGTTAGGTTATATTACGTTATAGATGTATATAAAGGTCCCACGGAGACGTAGAGGTCAACAAGCCAGGAATGTGGTCAAATATTACCGCCGAGATGATAGGTTGGGTCAGGTTAGGTTATATTACGTTATTGACATATATAAAGGTCCCACGGAGACGCAGAGGCCAACTCGCCAGGAATGTTGTCAAATATTACCGCCGAGATGTTAGGTTGGATTAGGTTACGTTATATTACGCTACTGATGTATATGAGGGTTACACGGAGACGTAGAAGCCAACTCGCCACGAATGTTGTCAAATATTACCACCGACATGTTAGGTTGGGCTAGGTTTAGTTATATTACGTTATTGATGTATATAAAGGTCCCACGGAGACGTAGAGGCCAACAAGACAGATATGTGGTCAAATATTACCGCCGAGATGTTAGATTGGGTTAGGTTAGGTTATATTACGTTATTGACGTATGTAAAGGTCCCACGGAGACGTAGAGGCCAACTCGCCAGGAATGTTGTCAAATATTGCCGCCGAGATGATAGGTTGGGTTAGGTTAGGTTATATTACGTTATTGACATATATAAAGGTCCCACGGAGGCGCAGAGGTCAACAAGCCAGGAATGTTGTCAAATATTACCGCCGAGATGTTACATTGGGTTAGGCTATCTTATATTATGTTATTGATGTATATAAAGGACCCTCGGAGACGTAGAGGCCAACTCGTCAGGAATGTTGTCAAGTATTACCGCCGAGATGTTCGGTTGGGCTAGGTTTAGTTATATTACGTTATTGATGTATATGAAGGTCAAGCGGAGACGTAGAGGCCAACTCACCACGAATGATGTCAAATATTACCGCCGAGATATTAGGTTGGGTTAGGTTAGGTTATATTACGTTATTGATGTATATGGAGGTCAAACGGATACGTAGAGGCCAACTCGCCAGGAATGATGTCAAATATTACCGCCGAGATGTTAGGTTGGGCTAGGTTAGGTTATATTACGTTATTGATGTATATGAAGGTCAAACGGAAACGTAGATGCCAACTCGCCAGGAATGATGTCAAATATTACCGCCGAGATGTTAGGTTGGCTTAAGTTAGGTTATATTACGTTATTGATGTATATAAAGGTCCCACGGAGACGTAGAGGCCAACAAGCCAGGAATGTGGTCAAATATTACCGCCGAGATGTTAGATTGGGTTAGGTTAGGTTATATTACGTTATTGATATATATAAGGGTCCCACGGAGACGTAGAGGCCAACAAGACAGGAATGTTGCCAAATATTACCGCCGAGATGTTAGGTTGGGTTGTGTTAGGTTATATTACGTTATAGATGTATATAAAGGTCCCACGGAGACGTAGAGGTCAACAAGCCAGGAATGTGGTCAAATATTACCGCCGAGATGATAGGTTGGGTCAGGTTAGGTTATATAACGTTATTGACATATATAAAGGTCCCACGGAGACGCAGAGGCCAACTCGCCAGGAATGTTGTCAAATATTACCGCCGAGATGTTAGGTTGGATTAGGTTACGTTATATTACGTTACTGATGTATATGAGGGTTACACGGAGACGTAGAAGCCAACTCGCCACGAATGTTGTCAAATATTACCACCGACATGTTAGGTTGGGCTAGGTTTAGTTATATTACGTTATTGATGTATATAAAGGTCCCACGGAGACGTAGAGGCCAACAAGACAGATATGTGGTCAAATATTACCGCCGAGATGTTAGATTGGGTTAGGTTAGGTTATATTACGTTATTGACGTATGTAAAGGTCCAACGGAGACGTAGAGGCCAACTCGCCAGGAATGTTGTCAAATATTACCGCCGAGATGATAGGTTGGGTTAGGTTAGGTTATATTACGTTATTGACATATATAAAGGTCCCACGGAGGCGCAGAGGTCAACAAGCCAGGAATGTTGTCAAATATTACCGCCGAAATGTTACATTGGGTTAGGCTATCTTATATTATGTTATTGATGTATATAAAGGACCCTCGGAGACGTAGAGGCCAACTCGTCAGGAATGTTGTCAAGTATTACCGCCGAGATGTTAGGTTGGGCTAGGTTTAGTTATATTACGTTATTGATGTATATGAAGGTCAAGCGGAGACGTAGAGGCCAACTCACCACGAATGATGTCAAATATTACCGCCGAGATATTAGGTTGGGTTAGGTTAGGTTATATTACGTTATTGATGTATATGAAGGTCAAACGGAAACGTAGATGCCAACCCGCCAGGAATGATGTCAAATATTACCGCCGAGATATTAGGTTGGGTTAGGTTAGGTTATATTACGTTATTGATGCATATGAAGGTCAAACGGATACGTAGAGGCCAACTCGCCAGGAATGATGTCAAATATTACCGCCGAGATGTTAGGTTGGGTTAGGTTAGGTTATATTACGTTATTGATGTATATGAAGGTCAAACGGAAACGTAGATGCCAACTCGCCAGGAATGATGTCAAATATTACCGCCGAGATGTTAGGTTGGCTTAAGTTAGGTTATATTACGTTATTGATGTATATAAAGGTCCCACGGAGACGTAGAGGCCAACAAGCCAGGAATGTGGTCAAATATTACCGCCGAGATGTTAGATTGGGTTAGGTTAGGTTATATTACGTTATTGATATATATAAGGGTCCCACGGAGACGTAGAGGCCAACAAGACAGGAATGTTGCCAAATATTACCGCCGAGATGTTAGGTTGGGTTAGGTTAGGTTATATTACGTTATAGATGTATATAAAGGTCCCACGGAGACGTAGAGGTCAACAAGCCAGGAATGTGGTCAAATATTACCGCCGAGATGATAGGTTGGGTCAGGTTAGGTTATATTACGTTATTGACATATATAAAGGTCCCACGGAGACGCAGAGGCCAACTCGCCAGGAATGTTGTCAAATATTACCGCCGAGATGTTAGGTTGGATTAGGTTACGTTATATTACGTTACTGATGTATATGAGGGTTACACGGAGACGTAGAAGCCAACTCGCCACGAATGTTGTCAAATATTACCACCGACATGTTAGGTTGGGCTAGGTTTAGTTATATTACGTTATTGATGTATATAAAGGTGCCACGGAGACGTAGAGGCCAACAAGACAGATATGTGGTCAAATATTACCGCCGAGATGTTAGATTGGGTTAGGTTAGGTTATATTACGTTATTGACGTATGTAAAGGTCCCACGGAGACGTAGAGGCCAACTCGCCAGGAATGTTGTCAAATATTACCGCCGAGATGATAGGTTGGGTTAGGTTAGGTTATATTACGTTATTGACATATATAAAGGTCCCACGGAGGCGCAGAGGTCAACAAGCCAGGAATGTTGTCAAATATTACCGCCGAGATGTTACATTGGGTTAGGCTATCTCATATTATGTTATTGATGTATATAAAGGACCCTCGGAGACGTAGAGGCCAACTCGTCAGGAATGTTGTCAAGTATTACCGCCGAGATGTTAGGTTGGGCTAGGTTTAGTTATATTACGTTATTGATGTATATGAAGGTCAAGCGGAGACGTAGAGGCCAACTCACCACGAATGATGTCAAATATTACCGCCGAGATATTAGGTTGGGTTAGGTTAGGTTATATTACGTTATTGATGTATATGAAGGTCAAACGGAAACGTAGATGCCAACTCGCCAGGAATGATGTCAAATATTACCGCCGAGATGTTAGGTTGGCTTAAGTTAGGTAATATTACGTTATTGATGTATATAAAGGTCCCACGGAGACGTAGAGGCCAACAAGCCAGGAATGTGGTCAAATATTACCGCCGAGATGTTAGATTGGGTTAGGTTAGGTTATATTACGTTATTGATATATATAAGGGTCCCACGGAGACGTAGAGGCCAACAAGACAGGAATGTTGCCAAGTATTACCGCCGAGATGTTAGGTTGGGTTGTGTTAGGTTATATTACGTTATAGATGTATATAAAGGTCCCACGGAGACGTAGAGGTCAACAAGCCAGGAATGTGGTCAAATATTACCGCCGAGATGATAGGTTGGGTCAGGTTAGGTTATATTACGTTATTGACATATATAAAGGTCCCACGGAGACGCAGAGGCCAACTCGCCAGGAATGTTGTCAAATATTACCGCCGAGATGTTAGGTTGGATTAGGTTACGTTATATTACGCTACTGATGTATATGAGGGTTACACGGAGACGTAGAAGCCAACTCGCCACGAATGTTGTCAAATATTACCACCGACATGTTAGGTTGGGCTAGGTTTAGTTATATTACGTTATTGATGTATATAAAGGTCCCACGGAGACGTAGAGGCCAACAAGACAGATATGTGGTCAAATATTACCGCCGAGATGTTAGATTGGGTTAGGTTAGGTTATATTACGTTATTGACGTATGTAAAGGTCCCACGGAGACGTAGAGGCCAACTCGCCAGGAATGTTGTCAAATATTACCGCCGAGATGATAGGTTGGGTTAGGTTAGGTTATATTACGTTATTGACATATATAAAGGTCCCACGGAGGCGCAGAGGTCAACAAGCCAGGAATGTTGTCAAATATTACCGCCGAGATGTTACATTGGGTTAGGCTATCTTATATTATGTTATTGATGTATATAAAGGACCCTCGGAGACGTAGAGGCCAACTCGTCAGGAATGTTGTCAAGTATTACCGCCGAGATGTTCGGTTGGGCTAGGTTTAGTTATATTACGTTATTGATGTATATGAAGGTCAAGCGGAGACGTAGAGGCCAACTCACCACGAATGATGTCAAATATTACCGCCGAGATATTAGGTTGGGTTAGGTTAGGTTATATTACGTTATTGATGTATATGAAGGTCAAACGGAAACGTAGATGCCAACCCGCCAGGAATGATGTCAAATATTACCGCCGAGATATTAGGTTGGGTTAGGTTAGGTTATATTACGTTATTGATGCATATGAAGGTCAAACGGATACGTAGAGGCCAACTCGCCAGGAATGATGTCAAATATTACCGCCGAGATGTTAGGTTGGGTTAGGTTAGGTTATATTACGTTATTGATGTATATGAAGGTCAAACGGAAACGTAGATGCCAACTCGCCAGGAATGATGTCAAATATTACCGCCGAGATGTTAGGTTGGCTTAAGTTAGGTTATATTACGTTATTGATGTATATAAAGGTCCCACGGAGACGTAGAGGCCAACAAGCCAGGAATGTGGTCAAATATTACCGCCGAGATGTTAGATTGGGTTAGGTTAGGTTATATTACGTTATTGATATATATAAGGGTCCCACGGAGACGTAGAGGCCAACAAGACAGGAATGTTGCCAAATATTACCGCCGAGATGTTAGGTTGGGTTAGGTTAGGTTATATTACGTTATAGATGTATATAAAGGTCCCACGGAGACGTAGAGGTCAACAAGCCAGGAATGTGGTCAAATATTACCGCCGAGATGATAGGTTGGGTCAGGTTAGGTTATATTACGTTATTGACATATATAAAGGTCCCACGGAGACGCAGAGGCCAACTCGCCAGGAATGTTGTCAAATATTACCGCCGAGATGTTAGGTTGGATTAGGTTACGTTATATTACGTTACTGATGTATATGAGGGTTACACGGAGACGTAGAAGCCAACTCGCCACGAATGTTGTCAAATATTACCACCGACATGTTAGGTTGGGCTAGGTTTAGTTATATTACGTTATTGATGTATATAAAGGTGCCACGGAGACGTAGAGGCCAACAAGACAGATATGTGGTCAAATATTACCGCCGAGATGTTAGATTGGGTTAGGTTAGGTTATATTACGTTATTGACGTATGTAAAGGTCCCACGGAGACGTAGAGGCCAACTCGCCAGGAATGTTGTCAAATATTACCGCCGAGATGATAGGTTGGGTTAGGTTAGGTTATATTACGTTATTGACATATATAAAGGTCCCACGGAGGCGCAGAGGTCAACAAGCCAGGAATGTTGTCAAATATTACCGCCGAGATGTTACATTGGGTTAGGCTATCTTATATTATGTTATTGATGTATATAAAGGACCCTCGGAGACGTAGAGGCCAACTCGTCAGGAATGTTGTCAAGTATTACCGCCGAGATGTTAGGTTGGGCTAGGTTTAGTTATATTACGTTATTGATGTATATGAAGGTCAAGCGGAGACGTAGAGGCCAACTCACCACGAATGATGTCAAATATTACCGCCGAGATATTAGGTTGGGTTAGGTTAGGTTATATTACGTTATTGATGTATATGAAGGTCAAACGGAAACGTAGATGCCAACTCGCCAGGAATGATGTCAAATATTACCGCCGAGATGTTAGGTTGGCTTAAGTTAGGTTATATTACGTTATTGATGTATATAAAGGTCCCACGGAGACGTAGAGGCCAACAAGCCAGGAATGTGGTCAAATATTACCGCCGAGATGTTAGATTGGGTTAGGTTAGGTTATATTACGTTATTGACGTATGTAAAGGTCCCACGGAGACGTAGAGGCCAACTCGCCAGGAATGTTGTCAAATATTACCGCCGAGATGATAGGTTGGGTTAGGTTAGGTTATATTACGTTATTGACATATATAAAGGTCCCACGGAGGCGCAGAGGCCAACAAGCCAGGAATGTTGTCAAATATTACCGCCGAGATGTTACATTGGGTTAGGCTATCTTATATTATGTTATTGATGTATATAAAGGTCCCTCGGAGACGTAGAGGCCAACTCGTCAGGAATGTTGTCAAATATTACCGCCGAGATGTTAGGTTGGGCTAGGTTTAGTTATATTACGTTATTGATGTATATGAAGGTCAAGCGGAGACGTAGAGGCCAACTCACCACGAATGATGTCAAATATTACCGCCGAGATATTGGGTTGGGTTAGGTTAGGTTATATTACGTTATTGATGCATATGAAGGTCAAACGGAAACGTAGATGCCAACTCGCCAGGAATGATGTCAAATATTACCGCCGAGATGTTAGGTTGGCTTAAGTTAGGTAATATTACGTTATTGATGTATATAAAGGTCCCACGGAGACGTAGAGGCCAACAAGCCAGGAATGTGGTCAAATATTACCGCCGAGATGATAGGTTGGGTTAGGTTAGGTTATATTACGTTATTGACATATATAAAGGTCCCACGGAGGCGCAGAGGTCAACAAGCCAGGAATGTTGTCAAATATTACCGCCGAGATGTTACATTGGGTTAGGCTATCTTATATTATGTTATTGATGTATATAAAGGACCCTCGGAGACGTAGAGGCCAACTCGTCAGGAATGTTGTCAAGTATTACCGCCGAGATGTTCGGTTGGGCTAGGTTTAGTTATATTACGTTATTGATGTATATGAAGGTCAAGCGGAGACGTAGAGGCCAACTCACCACGAATGATGTCAAATATTACCGCCGAGATATTAGGTTGGGTTAGGTTAGGTTATATTACGTTATTGATGTATATGAAGGTCAAACGGAAACGTAGATGCCAACCCGCCAGGAATGATGTCAAATATTACCGCCGAGATATTAGGTTGGGTTAGGTTAGGTTATATTACGTTATTGATGCATATGAAGGTCAAACGGATACGTAGAGGCCAACTCGCCAGGAATGATGTCAAATATTACCGCCGAGATGTTAGGTTGGGTTAGGTTAGGTTATATTACGTTATTGATGTATATGAAGGTCAAACGGAAACGTAGATGCCAACTCGCCAGGAATGATGTCAAATATTACCGCCGAGATGTTAGGTTGGCTTAAGTTAGGTTATATTACGTTATTGATGTATATAAAGGTCCCACGGAGACGTAGAGGCCAACAAGCCAGGAATGTGGTCAAATATTACCGCCGAGATGTTAGATTGGGTTAGGTTAGGTTATATTACGTTATTGATATATATAAGGGTCCCACGGAGACGTAGAGGCCAACAAGACAGGAATGTTGCCAAATATTACCGCCGAGATGTTAGGTTGGGTTAGGTTAGGTTATATTACGTTATAGATGTATATAAAGGTCCCACGGAGACGTAGAGGTCAACAAGCCAGGAATGTGGTCAAATATTACCGCCGAGATGATAGGTTGGGTCAGGTTAGGTTATATTACGTTATTGACATATATAAAGGTCCCACGGAGACGCAGAGGCCAACTCGCCAGGAATGTTGTCAAATATTACCGCCGAGATGTTAGGTTGGATTAGGTTACGTTATATTACGTTACTGATGTATATGAGGGTTACACGGAGACGTAGAAGCCAACTCGCCACGAGTGTTGTCAAATATTACCACCGACATGTTAGGTTGGGCTAGGTTTAGTTATATTACGTTATTGATGTATATAAAGGTGCCACGGAGACGTAGAGGCCAACAAGACAGATATGTGGTCAAATATTACCGCCGAGATGTTAGATTGGGTTAGGTTAGCTTATATTACGTTATTGACGTATGTAAAGGTCCCACGGAGACGCAGAGCCCAACAGGCCTGGAATGTGGTCAAATATTACCGCCGAGATGTTAGATTGTGTTAGGCTAGCTTATATTACGTTATTTATGTATGTAAAGGTCCCACGAGACGTAGAGGCCAACAAGCCAGGAATGTGGTCAAATATTACCGCCGAGATGTTAGATTGGGTTAGGCTAGCTTATATTATGTTATTGATGTATATAAAGATCCCACGGAGACGTAGAGGCCAAATCGCCAGGAATGTTATCAAACATTACCGCCGAGATGATAGGTTGGGTTAGGTTAGGTTATATTACGTTAGTGATGTATATGAGGGTTACACGGAGACGTAGAGGCCAACTCGCCAGGAATGTGGTCAAATATTACCGCCGAGATGTTACGTTGGGTTAGGTTAGGTTATATTACGTTATTGATGTATATAAAGGTTCCACGGAGACGTAGAGGCCATCTCGCCAGGAATGATGTCAAATATTACCACCGAGATGATAGGTTGGTTTAGGTTATGATATATTTCGTTATTGATGTATACGAAGGATCCACGGAGACGTAGAGGCCAACTCGACAGGAATGTTGTCAAATATTACAGGCGACATGTTAGGTTGGGTTAGGCTAGCTTATATTATGTTATTGATGTATATAAAGGTCCCACGGAGACGCAGAGGCCAACAAGCCAGGAATGCGGTCAAATATTACCGCCGAGATGATAGGTTGGGTTAGGTTAGGTTATATTACGTTATTGATGTATATAAAGGTTCCAACGAGACGTAGAGGCCAACTCGCCAGGAATGTTGTCAAATGTTACCGGCGAGATGTTAGGTTGGGTTAGGCTAGCTTATATTATGTTATTAATGTATATAAAGGTCGCACGGAGACGCAGAGGCAAACAAGCCAGGAATGTGGTCAAATATTACCGCCGAGATGTTAGGTTGGGTTAGGTTAGGTTATATAACGTTATTGATGTATATGAGGGTTACACGGAGACGTAGAGGCCAACTCGCCAGGAATGATGTCAAATATTACCGCAGAAATGTTAGGTTGGGTTAGGTTAGGTTATATTACGTTATTGATGTATATAAAGGTTCCACGGAGACGCAGAGGCCAACAAGCCAGGAATGTGGTCGAATATTACCGCCGAGATGTTACGTTGGGTTAGGATAGGTTATATTACGTTATTGATGTATATGAGGGTTCCACGGAGACGTAGAGGCCAACTCGCCAGGAATGTGGTCAAATATTACCGCCGAGATGTTACGTTGGGTTAGGTTAGGTTATATTACGTTATTGATGTATATAATGGTTCCACGGAGCCGTAGAGGCCATCTCGCCAGGAATGATGTCAAATATTACCGCCGAGATGATAGGTTGGTTTAGGTTAAGTTATATTTCGTTATTGATGAATACGAAGGTTCCACGGAGACGTAGAGGCCAACTCGCCAGGAATGTTGTCAAATATTACCGGCGAGATGTTAGGTTGGGTTAGGCTAGCTTATATTATGTTATTGATGTATATAAAGGTCCCACGGAGACGCAGAGGCCAACAAGCCAGGAATGTGGTCAAATATTACCGCCGAGATGATAGGTTGGGTTAGGTTAGCTTATATTACGTTATTGACGTATGTAAAGGTCCCACGGAGACGCAGAGCCCAACAGGCCTGGAATGTGGTCAAATATTACCGCCGAGATGTTAGATTGTGTTAGGCTAGCTTATATTACGTTATTTATGTATGTAAAGGTCCCACGAGACGTAGAGGCCAACAAGCCAGGAATGTGGTCAAATATTACCGCCGAGATGTTAGATTGGGTTAGGCTAGCTTATATTATGTTATTGATGTATATAAAGATCCCACGGAGACGTAGAGGCCAAATCGCCAGGAATGTTATCAAACATTACCGCCGAGATGATAGGTTGGGTTAGGTTAGGTTATATTACGTTAGTGATGTATATAAAGGTCCCTGGGAGACGTAGATGCCAACTCGCCAGGAATGTTGTCAAATATTACCGCCGACATGTTAGGTTGGGTTATGTTTGGTTATATAACGTTATTGATGTATATAAGGGTCCCATGGAGACGGAGAAGCCAACACGTCAGGAATGTTGTCAAATATTACCGCCGAGATGTTAGGTTGCGTTAGGTTAGGTTATATTACGTTATTGATGTATATAAAGGTCCCTCGGAGAGGTAGATGCCAACAAGACTGGAATGTGATCAAATATTACCGCCGAGATGTTAGATTGGGTTAGGTTAGTTTATATTACGTTATTGACGTATATAAACGTCCCACGGAGGCGCAGAGGCCAGCAAGCCAGGAATGTGGTAAAATGTTACCACCGAGATGTTAGATTGGGTTAGGCTAGGTTATATTATGTTAATGATGTATATAAAGGTCCCACGGAGACGTGGAGGCCAACTCGCCAGGAATGTTGTAAAATATTACCGCCGAGATGTTAGTTTGGGTTAGGTTAGGTTATATTACGTTATTGATGTATATAAAGGTCCCACGGAGGCGCAGAGGCCAACAAGCCAGGAATGTGGTAAAATGTTACTACCGAGATGTTAGATTGGGTTAGGCTAGCTTATATTATATTAATGATGTATATAAAGGTCCCACGGAGACGTGGAGGCCGACTAGCCAGGAATGTTGTCAAATATTACCGCCGAGATGATAGGTTGGTTTAGGTTAGGTTATATTACGTTATTGATGAATATGAAGGTCAAACGGACACGTAGAGGCCAACTCCCCAGGAATGTTGTCAAATATTACCGCCGAGATGTTAGGTTGGGTTATGTTAAGCTATATTACGCTATTGATGTATATAAAGGTACCACGGAGACGTAGAAGCCAACTCGCCAGGAATGTTTTCAAATATTACCGCCGAGATGTTAGGTTGGGTTAGGTTAGGTTTTATTATGTCATAGACATATACAGTGTTCCCACCGAGAAGTAGGGCCCGACAACCAAGGAATGTGGTTAAATGGTACCCCGAGAGGTTAGGTTGGGTTAGGTTACGTTATATTACGTTATTGATGTATATGAGGGTTACACGGAGACGTAGAGGCCAACTCGTCAGAAATGTTGTCAAATATTACCCCCGACAAATTAGGTTGGGTTAGGTTTGGTTAGATTACGTTATTGATGTATATAAGTGTCCCACGGGGACGTAGGGTCCAACTCGCCAGGAATGTTGCCAAATATTGCTGCCGAGATGTTAGGTTGGGTTAGGTTAGGTTATATTACGTTATTGATGTATATAAAGGTCCCTGGGAGACGTAGATGCCAAATCGCCAGGAATGTTGTCAAATATTACCGCCGAGATGTTAGGTTGGGTTGGGTCAGCTTATATTACGTTATTTATGTATATGAAGGTCAAACGGAGACGTAGAGGCCAACTCGCCAGGAATGTTGTCAAATATTACCGCCGAGATGTTAGTTTGGGTTAGGTTAGGTTATATTACGTTATTGATGTATATAAAGGTCCTGCGGAGACGTAGAGGCCAACTCGCCACGAATGTTGTCAAATATTACCGCCGGGATGATAGGTTGAGTTAGGTTAGGTTATATTACGTAATTGACGTATATAAATGTCCCACGGAGGCGCAGAGGCCAACAAGCCAGGAATGTGGTAAAATGTTACTACCGAGATGTTAGATTGGGTTAGGCTAGCTTATATTATGTTAATGATGTATATAAAGGTCCCGCGGAGACGTAGGGGCCAACTCGCCAGGAATGTTGCCAATTATTACTGCCGAGATGTTAGGTTGGGTTAGGTTACGTTATATTAGGTTATTCATGTATATAAGGGTCCCACGGAGACGGAGAAGTTAACTCGCCAGGAATGTTGTCAAATATTACCGCCGAGATGCTAGGTTGGGATAGGTTACGTTATATTACGTTATTGATGTATATGAGGGTTACTCGGAGAAGTAGAGGCCAACTCGTCAGAAATGTTGTCAAATATTACCCCCGACAAATTAGGTTGGGTTAGGTTTGGTTAGATTACGTTATTGATGTATATAAGTGTCCCACGGAGACGTAGGGTCCAACTCGCCAGGAATGTTGCCAAATATTACTGCCGAGATGTAAGGTTGGGTTAGGTTAGGTTATATTACGTTATTGATGTATATAAAGGTCCCTGGGAGACGTAGATGCCAAATCGCCAGGAATGTCTTTAAATATTACCGCCGAGATGTTAGGTTGGGTTAGATTAGGTTATATTACGTTATAGATGTAAATAAAGGTCCCACGGAAACGTAGAGGCCAACTCGCCAGGAATGTTGTCAAATATTACCGCCGGGATGATAGGTTGAGTTAGGTTAGGTTATATTACGTAATTGACTTATATAAATGTCCAACGGAGGCGCAGAGGCCAACAAGCCAGGAATGTGGTAAAATGTTACTACCGAGATGTTAGATTGGGTTAGGCTAGCTTATATTATGTTAATGATGTATATAAAGGTCGCACGGAGACGTGGATGCCAACTCGCCAGGAATGTTGCCAATATTACCGCCGACATGTTAGGTTGGGTTAGGTTTGGTTATATTACGTTATTGATGTATATAAGGGTCCCACGGAGACGGAGGAGCCAACTCGCAAGCAATGTTGTCAAATATTGCGGCCGAGATGTTAGGTCGGGTTAGGTTAGGTTATATTACGTTGTTGATGTATATAAATGTCCCACGGAGACGTAGAAGCCAACGCGCCAGGAATGTTTTCAAATATTACCGCCGAAATGTTAGATTGGGTTAGGTTAGGTTGTATTACGTCATAGACATATACAGTGTTCCCACCGAGAAGTAGGGACCGACAACCATGGAATGTGGTTAGATCGTACCCCGAGAGGTTAAGTTGGGTTAGGTCAGGTTATATTACGTTATTGATGTATACAAATGTCCCACGGAGACGTAGAGGGCAATAAGCCAGGAATGTTGCCAAATATTACCGCCGAGATGTTAGGTTGGGTTAGGTTAGGTTATATTACGTTATTGATGTATATAAAGGTCCCACGGAGACGTAGAAGCCAACTCGCCACGAATGTTTTCAAATATTAGCGCCGAGATGTTAGATTGGGTTAGGTTAGGTTGTATTACGTCATAGAAATATACAGTGTTCCCACCGAGAAGTAGGGCCCGACAACCAAGGAATGTGGTTAAATTGTACCCCGAGAGGTTAGGTTGGGTTAGGTTAGGTTATGTTACGTTATTGATGTATATTAAGGTCCCACGGAAATGTAGAGGCCAACAAGCCAGGAATGTGGTCAAATATTACGGCCGAGATGTTAGGTTGGGTTAGGTTAGGTTATATTACGTTATTGATGTATATAAAGGTCCCGCGGAGACGTAGGGGCCAACTCGCCAGGAATGTTGCCAAATATTACTGCCGAGATGTTAGGTTGGGTTAGGTTAGGTTATATTAGGTTATTCATGTATATAAGTGTCCCACGGAGACGTAGATGCCAACTCGCCAGGAATGTTGTCAAATATTACCGCCGACATGTTAGGTTGGGTTATGTTTGGTTATATAACGTTATTGATGTATATAAGGGTCCCATGGAGACGGAGAAGCCAACACGTCAGGAATGTTGTCAAATATTACCGCCGAGATGTTAGGTTGCGTTAGGTTAGGTTATATTACGTTATTGATGTATATAAAGGTCCCTCGGAGAGGTAGATGCCAACAAGACTGGAATGTGATCAAATATTACCGCCGAGATGTTAGATTGGGTTAGGTTAGTTTATATTACGTTATTGACGTATATAAACGTCCCACGGAGGCGCAGAGGCCAGCAAGCCAGGAATGTGGTAAAATGTTACCACCGAGATGTTAGATTGGGTTAGGCTAGGTTATATTATGTTAATGATGTATATAAAGGTCCCACGGAGACGTGGAGGCCAACTCGCCAGGAATGTTGTAAAATATTACCGCCGAGATGTTAGTTTGGGTTAGGTTAGGTTATATTACGTTATTGATGTATATAAAGGTCCCACGGAGGCGCAGAGGCCAACAAGCCAGGAATGTGGTAAAATGTTACTACCGAGATGTTAGATTGGGTTAGGCTAGCTTATATTATATTAATGATGTATATAAAGGTCCCACGGAGACGTGGAGGCCGACTAGCCAGGAATGTTGTCAAATATTACCGCCGAGATGATAGGTTGGTTTAGGTTAGGTTATATTACGTTATTGATGAATATGAAGGTCAAACGGACACGTAGAGGCCAACTCCCCAGGAATGTTGTCAAATATTACCGCCGAGATGTTAGGTTGGGTTATGTTAAGCTATATTACGCTATTGATGTATATAAAGGTACCACGGAGACGTAGAAGCCAACTCGCCAGGAATGTTTTCAAATATTACCGCCGAGATGTTAGGTTGGGTTAGGTTAGGTTTTATTATGTCATAGACATATACAGTGTTCCCACCGAGAAGTAGGGCCCGACAACCAAGGAATGTGGTTAAATGGTACCCCGAGAGGTTAGGCTGGGTTAGGTTACGTTATATTACGTTATTGATGTATATGAGGGTTACACGGAGACGTAGAGGCCAACTCGTCAGAAATGTTGTGAAATATTACCCCCGACAAATTAGGTTGGGTTAGGTTTGGTTAGATTACGTTATTGATGTATATAAGTGTCCCACGGGGACGTAGGGTCCAACTCGCCAGGAATGTTGCCAAATATTATCGCCGAGATGTTAGGTTGGGTTAGGTTAGGTTATATTACGTGATTGATGTATATAAAGGTCCCACGGTGACGTGGATGCCAACTCGCCAGGAATGTTGTCAAATATTATCGCCGAGATGTTAGATTGGGTTAGGTTAGGTTATATTACGTTATTGATGTATATGAAGGTCAAACAGAGACGTAGAGGCCAACGCGCCAGGAATGTAGTCAAATATTACCGCCGAGATGATAGGTTGGTTTAGGTTTGGCTATATTACGTTATTGATGTATATAAGGGTCGCACGGAGACGTAGAGGCCAACTAGCCAGGAATGTTGTCAAATATTATCGCCGAGATGTTAGGTTGGGTCATGTTAGGTTGTATTACGTCATAGACATATACAGTGTTCCCACCGAGAAGTAGGGCCCGACAACCAAGGAATGTGGTTAAATGGTTACCCGAGAGGTTAGGTTGGGTTAGGTTAGGTTTTATTACGTTATTGATGTATATAAATGTCCCACGGATACGCAGACGCCAACTCGCCAGGAATGTTGTCAAATATTACCGCCGACATGTTAGGTTGGGTTAGGTTTGGTTATATTACTTTATTGATGTATATAAACGTCCCACGGGGACGTAGAAGCCAACTCGCCACGAATGTTGTCAAATATTACCGCCGAGATGTTAGGTTGGGTTATGTTAAGTTATATTACGCTATTGATGTATATAAAGGTACCACGGAGACGTAGAAGCCAACTCGCCAGGAATGTTTTCAAATATTACCGCCGAGATGTTAGGTTGGGTTAGGTTAGGTTGTATTACGTCATAGACATATACAGTGTTCCCACCGAGAAGTAGGGACCGACAACCAAGGAATGTGGTTAAATCGTACCCCGAGAGGTTAAGTTGGGTTAGGTTAGGTTATATTACGTTATTGATGTATATAAATGTCCCACGGAGACGTAGAGGGCAATAAGCCAGGAATGTTGCCAAATATTACCGCCGAGATGTTAGGTTGGGTTAGGTTAGGTTGTATTACGTCATAGACATATACAGTGTTCCCACCGAGAAGTATGGCCCGATAACCAAGGAATGTGGTTAAATGGTACCGCGAGAGGTTAGGTTGGGTTAGGTTAGGTTATACTACGTCATTGATGTATATAAAGGTCCCACGGCGACGTAGAGGCCAACAAGCCAGGAATGTTGCCAAATATTACCGCCGAGATGTTAGGTTGGGTTAGGTTAGGTTATATTACGTTATTGATGTATATAAAGGTCCCACGGAGACGTAGAAGCCAACTCGCCAGAAATGTTTTCAAATATTACCGCCGAGATTTTAGGTTGGGTTAGGTTAGGTTGTATTACGTCATAGGCGTATACAGTGTTCCCACGGAGAAGTAGGGCCCGACAATCAAGGAATGTGGTTAAATGTTACCCCGAGAGGTTAGGTTGGGTTAGGTTAGGGTATATTACGTTATTGATGTATATAAAGGTCCCACGGAGATGTAGAGGCCAACAAGCCAGGAATGTTGCCAAATATTACCGCCGAGATGTTATGTTGGGTTAGGTTAGGTTATATTACGTTGTTGATGTACATAAAGGTCCCACGCAGAGGTAGACGCCAACTCGCCAGGAATGTTGTCTAATATTACCGCCGAGATGATAGGTTGGGTTAGGTTAGGTTATTTTACATTACTGACATATATAAAGGACCCACGGAGACGCAGAGGCCAACAAGCCAGGAATGTGGTCAAATATTACCGCCGAGATGATAGGTTGGGTTAGGTTAGGGTATATTACGTTATTGATGTATATAAAGGTCCCACGGAGATGTAGAGGCCAACAAGCCAGGAATGATGCCAAATATTACCGCCGAGATGTTATGTTGGGTTAGGTTACATTATATTACGTTATTGATGTACATAAAGGTCCCACGGAGAGGTAGACGCCAACTTGCCAGGAATGTTGTCTAATATTACCGCCGAGATGATAGGTTGGGTTAGGTTAGGTTATTTTACATTACTGACATATATAAAGGACCCACGGAGACGCAGAGGCCAACAAGCCAGGAATGTGGTCAAATATTACGGCCGAGATGATAGGTTGGGTTAGGTTAGGGTATATTACGTTATTGATGTATATAAAGGTCCCACGGAGACGTAGAGGCCAACAAGCCAGGAATGTGGTCAAATATTACCGCCGAGATGTTAGATTGGGTTAGGTTAGGTTATATTACGTTATTGACGTATGTAAAGGTCCCACGGAGACGTAGAGGCCAACAAGACAGGAATGTTGCCAAGTATTACCGCCGAGATGTTAGGTTGGGTTGTGTTAGGTTATATTACGTTATAGATGTATATAAAGGTCCCACGGAGACGTAGAGGTCAACAAGCCAGGAATGTGGTCAAATATTACCGCCGAGATGATAGGTTGGGTCAGGTTAGGTTATATTACGTTATTGACATATATAAAGGTCCCACGGAGACGCAGAGGCCAACTCGCCAGGAATGTTGTCAAATATTACCGCCGAGATGTTAGGTTGGATTAGGTTACGTTATATTACGCTACTGATGTATATGAGGGTTACACGGAGACGTAGAAGCCAACTCGCCACGAATGTTGTCAAATATTACCACCGACATGTTAGGTTGGGCTAGGTTTAGTTATATTACGTTATTGATGTATATAAAGGTCCCACGGAGACGTAGAGGCCAACAAGACAGATATGTGGTCAAATATTACCGCCGAGATGTTAGATTGGGTTAGGTTAGGTTATATTACGTTATTGACGTATGTAAAGGTCCCACGGAGACGTAGAGGCCAACTCGCCAGGAATGTTGTCAAATATTGCCGCCGAGATGATAGGTTGGGTTAGGTTAGGTTATATTACGTTATTGACATATATAAAGGTCCCACGGAGGCGCAGAGGTCAACAAGCCAGGAATGTTGTCAAATATTACCGCCGAGATGTTACATTGGGTTAGGCTATCTTATATTATGTTATTGATGTATATAAAGGACCCTCGGAGACGTAGAGGCCAACTCGTCAGGAATGTTGTCAAGTATTACCGCCGAGATGTTCGGTTGGGCTAGGTTTAGTTATATTACGTTATTGATGTATATGAAGGTCAAGCGGAGACGTAGAGGCCAACTCACCACGAATGATGTCAAATATTACCGCCGAGATATTAGGTTGGGTTAGGTTAGGTTATATTACGTTATTGATGTATATGAAGGTCAAACGGATACGTAGAGGCCAACTCGCCAGGAATGATGTCAAATATTACCGCCGAGATGTTAGGTTGGGCTAGGTTAGGTTATATTACGTTATTGGTGTATATGAAGGTCAAACGGAAACGTAGATGCCAACTCGCCAGGAATGATGTCAAATATTACCGCCGAGATGTTAGGTTGGCTTAAGTTAGGTTATATTACGTTATTGATGTATATAAAGGTCCCACGGAGACGTAGAGGCCAACAAGCCAGGAATGTGGTCAAATATTACCGCCGAGATGTTAGATTGGGTTAGGTTAGGTTATATTACGTTATTGATATATATAAGGGTCCCACGGAGACGTAGAGGCCAACAAGACAGGAATGTTGCCAAATATTACCGCCGAGATGTTAGGTTGGGTTGTGTTAGGTTATATTACGTTATAGATGTATATAAAGGTCCCACGGAGACGTAGAGGTCAACAAGCCAGGAATGTGGTCAAATATTACCGCCGAGATGATAGGTTGGGTCAGGTTAGGTTATATAACGTTATTGACATATATAAAGGTCCCACGGAGACGCAGAGGCCAACTCGCCAGGAATGTTGTCAAATATTACCGCCGAGATGTTAGGTTGGATTAGGTTACGTTATATTACGTTACTGATGTATATGAGGGTTACACGGAGACGTAGAAGCCAACTCGCCACGAATGTTGTCAAATATTACCACCGACATGTTAGGTTGGGCTAGGTTTAGTTATATTACGTTATTGATGTATATAAAGGTCCCACGGAGACGTAGAGGCCAACAAGACAGATATGTGGTCAAATATTACCGCCGAGATGTTAGATTGGGTTAGGTTAGGTTATATTACGTTATTGACGTATGTAAAGGTCCAACGGAGACGTAGAGGCCAACTCGCCAGGAATGTTGTCAAATATTACCGCCGAGATGATAGGTTGGGTTAGGTTAGGTTATATTACGTTATTGACATATATAAAGGTCCCACGGAGGCGCAGAGGTCAACAAGCCAGGAATGTTGTCAAATATTACCGCCGAAATGTTACATTGGGTTAGGCTATCTTATATTATGTTATTGATGTATATAAAGGACCCTCGGAGACGTAGAGGCCAACTCGTCAGGAATGTTGTCAAGTATTACCGCCGAGATGTTAGGTTGGGCTAGGTTTAGTTATATTACGTTATTGATGTATATGAAGGTCAAGCGGAGACGTAGAGGCCAACTCACCACGAATGATGTCAAATATTACCGCCGAGATATTAGGTTGGGTTAGGTTAGGTTATATTACGTTATTGATGTATATGAAGGTCAAACGGAAACGTAGATGCCAACCCGCCAGGAATGATGTCAAATATTACCGCCGAGATATTAGGTTGGGTTAGGTTAGGTTATATTACGTTATTGATGCATATGAAGGTCAAACGGATACGTAGAGGCCAACTCGCCAGGAATGATGTCAAATATTACCGCCGAGATGTTAGGTTGGGTTAGGTTAGGTTATATTACGTTATTGATGTATATGAAGGTCAAACGGAAACGTAGATGCCAACTCGCCAGGAATGATGTCAAATATTACCGCCGAGATGTTAGATTGGGTTAGGCTAGCTTATATTATATTAATGATGTATATAAAGGTCCCACGGAGACGTGGAGGCCGACTAGCCAGGAATGTTGTCAAATATTACCGCCGAGATGATAGGTTGGTTTAGGTTAGGTTATATTACGTTATTGATGAATATGAAGGTCAAACGGACACGTAGAGGCCAACTCCCCAGGAATGTTGTCAAATATTACCGCCGAGATGTTAGGTTGGGTTATGTTAAGCTATATTACGCTACTGATGTATATAAAGGTACCACGGAGACGTAGAAGCCAACTCGCCAGGAATGTTTTCAAATATTACCGCCGAGATGTTAGGTTGGGTTAGGTTAGGTTTTATTATGTCATAGACATATACAGTGTTCCCACCGAGAAGTAGGGCCCGACAACCAAGGAATGTGGTTAAATGGTACCCCGAGAGGTTAGGCTGGGTTAGGTTACGTTATATTACGTTATTGATGTATATGAGGGTTACACGGAGACGTAGAGGCCAACTCGTCAGAAATGTTGTGAAATATTACCCCCGACAAATTAGGTTGGGTTAGGTTTGGTTAGATTACGTTATTGATGTATATAAGTGTCCCACGGGGACGTAGGGTCCAACTCGCCAGGAATGTTGCCAAATATTATCGCCGAGATGTTAGGTTGGGTTAGGTTAGGTTATATTACGTGATTGATGTATATAAAGGTCCCACGGTGACGTGGATGCCAACTCGCCAGGAATGTTGTCAAATATTATCGCCGAGATGTTAGATTGGGTTAGGTTAGGTTATATTACGTTATTGATGTATATGAAGGTCAAACAGAGACGTAGAGGCCAACGCGCCAGGAATGTAGTCAAATATTACCGCCGAGATGATAGGTTGGTTTAGGTTTGGCTATATTACGTTATTGATGTATATAAGGGTCGCACGGAGACGTAGAGGCCAACTAGCCAGGAATGTTGTCAAATATTATCGCCGAGATGTTAGGTTGGGTCATGTTAGGTTGTATTACGTCATAGACATATACAGTGTTCCCACCGAGAAGTAGGGCCCGACAACCAAGGAATGTGGTTAAATGGTTACCCGAGAGGTTAGGTTGGGTTAGGTTAGGTTTTATTACGTTATTGATGTATATAAATGTCCCACGGATACGCAGACGCCAACTCGCCAGGAATGTTGTCAAATATTACCGCCGACATGTTAGGTTGGGTTAGGTTTGGTTATATTACTTTATTGATGTATATAAACGTCCCACGGGGACGTAGAAGCCAACTCGCCACGAATGTTGTCAAATATTACCGCCGAGATGTTAGGTTGGGTTATGTTAAGTTATATTACGCTATTGATGTATATAAAGGTACCACGGAGACGTAGAAGCCAACTCGCCAGGAATGTTTTCAAATATTACCGCCGAGATGTTAGGTTGGGTTAGGTTAGGTTGTATTACGTCATAGACATATACAGTGTTCCCACCGAGAAGTAGGGGCCGACAACCAAGGAATGTGGTTAAATCGTACCCCGAGAGGTTAAGTTGGGTTAGGTTAGGTTATATTACGTTATTGATGTATATAAATGTCCCACGGTGACGTAGAGGGCAATAAGCCAGGAATGTTGCCAAATATTACCGCCGAGATGTTAGGTTGGGTTAGGTTAGGTTGTATTACGTCATAGACATATACAGTGTTCCCACCGAGAAGTATGGCCCGATAACCAAGGAATGTGGTTAAATGGTACCGCGAGAGGTTAGGTTGGGTTAGGTTAGGTTATACTACGTCATTGATGTATATAAAGGTCCCACGGCGACGTAGAGGCCAACAAGCCAGGAATGTTGCCAAATATTACCGCCGAGATGTTAGGTTGGGTTAGGTTAGGTTATATTACGTTATTGATGTATATAAAGGTCCCACGGAGACATAGAAGCCAACTCGCCAGAAATGTTTTCAAATATTACCGCCGAGATTTTAGGTTGGGTTAGGTTAGGTTGTATTACGTCATAGGCGTATACAGTGTTCCCACGGAGAAGTAGGGCCCGACAATCAAGGAATGTGGTTAAATGTTACCCCGAGAGGTTAGGTTGGGTTAGGTTAGGGTATATTACGTTATTGATGTATATAAAGGTCCCACGGAGATGTAGAGGCCAACAAGCCAGGAATGTTGCCAAATATTACCGCCGAGATGTTATGTTGGGTTAGGTTAGGTTATATTACGTTGTTGATGTACATAAAGGTCCCACGCAGAGGTAGACGCCAACTCGCCAGGAATGTTGTCTAATATTACCGCCGAGATGATAGGTTGGGTTAGGTTAGGTTATTTTACATTACTGACATATATAAAGGACCCACGGAGACGCAGAGGCCAACAAGCCAGGAATGTGGTCAAATATTACCGCCGAGATGATAGGTTGGGTTAGGTTAGGGTATATTACGTTATTGATGTATATAAAGGTCCCACGGAGATGTAGAGGCCAACAAGCCAGGAATGATGCCAAATATTACCGCCGAGATGTTATGTTGGGTTAGGTTACATTATATTACGTTATTGATGTACATAAAGGTCCCACGGAGAGGTAGACGCCAACTTGCCAGGAATGTTGTCTAATATTACCGCCGAGATGATAGGTTGGGTTAGGTTAGGTTATTTTACATTACTGACATATATAAAGGACCCACGGAGACGCAGAGGCCAACAAGCCAGGAATGTGGTCAAATATTACGGCCGAGATGATAGGTTGGGTTAGGTTAGGGTATATTACGTTATTGATGTATATAAAGGTCCCACGGAGACGTAGAGGCCAACAAGCCAGGAATGTGGTCAAATATTACCGCCGAGATGTTAGATTGGGTTAGGTTAGGTTATATTACGTTATTGACGTATGTAAAGGTCCCACGGAGACGTAGAGGCCAACAAGACAGGAATGTTGCCAAGTATTACCGCCGAGATGTTAGGTTGGGTTGTGTTAGGTTATATTACGTTATAGATGTATATAAAGGTCCCACGGAGACGTAGAGGTCAACAAGCCAGGAATGTGGTCAAATATTACCGCCGAGATGATAGGTTGGGTCAGGTTAGGTTATATTACGTTATTGACATATATAAAGGTCCCACGGAGACGCAGAGGCCAACTCGCCAGGAATGTTGTCAAATATTACCGCCGAGATGTTAGGTTGGATTAGGTTACGTTATATTACGCTACTGATGTATATGAGGGTTACACGGAGACGTAGAAGCCAACTCGCCACGAATGTTGTCAAATATTACCACCGACATGTTAGGTTGGGCTAGGTTTAGTTATATTACGTTATTGATGTATATAAAGGTCCCACGGAGACGTAGAGGCCAACAAGACAGATATGTGGTCAAATATTACCGCCGAGATGTTAGATTGGGTTAGGTTAGGTTATATTACGTTATTGACGTATGTAAAGGTCCCACGGAGACGTAGAGGCCAACTCGCCAGGAATGTTGTCAAATATTGCCGCCGAGATGATAGGTTGGGTTAGGTTAGGTTATATTACGTTATTGACATATATAAAGGTCCCACGGAGGCGCAGAGGTCAACAAGCCAGGAATGTTGTCAAATATTACCGCCGAGATGTTACATTGGGTTAGGCTATCTTATATTATGTTATTGATGTATATAAAGGACCCTCGGAGACGTAGAGGCCAACTCGTCAGGAATGTTGTCAAGTATTACCGCCGAGATGTTCGGTTGGGCTAGGTTTAGTTATATTACGTTATTGATGTATATGAAGGTCAAGCGGAGACGTAGAGGCCAACTCACCACGAATGATGTCAAATATTACCGCCGAGATATTAGGTTGGGTTAGGTTAGGTTATATTACGTTATTGATGTATATGAAGGTCAAACGGATACGTAGAGGCCAACTCGCCAGGAATGATGTCAAATATTACCGCCGAGATGTTAGGTTGGGCTAGGTTAGGTTATATTACGTTATTGGTGTATATGAAGGTCAAACGGAAACGTAGATGCCAACTCGCCAGGAATGATGTCAAATATTACCGCCGAGATGTTAGGTTGGCTTAAGTTAGGTTATATTACGTTATTGATGTATATAAAGGTCCCACGGAGACGTAGAGGCCAACAAGCCAGGAATGTGGTCAAATATTACCGCCGAGATGTTAGATTGGGTTAGGTTAGGTTATATTACGTTATTGATATATATAAGGGTCCCACGGAGACGTAGAGGCCAACAAGACAGGAATGTTGCCAAATATTACCGCCGAGATGTTAGGTTGGGTTGTGTTAGGTTATATTACGTTATAGATGTATATAAAGGTCCCACGGAGACGTAGAGGTCAACAAGCCAGGAATGTGGTCAAATATTACCGCCGAGATGATAGGTTGGGTCAGGTTAGGTTATATAACGTTATTGACATATATAAAGGTCCCACGGAGACGCAGAGGCCAACTCGCCAGGAATGTTGTCAAATATTACCGCCGAGATGTTAGGTTGGATTAGGTTACGTTATATTACGTTACTGATGTATATGAGGGTTACACGGAGACGTAGAAGCCAACTCGCCACGAATGTTGTCAAATATTACCACCGACATGTTAGGTTGGGCTAGGTTTAGTTATATTACGTTATTGATGTATATAAAGGTCCCACGGAGACGTAGAGGCCAACAAGACAGATATGTGGTCAAATATTACCGCCGAGATGTTAGATTGGGTTAGGTTAGGTTATATTACGTTATTGACGTATGTAAAGGTCCAACGGAGACGTAGAGGCCAACTCGCCAGGAATGTTGTCAAATATTACCGCCGAGATGATAGGTTGGGTTAGGTTAGGTTATATTACGTTATTGACATATATAAAGGTCCCACGGAGGCGCAGAGGTCAACAAGCCAGGAATGTTGTCAAATATTACCGCCGAAATGTTACATTGGGTTAGGCTATCTTATATTATGTTATTGATGTATATAAAGGACCCTCGGAGACGTAGAGGCCAACTCGTCAGGAATGTTGTCAAGTATTACCGCCGAGATGTTAGGTTGGGCTAGGTTTAGTTATATTACGTTATTGATGTATATGAAGGTCAAGCGGAGACGTAGAGGCCAACTCACCACGAATGATGTCAAATATTACCGCCGAGATATTAGGTTGGGTTAGGTTAGGTTATATTACGTTATTGATGTATATGAAGGTCAAACGGAAACGTAGATGCCAACCCGCCAGGAATGATGTCAAATATTACCGCCGAGATATTAGGTTGGGTTAGGTTAGGTTATATTACGTTATTGATGCATATGAAGGTCAAACGGATACGTAGAGGCCAACTCGCCAGGAATGATGTCAAATATTACCGCCGAGATGTTAGGTTGGGTTAGGTTAGGTTATATTACGTTATTGATGTATATGAAGGTCAAACGGAAACGTAGATGCCAACTCGCCAGGAATGATGTCAAATATTACCGCCGAGATGTTAGGTTGGCTTAAGTTAGGTTATATTACGTTATTGATGTATATAAAGGTCCCACGGAGACGTAGAGGCCAACAAGCCAGGAATGTGGTCAAATATTACCGCCGAGATGTTAGATTGGGTTAGGTTAGATTATATTACGTTATTGATATATATAAGGGTCCCACGGAGACGTAGAGGCCAACAAGACAGGAATGTTGCCAAATATTACCGCCGAGATGTTAGGTTGGGTTAGGTTAGGTTATATTACGTTATAGATGTATATAAAGGTCCCACGGAGACGTAGAGGTCAACAAGCCAGGAATGTGGTCAAATATTACCGCCGAGATGATAGGTTGGGTCAGGTTAGGTTATATTACGTTATTGACATATATAAAGGTCCCACGGAGACGCAGAGGCCAACTCGCCAGGAATGTTGTCAAATATTACCGCCGAGATGTTAGGTTGGATTAGGTTACGTTATATTACGTTACTGATGTATATGAGGGTTACACGGAGACGTAGAAGCCAACTCGCCACGAATGTTGTCAAATATTACCACCGACATGTTAGGTTGGGCTAGGTTTAGTTATATTACGTTATTGATGTATATAAAGGTGCCACGGAGACGTAGAGGCCAACAAGACAGATATGTGGTCAAATATTACCGCCGAGATGTTAGATTGGGTTAGGTTAGGTTATATTACGTTATTGACGTATGTAAAGGTCCCACGGAGACGTAGAGGCCAACTCGCCAGGAATGTTGTCAAATATTACCGCCGAGATGATAGGTTGGGTTAGGTTAGGTTATATTACGTTATTGACATATATAAAGGTCCCACGGAGGCGCAGAGGTCAACAAGCCAGGAATGTTGTCAAATATTACCGCCGAGATGTTACATTGGGTTAGGCTATCTTATATTATGTTATTGATGTATATAAAGGACCCTCGGAGACGTAGAGGCCAACTCGTCAGGAATGTTGTCAAGTATTACCGCCGAGATGTTAGGTTGGGCTAGGTTTAGTTATATTACGTTATTGATGTATATGAAGGTCAAGCGGAGACGTAGAGGCCAACTCACCACGAATGATGTCAAATATTACCGCCGAGATATTAGGTTGGGTTAGGTTAGGTTATATTACGTTATTGATGTATATGAAGGTCAAACGGAAACGTAGATGCCAACTCGCCAGGAATGATGTCAAATATTACCGCCGAGATGTTAGGTTGGCTTAAGTTAGGTTATATTACGTTATTGATGTATATAAAGGTCCCACGGAGACGTAGAGGCCAACAAGCCAGGAATGTGGTCAAATATTACCGCCGAGATGTTAGATTGGGTTAGGTTAGGTTATATTACGTTATTGACGTATGTAAAGGTCCCACGGAGACGTAGAGGCCAACTCGCCAGGAATGTTGTCAAATATTACCGCCGAGATGATAGGTTGGGTTAGGTTAGGTTATATTACGTTATTGACATATATAAAGGTCCCACGGAGGCGCAGAGGCCAACAAGCCAGGAATGTTGTCAAATATTACCGCCGAGATGTTACATTGGGTTAGGCTATCTTATATTATGTTATTGATGTATATAAAGGTCCCTCGGAGACGTAGAGGCCAACTCGTCAGGAATGTTGTCAAATATTACCGCCGAGATGTTAGGTTGGGCTAGGTTTAGTTATATTACGTTATTGATGTATATGAAGGTCAAGCGGAGACGTAGAGGCCAACTCACCACGAATGATGTCAAATATTACCGCCGAGATATTGGGTTGGGTTAGGTTAGGTTATATTACGTTATTGATGCATATGAAGGTCAAACGGAAACGTAGATGCCAACTCGCCAGGAATGATGTCAAATATTACCGCCGAGATGTTAGGTTGGCTTAAGTTAGGTAATATTACGTTATTGATGTATATAAAGGTCCCACGGAGACGTAGAGGCCAACAAGCCAGGAATGTGGTCAAATATTACCGCCGATATGTTAGATTGGGTTAGGTTAGGTTATATTACGTTATTGATATATATAAGGGTCCCACGGAGACGTAGAGGCCAACAAGACAGGAATGTTGCCAAGTATTACCGCCGAGATGTTAGGTTGGGTTGTGTTAGGTTATATTACGTTATAGATGTATATAAAGGTCCCACGGAGACGTAGAGGTCAACAAGCCAGGAATGTGGTCAAATATTACCGCCGAGATGATAGGTTGGGTCAGGTTAGGTTATATAACGTTATTGACATATATAAAGGTCCCACGGAGACGCAGAGGCCAACTCGCCAGGAATGTTGTCAAATATTACCGCCGAGATGTTAGGTTGGATTAGGTTACGTTATATTACGTTACTGATGTATATGAGGGTTACACGGAGACGTAGAAGCCAACTCGCCACGAATGTTGTCAAATATTACCACCGACATGTTAGGTTGGGCTAGGTTTAGTTATATTACGTTATTGATGTATATAAAGGTCCCACGGAGACGTAGAGGCCAACAAGACAGATATGTGGTCAAATATTACCGCCGAGATGTTAGATTGGGTTAGGTTAGGTTATATTACGTTATTGACGTATGTAAAGGTCCCACGGAGACGTAGAGGCCAACTCGCCAGGAATGTTGTCAAATATTACCGCCGAGATGATAGGTTGGGTTAGGTTAGGTTATATTACGTTATTGACATATATAAAGGTCCCACGGAGGCGCAGAGGTCAACAAGCCAGGAATGTTGTCAAATATTACCGCCGAAATGTTACATTGGGTTAGGCTATCTTATATTATGTTATTGATGTATATAAAGGACCCTCGGAGACGTAGAGGCCAACTCGTCAGGAATGTTGTCAAGTATTACCGCCGAGATGTTCGGTTGGGCTAGGTTTAGTTATATTACGTTATTGATGTATATGAAGGTCAAGCGGAGACGTAGAGGCCAACTCACCACGAATGATGTCAAATATTACCGCCGAGATATTAGGTTGGGTTAGGTTAGGTTATATTACGTTATTGATGTATATGAAGGTCAAACGGAAACGTAGATGCCAACCCGCCAGGAATGATGTCAAATATTACCGCCGAGATATTAGGTTGGGTTAGGTTAGGTTATATTACGTTATTGATGCATATGAAGGTCAAACGGATACGTAGAGGCCAACTCGCCAGGAATGATGTCAAATATTACCGCCGAGATGTTAGGTTGGGTTAGGTTAGGTTATATTACGTTATTGATGTATATGAAGGTCAAACGGAAACGTAGATGCCAACTCGCCAGGAATGATGTCAAATATTACCGCCGAGATGTTAGGTTGGCTTAAGTTAGGTTATATTACGTTATTGATGTATATAAAGGTCCCACGGAGACGTAGAGGCCAACAAGCCAGGAATGTGGTCAAATATTACCGCCGAGATGTTAGATTGGGTTAGGTTAGGTTATATTACGTTATTGATATATATAAGGGTCCCACGGAGACGTAGAGGCCAACAAGACAGGAATGTTGCCAAATATTACCGCCGAGATGTTAGGTTGGGTTAGGTTAGGTTATATTACGTTATAGATGTATATAAAGGTCCCACGGAGACGTAGAGGTCAACAAGCCAGGAATGTGGTCAAATATTACCGCCGAGATGATAGGTTGGGTCAGGTTAGGTTATATTACGTTATTGACATATATAAAGGTCCCACGGAGACGCAGAGGCCAACTCGCCAGGAATGTTGTCAAATATTACCGCCGAGATGTTAGGTTGGATTAGGTTACGTTATATTACGTTACTGATGTATATGAGGGTTACACGGAGACGTAGAAGCCAACTCGCCACGAGTGTTGTCAAATATTACCACCGACATGTTAGGTTGGGCTAGGTTTAGTTATATTACGTTATTGATGTATATAAAGGTGCCACGGAGACGTAGAGGCCAACAAGACAGATATGTGGTCAAATATTACCGCCGAGATGTTAGATTGGGTTAGGTTAGGTTATATTACGTTATTGACGTATGTAAAGGTCCCACGGAGACGTAGAGGCCAACTCGCCAGGAATGTTGTCAAATATTACCGCCGAGATGATAGGTTGGGTTAGGTTAGGTTATATTACGTTATTGACATATATAAAGGTCCCACGGAGGCGCAGAGTTCAACAAGCCAGGAATGTTGTCAAATATTACCGCCGAGATGTTACATTGGGTTAGGCTATCTTATATTATGTTATTGATGTATATAAAGGACCCTCGGAGACGTAGAGGCCAACTCGTCAGGAATGTTGTCAAGTATTACCGCCGAGATGTTAGGTTGGGCTAGGTTTAGTTATATTACGTTATTGATGTATATGAAGGTCAAGCGGAGACGTAGAGGCCAACTCACCACGAATGATGTCAAATATTACCGCCGAGATATTAGGTTGGGTTAGGTTAGGTTATATTACGTTATTGATGTATATGAAGGTCAAACGGAAACGTAGATGCCAACTCGCCAGGAATGATGTCAAATATTACCGCCGAGATGTTAGGTTGGCTTAAGTTAGGTTATATTACGTTATTGATGTATATAAAGGTCCCACGGAGACGTAGAGGCCAACAAGCCAGGAATGTGGTCAAATATTACCGCCGAGATGTTAGATTGGGTTAGGTTAGGTTATATTACGTTATTGACGTATGTAAAGGTCCCACGGAGACGTAGAGGCCAACTCGCCAGGAATGTTGTCAAATATTACCGCCGAGATGATAGGTTGGGTTAGGTTAGGTTATATTACGTTATTGACATATATAAAGGTCCCACGGAGGCGCAGAGGCCAACAAGCCAGGAATGTTGTCAAATATTACCGCCGAGATGTTACATTGGGTTAGGCTATCTTATATTATGTTATTGATGTATATAAAGGTCCCTCGGAGACGTAGAGGCCAACTCGTCAGGAATGTTGTCAAATATTACCGCCGAGATGTTAGGTTGGGCTAGGTTTAGTTATATTACGTTATTGAAGTATATGAAGGTCAAGCGGAGACGTAGAGGCCAACTCACCACGAATGATGTCAAATATTACCGCCGAGATGTTAGGTTGGGTTAGGTTAGGTTATATTACGTTATTGATGTATATGAAGGTCAAACGGAAACGTAGATGCCAACTCGCCAGGAATGATGTCAAATATTACCGCCGAGATGTTAGGTTGGCTTAAGTTAGGTTATATTACGTTATTGATGTATATAAAGGTCCCACGGAGACGTAGAGGCCAACAAGCCAGGAATGTGGTCAAATATTACCGCCGAGATGTTAGATTGGGTTAGGTTAGGTTATATTACGTTATTGATATATATAAGGGTCCCACGGAGACGTAGAGGCCAACAAGACAGGAATGTTGCCAAATATTACCGCCGAGATGTTAGGTTGGGTTGTGTTAGGTTATATTACGTTATAGATGTATATAAAGGTCCCACGGAGACGTAGAGGTCAACAAGCCAGGAATGTGGTCAAATATTACCGCCGAGATGATAGGTTGGGTCAGGTTAGGTTATATTACGTTATTGACATATATAAAGGTCCCACGGAGACGCAGAGGCCAACTCGCCAGGAATGTTGTCAAATATTACCGCCGAGATGTTAGGTTGGATTAGGTTACGTTATATTACGCTACTGATGTATATGAGGGTTACACGGAGACGTAGAAGCCAACTCGCCACGAATGTTGTCAAATATTACCACCGACATGTTAGGTTGGGCTAGGTTTAGTTATATTACGTTATTGATGTATATAAAGGTCCCACGGAGACGTAGAGGCCAACAAGACAGATATGTGGTCAAATATTACCGCCGAGATGATAGGTTGGGTTAGGTTAGGTTATATTACGTTATTGACATATATAAAGGTCCCACGGAGGCGCAGAGGTCAACAAGCCAGGAATGTTGTCAAATATTACCGCCGAGATGTTACATTGGGTTAGGCTATCTTATATTATGTTATTGATGTATATAAAGGACCCTCGGAGACGTAGAGGCCAACTCGTCAGGAATGTTGTCAAGTATTACCGCCGAGATGTTAGGTTGGGCTAGGTTTAGTTATATTACGTTACTGATGTATATGAAGGTCAAACGGAGACGTAGAGGCCAACTCGCCAGGAATGTTGTCAAATATTATCGCCGAGATGATAGGTTGGTTTAGGTTAGGTTATATTTCGTTATTGATGTATATGAAGGTCAAACGGAAACGTAGAGGCCAACTCGCCAGCAATGTTGTCAAATATTACCGCCGAGATGATAGGTTATGTTAGGTTACGTTATATTACGTTATTGATGTATATGAAGGTCAAACGGAGACGTTGAGGCCAACAAGCCATGAATGTGGTCAAATATTACCGCCGAGGTGTTAGGTTGGGTTAGGTTAGGTTATATTACGTTATTCATGTATATAAATGTCGCACGGAGACGTAGAGGCCAACTAGCCAGGAATGTTGTCAAATATTATCGCCGAGATGATAGGTTGGTTTAGGTTAGGTCATATTACGTTACTGATGTATATAAATGTCCCTGGGAGACGTACATGCCAACTCGCCAGGAATGTTGTCAAATATTATCGCCGAGATGATAGGTTGGTTTAGGTTAGGTCATATTACGTTACTGATGTATATAAATGTCCCTGGGAGACGTACATGCCAACTCGCCAGGAATGTTGTCAAATATTATCGCCGAGATGTTAGGTTGGGATAGGTTAGGTTGTATTACGATATTGATGTATATAAAGGTCCCAGGGAGACGTAGATGTCAACTCGCCAGGAATGTTGTCAAATATTACAGCCGAAATGATAGGTTATGTTAGGTTACGTTATATTACGTTATTGATGTATATAAAGGTCGCACGGAGACGTAGATGCCAACTAGCCAGGAATGTTGTCAAATATTATCGCCGAGATGGTAGGTTGGGTTAGGTTAGGTTATATTACGTTATTGATGAATATAAAGGTCCCAGGGAGACGTAGATGCCAACTCGCCAAGAATGATGTCAAATATTACCGCCGAGATGTTAGGTTGGGTTGGGTTAGGTTATATTACGTTATTGATGTATATAAAGGTCCCACGGTGACGTAGAGGCCAACAAGTCTGGAATTTGGTCAAATATTACCGCCGAGATGTTAGATTGGGTTAGGTTAGGTTATATTACGTTATTGATGTGTATGAAGGTCAAACGGAGACGTAGAGGCCAACTCGCCAGGAATGTTGTCAAATATTACCACCGAGATGATAGGTTGGGTTAGGTTACGTTATATTACGTTATTGATGTATATGATGGTCAAACGTAGACGTAGAGGCCAACTCGCCAGGAATGTTGTCAAATATTACCGCCGAGATGTTAGGTTGGGTTAGGTTAGGGTATATTACGTTATATATGTATATAAAGGTCCCACGTAGACGTAGAGGCCAACAAGCCAGTAATGCGGTCAAATATTACGGCCGAGATGTTAGATTGTGTTAGGATAGGTTATATTACGTTATTGATGTATATGAAGGTCAAACAGAGACGTAGAGGCCAACTCGCCAGGAATGTTGTCAAATATTACCGCCGAGATGTTAGGTTGGGTTAGGTTAGGTTATATTTCGTTATTGATGTATATGAAGGTCAAACGGAGACGTGGAGGCCAACTCGCCAGGAATGTTGTCAAATATTACCCCCGACATGTAAGGTTGGGTTAGGTTATGTTATATTACGTTATTGATGTATATAAAGATCCCACGGAAACGTAAAGGCCAACAAGCCAGTAATGTGGTCAAATATTACGGCCGAGATGTTAGATTGGCTTAGGTTAGGTTATATTATGTTATTGATGTATATGAATGTCAAACGGAGACGTAGAGGCCAACTCGCCAGGAATGTTGTCAAATATTACCGCCGAGATGTTAGGTTGGGTTAGGTTTGGTTATATTACGTTATTGATGTATATAAGGGTCCCACGGAGACGGAGAAGCCAACTCGCCAGGAATGTTGTCAAATATTACCGCCGAGGTGTTAGGTTGGGTTAGGTTAGGTTATATTACGTTATTGATGTATATGAAGGTAAAACGGAGACGTAGAGGCCAACTCGCCAGGAATGTTGTCAAATATTAACGCCGATATGATAGGTTAGTTTAGGTTAGGTCATATTACGTTATTGGTGTATATAAAGGTCCCAGGGAGACGTAGATGCCAACACGCCAGGAACGTTGTCAAATATTACCGCCGAGATGATAGGTTATGTTAGGTTACGTTATATTACGTTATTTATGTATATGAGGTTTACAGGGAGACGTAGAGGCCAACTCGTCAGAATGTTGTCAAATATTACCCCCGTCATGTTAGGTTGGGTTAGGTTAGGTTATATTACGTTATTGATGTATATAAGGGTCCCACGGAGACGGAGAAGCCAACTCGCCAGGAATGTTGTCAAATATTAACGCCGAGATGATAGGTTAGTTTAGGTTAGGTCATATTACGTTATTGATGTATATAAAGGTCCCAGGGAGACGTAGATGCCAACTCGCCAGGAACGTTGCCAAATATTACCGCCGAGATGATAGGTTGGGTTAGGTTAGGTTATATTACGTGATTGATGTATATAAAGGTCCCAGGGAGACGTGGATGCCAACTCGCCAGGAATGTTGTCAAATATTACCGCCGAGATGATAGGTTGGGTTAGGTTACGTTATATTACGTTATTGATGTATATAACGGTCCCACGGAGACGGAGAAGCCAACTCGCCAGGAATGTTTTCAAATATTACCGCCGAGATGTTATGTTGGGTTACGTTAGGTTATATTACGTTATTGATGTATATAAAGGTCGCACGGAGACGTAGAGGCCACCTCGCCAGGAACGTTGTCAAATATTATCCCCGAGATAATAGGTTGGTTTAGGTTAGGTTATATTTCGTTATTGATGTATATAAATGTCCCAGGGAGACGTAGATGCCAACTCGCCAGGAACGTTGTCAAATATTACCGCCGAGATGATAGGTTGGGTTAGGTTAGGTTATATTACGTTATTGATGTATATAAAGGTCCTACGGAGACGTAGAGGCCAACAAGACAGGAATGTGGTCAAATATCACCGGCGAGATGTTAGTTTGGGTTAGGTTAGGTTATATTTCGTTATTGATGTATATAAATGTCCCACGGATACGTAGAGGCCAACAAGCCAGTAATGTGGTCAAATATTACGGCCGAGATTTTAGATTGGGTTAGGTTAGGTTATATTACGTTATGGCGAGTTGGCCTCTACGTATCCGTGGGACATTTATATACATCAATAACGAAATATAACCTAACCTAAACCAACCTATTAACTCGGCGATAATATTTGACAACATTCCTGGCGAGTTGGCCTCTACGTCTCCGTGGGATCTTTATAAACATCAATAACGTAATATAACCTAACCTAACCCAAACTAACACCTCGGCGGTAATATTTGACCACATTCCTGTCTTGGTGGCCTCTACGTCTCCGTGGGACCCTTAGATACATCTGTAACGCAATATAACAGAACCTAACCCAACCTAACATCTCGGCGGTAATATTTGACAACATTCCTGGCGAGTTGGCCTCTACCACACCGTTTGACCTTCATATACATCAATAACGTAATACAACCTAACCTCACCCAACCTAACATCTCGGCGGTAATATTTGACCACATTCCAGGCTTATAGGCCTCTACCCCTCCGTGGGACCTTTATATATTTGAATAACGTAATATAACCTAACCTAACCCAATCTAACATCTCGGCGGTAATATGTGACCACATTCCTGTCTTGTTGGCCTCTACGTCTCCGTGGGACCCTTAGATACATTTCTAACGTAATATAACCTAACCTAACCCAACCTAACATCTCGGCGGTAATATTTGACAACATTCCTGGCGAGTTGGCATCTACGTCTCCGTGGGACCCTTCGATACATCTGTAACGTAATATAACCTAACCCAACCCAACCTAACATCTCGGCGGTAATATTTGACAACATTCCTGGCGAGTTGGCCTCTACCAATCCGTTTGACCTTCATATACATCAATAACGTAATATAACCTAACCTAACCCAACTTATAATCTCGGCGGTAATATTTGACAACATTCCTGGCGAGTTGGCCTCTACGTCTCCTTGGGACCTTTATATACATCAATAACATAATATAAGCTAGCCAAACCCAATCTAACATCTCGGCGGTAATATGTGACCACATTCCTGGCTTGTTGGACTCTACGTCTCCGTGGGACCTTTATATACATCAATAACGTAATATAACCTAACATAACCCAACCTAACATCTCTGCGGTAATATTTGACAACATTCCTGGCGAGTTGGCCTCTACGTCTCCGTTTGACCTTCATATACATCAATAACGTAATATAAGCTAACCTAACCCAACCTAACATCTCGGCGGTAATGTTTGACAACATTCCTGTCTTGTGGGCCTCTACGTCTCCGTGGGACTTTTATATACATCAATAATGTAATATAAGCTAACCTAACCAACCTATCATCTCGGCGGTAATATTTGACAACATTCCTGGCGAGTTGGCCTCTACGTCTCCGTTTGACCTTCATATACATCAATAAGGTAACATAACCTAACCTAATCCAACCTATCATCTCGGCGGTAATATTTGACAACATTCCTGGCGAGTTGGCCTCCACGTCTCCGTGGGACCTTTATATACATCAATATCATAATATAAGCTAGCCTAACCCAATCTAACGTCTCGTCGGTAATATTTGACCACATTCCTGGCTTATAGGTGTCTACTCCTCCGTGGGACCTTTATATATTTCAATAACGTAATATAACCTAACCTAACCCAATCTAACATCTCGGCGGTAATATTTGACCACATTCCTGTCTTGTTGGCCTCTACGTCTCCGTGGGACCCTTAGATACATCTGTAACGTAATATAACAGAACCTAACCCAACCTAACATCTCGGCGGTAATACATGACAACATTCCTGGCGAGTTGGCCTCTACGTCTCCGTTTGACCTTCATATACATCAATAACGTAATATAAGCTAACCTAACCCAACCTAACATCTCGGCGGTAATATTTGACAACATTCCTCGCGAGTTGGCCTCTACGTCTCCGTGGGACCTTTATATACATCAATAACATAATATAAGCTAGCCTAACCCAATCTAACATCTCGGCGGTAATATTTTACCACATTCCTGGCTTATAGGCCTCTACTCCTCCGTGGGTACTTTATATATTTCAATAACGTAATATAACCTAACCTAACCCAACCTAACATCTCGGCGGTAATATTTGACAACATTCCTGGCGAGTTGGCCTCTACGTCTCCGTTTGACCTTCATATACATCAATAAGATAATATAACCTAACCTAACCCAATCTAACATCTCGGCGGTAATATGTGAACACATTCCTGTCTTGTTGGCCTCTACGTCTCCGTGGGACCCTTAGATACATTTCTAACGTAATATAACCTAACCTAACCCAACCTAACATCTCGGCGGTAATATGTGACCACATTCCTGGCTTGTTGGACTCTACGTCTCCGTGGGACCTTTATATACATCAATAACGTAATATAACCTAACATAACCCAACCTAACATCTCGGCGGTAATACTTGACAACATTCCTGGCGAGTTGGCCTCTACGTCTCCGTGGGACCTTTATATACATCAATAACATAATATAAGCTAGCCTAACCCAATCTAACATCTCGGCGGTAATATTTGACCACATTCCTGGCTTATAGGCCTCTACTCCTCCGTGGGTACTTTATATATTTCAATAACGTAATATAACCTAACCTAACCCAACCTAACATCTCGGCGGTAATATTTGAACACATTCCTGGCTTATAGGCCTCTACTCCTCCGTGGTAACTTTATATATTTCAATAACGTAATATAACCTAACCTAACCCAACCTAACATCTCGGCGGTAATATTTGACAACATTCCCGGCGAGTTGGCATCTACGTCTCCCTGGGACCTTTATATACATCAATAACGAGTTGGCCTAACCCAATCTAACATCTCGGCGGTAATATTTGACCACATTCCTGGCGAGTTGGCCTCTACGTCTCCGTGGGACCTTTATATACATCAATAACGTAATATAACCTAACCTAACCCAACCTAACATCCCGGCGGTAATATTTGACCACATTCCTGGCTTGTTGGCCTCTACGTCTCCGTGGGACCTTTATATACATCAATAACGTAATATAACCTAACATAACCCAACCTAACATCTCGGCGGTAATATTTGACAACATTCCTGGCGAGTTGGCCTCTACGTCTCCGTTTGACCTTCATATACATCAATAACGTAATATAAGCTAACCTAACCCAAACTAACATCTCGGCGGTAATATTTGACAACATTCCTGGCGAGTTGGCCTCTACGTCTCCGTGGGACCTCTATATACATCAATAACGTATTATAACCTAACCTAACCCAACCTATCATCTCGGCGGTATTATTTGACAACATTCCTGGCGAGTTGGCCTCTACGTCTTCGTTTGACCTTCATATACATCAATAACGTAATATAACCTAACCTAACCCAACCTAACATCCCGGCGGTAATATTTGACCACATTCCTGGCTTGTTGGCCTCTACGTCTCCGTGGGACCTTTATATACATCAATAACGTAATATAACCTAACGTAACCCAACCTAACATCTCGGCGGTAATATTTGACAACATTCCTGGCGAGTTGGCCTCTACCAATCCGTTTGACCTTCATATACATCAATAACGTAATATAACCTAACCTAACCCAACTTATAATCTCGGCGGTAATATTTGACAACATTCCTGGCGAGTTGGCCTCTACGTCTCCTTGGGACCTTTATATACATCAATAACATAATATAAGCTAGCCAAACCCAATCTAACATCTCGGCGGTAATATGTGACCACATTCCTGGCTTGTTGGACTCTACGTCTCCGTGGGACCTTTATATACATCAATAACGTAATATAACCTAACATAACCCAACCTAACATCTCTGCGGTAATATTTGACAACATTCCTGGCGAGTTGGCCTCTACGTCTCCGTTTGACCTTCATATACATCAATAACGTAATATAAGCTAACCTAACCCAACCTAACATCTCGGCGGTAATGTTTGACAACATTCCTGTCTTGTGGGCCTCTACGTCTCCGTGGGACTTTTATATACATCAATAATGTAATATAAGCTAACCTAACCAACCTATCATCTCGGCGGTAATATTTGACAACATTCCTGGCGAGTTGGCCTCTACGTCTCCGTTTGACCTTCATATACATCAATAAGGTAACATAACCTAACCTAATCCAACCTATCATCTCGGCGGTAATATTTGACAACATTCCTGGCGAGTTGGCCTCCACGTCTCCGTGGGACCTTTATATACATCAATATCATAATATAAGCTAGCCTAACCCAATCTAACGTCTCGTCGGTAATATTTGACCACATTCCTGGCTTATAGGTGTCTACTCCTCCGTGGGACCTTTATATATTTCAATAACGTAATATAACCTAACCTAACCCAATCTAACATCTCGGCGGTAATATTTGACCACATTCCTGTCTTGTTGGCCTCTACGTCTCCGTGGGACCCTTAGATACATCTGTAACGTAATATAACAGAACCTAACCCAACCTAACATCTCGGCGGTAATACATGACAACATTCCTGGCGAGTTGGCCTCTACGTCTCCGTTTGACCTTCATATACATCAATAACGTAATATAAGCTAACCTAACCCAACCTAACATCTCGGCGGTAATATTTGACAACATTCCTCGCGAGTTGGCCTCTACGTCTCCGTGGGACCTTTATATACATCAATAACATAATATAAGCTAGCCTAACCCAATCTAACATCTCGGCGGTAATATTTTACCACATTCCTGGCTTATAGGCCTCTACTCCTCCGTGGGTACTTTATATATTTCAATAACGTAATATAACCTAACCTAACCCAACCTAACATCTCGGCGGTAATATTTGACAACATTCCTGGCGAGTTGGCCTCTACGTCTCCGTTTGACCTTCATATACATCAATAAGATAATATAACCTAACCTAACCCAATCTAACATCTCGGCGGTAATATGTGAACACATTCCTGTCTTGTTGGCCTCTACGTCTCCGTGGGACCCTTAGATACATTTCTAACGTAATATAACCTAACCTAACCCAACCTAACATCTCGGCGGTAATATGTGACCACATTCCTGGCTTGTTGGACTCTACGTCTCCGTGGGACCTTTATATACATCAATAACGTAATATAACCTAACATAACCCAACCTAACATCTCGGCGGTAATACTTGACAACATTCCTGGCGAGTTGGCCTCTACGTCTCCGTGGGACCTTTATATACATCAATAACATAATATAAGCTAGCCTAACCCAATCTAACATCTCGGCGGTAATATTTGACCACATTCCTGGCTTATAGGCCTCTACTCCTCCGTGGGTACTTTATATATTTCAATAACGTAATATAACCTAACCTAACCCAACCTAACATCTCGGCGGTAATATTTGAACACATTCCTGGCTTATAGGCCTCTACTCCTCCGTGGTAACTTTATATATTTCAATAACGTAATATAACCTAACCTAACCCAACCTAACATCTCGGCGGTAATATTTGACAACATTCCCGGCGAGTTGGCATCTACGTCTCCCTGGGACCTTTATATACATCAATAACGAGTTGGCCTAACCCAATCTAACATCTCGGCGGTAATATTTGACCACATTCCTGGCGAGTTGGCCTCTACGTCTCCGTGGGACCTTTATATACATCAATAACGTAATATAACCTAACCTAACCCAACCTAACATCCCGGCGGTAATATTTGACCACATTCCTGGCTTGTTGGCCTCTACGTCTCCGTGGGACCTTTATATACATCAATAACGTAATATAACCTAACATAACCCAACCTAACATCTCGGCGGTAATATTTGACAACATTCCTGGCGAGTTGGCCTCTACGTCTCCGTTTGACCTTCATATACATCAATAACGTAATATAAGCTAACCTAACCCAAACTAACATCTCGGCGGTAATATTTGACAACATTCCTGGCGAGTTGGCCTCTACGTCTCCGTGGGACCTCTATATACATCAATAACGTATTATAACCTAACCTAACCCAACCTATCATCTCGGCGGTATTATTTGACAACATTCCTGGCGAGTTGGCCTCTACGTCTTCGTTTGACCTTCATATACATCAATAACGTAATATAACCTAACCTAACCCAACCTAACATCCCGGCGGTAATATTTGACCACATTCCTGGCTTGTTGGCCTCTACGTCTCCGTGGGACCTTTATATACATCAATAACGTAATATAACCTAACGTAACCCAACCTAACATCTCGGCGGTAATATTTGACAACATTCCTGGCGAGTTGGCCTCTACGTCTCCGTTTGACCTTCATATACAACAATAAGGTAATATAACCTAACCTAATCCAACCTATCATCTCGGCGGTAATATTTGACAACATTCCTGGCGAGTTGGCATCTACGTCTCCGTGGGACCCTTAGATACATCTGTAACGTAATATAACCTAACCTAACCCAACCTAACATCTCGGCGGTAATATTTGACAACATTCCTGGCGAGTTGGCCTCTACCACTCCGTTTGACCTTCATATACATCAATAACGTAATATAAGCTAACCTAACCCAACCTAACATCTCGGCGGTAATATTTGACAACATTCCTGGCGAGTTGGCCTCTACGTCTCCGTTTGACCTTCATATACATCAATAACGTAATATAAGCTAACCTAACCCAACCTAACATCTCGGCGGTAATATTTGAAAACATTCCTGGCGAGTTGCCCTCTACGTCTCCGTTTGACCTTCATATACATCAATAAGGTAATATAACCTAACCTAATCCAACCTATCATCTCGGCGGTAATATTTGACAACATTCCTGGCGAGTTGGCCTCTACGTCTCCGTGGGACCTTTATATACATCAATATCATAATATAAGCTAGCCTAACCCAATCTAACATCTCGGCGCTAATATTTGACCACATTCCTGGCTTATAGGCCTCTACTCCTCCGTGGGACCTTTATATACTTCAATAAAGTAATATAACCTAACCTAACCCAATCTAACATCTCGGCGGTAATATTTGACCACATTCCTGTCTTGTTGGCCTCTACGTCTCCGTGGGACCCTTAGATACATCTGTAACGTAATATAACAGAACCTAACCCAACCTAACATCTCGGCGGTAATATTTGACAACATTCCTGGCGAGTTGGCATCTACGTCTCCGTGGGACCCTTAGATACATCTGTAACGTAATATAACCTAACCTAACCCAAGCTAACATCTCGGCGGTAATATTTGACAACATTCCTGGCGAGTTGGCCTCTACCACTCCGTCCGACCTTCCTATACATCAATAACGTAATACAACCTAACCTCACCCAACCTAACATCTCGGCCGTAATATTTGACAACATTCCTGGCGAGTTGGCCTCTACGTCTCCGTTTGACCTTCATATACATCAATAAGGTAATATAACCTAACCTAATCCAACCTATCATCTCGGCGGTAATATTTGACAACATTCCTGGCGAGTTGGCCTCTACGTCTCCGTGGGACCTTTATATACATCAATATCATAATATAAGGTAGCCTAACCCAATCTAACATCTCGGCGGTAATATTTGACCACATACCTGGCTTATAGGCCTCTACTCCTCCGTAGGACCTTTATATATTTCAATAACGTAATATAACCTAACCTAACCCAATCTAACATCTCGGCGGTAATATGTGACCACATTCCTGTCTTGTTGGCCTCTACGTCTCCGTGGGACCCTTAGATACATCTGTAACGTAATATAACCTAACCTAACCCAACCTAACATCTCGGCGGTAATATTTGACAACATTCCTGGCGAGTTGGCATCCACGTCTCCGTGGGACCCTTAGATACATCTGTAACGTAATATAACCTAACCTAACCCAACCTAACATCTCGGCGGTAATATTTGACAACATACCTGGCGAGTTGGCCTCTACCACTCCGTTTGACCTTCATATACATCAATAACGTAATATAACCTAACCTAACCCAACTTATCATCTCGGCGGTAATATTTGACAACATTCCTGGCGAGTTGGCCTCTACGTCTCCGTGGGACCTTTATATACATCAATAACATAATATAACCTAACCTAACCCAACCTAACATCTCGGCGGTAATATTTGACAACATTCCTGGCGAGTTGGCCTCTACCACTCCGTTTGACCTTCATATACATCAATAACGTAATATAACCTAACGTAACCCAACTTATCATCTCGGCGGTAATATTTGACAACATTCCTGGCGAGTTGGCCTCTACGTCTCCGTGGGACCTTTATATACATCAATAACATAACATAAGCTAGCCTAATCCAATCTAACATCTCGGCGGTAATATTTGACAACATTCCTGGCGAGTTGGCCTCTACGTCTCCGTGGGACCTTTATATACGTCAATAACGTAATATAACCTAACCTAACCCAACCTAACATCTCGGCGGTAATATGTGACCACATTCCTGGCGAGTTGGCCTCTACGTCCCCGTGGGACCTCTATATACATCAATAACGTAATATAACCTAACCTAACCCAACCTATCATCTCGGCGGTATTATTTGACAACATTCCTGGCGAGTTGGCCTCTACGTCTCCGTTTGACCTTCATATACATCAATAACGTAATATAAGCTAACCTAACCCAACCTAACATCTCGGCGGTAATATTTGAAAACATTCCTGGCGAGTTGCCCTCTACGTCTCCGTTTGACCTTCATATACATCAATAAGGTAATATAACCTAACCTAATCCAACCTATCATCTCGGCGGTAATATTTGACAACATTCCTGGCGAGTTGGCCTCTACGTCTCCGTTTGACCTTCATATACATCAATAAGGTAATATAACCTAACCTAATCCAACCTATCATCTCGGCGGTAATATTTGACAACATTCCTAGCGAGTTGGCCTCTACGTCTCCGTGGGACCTTTATATACATCAATATCATAATATAAGGTAGCCTAACCCAATCTAACATCTCGGCGGTAATATTTGACCACATACCTGGCTTATAGGCCTCTACTCCTCCGTGGGACCTTTATATATTTCAATAACGTGATATAACCTAACCTAACCCAATCTAACATCTCGGCGGTAATATGTGACCACATTCCTGTCTTGTTGGCCTCTACGTCTCCGTGGGACCCTTAGATACATCTGTAACGTAATATAACCTAACCTGACCCAACCTAACATCTCGGCGGTAATATTTGACAACATTCCTGGCGAGTTGGCATCCACGTCTCCGTGGGACCCTTAGATACATCTGTAACGTAATATAACCTAACCTAACCCAACCTAACATCTCGGCGGTAATATTTGACAACATACCTGGCGAGTTGGCCTCTACCACTCCGTTTGACCTTCATATACATCAATAACGTAATATAACCTAACCTAACCCAACTTATCATCTCGGCGGTAATATTTGACAACATTCCTGGCGAGTTGGCCTCTACGTCTCCGTGGGACCCTTATATACATCAATAACATAATATAACCTAACCTAACCCAACCTAACATCTCGGCGGTAATATTTGACAACATTCCTGGCGAGTTGGCCTCTACCACTCCGTTTGACCTTCATATACATCAATAACGTAATATAACCTAACCTAACCCAACTTATCATCTCGGCGGTAATATTTGACAACATTCCTGGCGAGTTGGCCTCTACGTCTCCGTGGGACCTTTATATACATCAATAACATAACATAAGCTAGCCTAACCCAATCTAACATCTCGGCGGTAATATTTGACAACATTCCTGGCGAGTTGGCCTCTACGTCTCCGTGGGTCCTTTATATACGTCAATAACGTAATATAACCTAACCTAACCCAACCTAACATCTCGGCGGTAATATGTGACCACATTCCTGGCGAGTTGGCCTCTACGTCCCCGTGGGACCTCTATATACATCAATAACGTAATATAACCTAACCTAACCCAACCTATCATCTCGGCGGTATTATTTGACAACATTCCTGGCGAGTTGGCCTCTACGTCTCCGTTTGACCTTCATATACATCAATAACGTAATATAAGCTAACCTAACCCAACCTAACATCTCGGCGGTAATGTTTGACAACATTCCTGTCTTGTGGGCCTCTACGTCTCCGTGGGACTTTTATATACATCAATAACGTAATATAAGCTAACCTAACCAACCTATCATCTCGGCGGTAATATTTGACAACATTCCTGGCGAGTTGGCCTCTACGTCTCCGTTTGACCTTCATATACATCAATAAGGTAACATAACCTAATCTAATCCAACCTATCATCTCGGCGGTAATATTTGACAACATTCCTGGCGAGTTGGCCTCCACGTCTCCGTGGGACCTTTATATACATCAATATCATAATATAAGCTAGCCTAACCCAATCTAACGTCTCGTCGGTAATATTTGACCACATTCCTGGCTTATAGGTCTCTACTCCTCCGTGGGACCTTTATATATTTCAATAACGTAATATAACCTAACCTAACCCAATCTAACATCTCGGCGGTAATATTTGACCACATTCCTGTCTTGTTGGCCTCTACGTCTCCGTGGGACCCTTAGATACATCTGTAACGTAATATAACAGAACCTAACCCAACCTAACATCTCGGCGGTAATACATGACAACATTCCTGGCGAGTTGGCCTCTACGTCTCCGTTTGACCTTCATATACATCAATAACGTAATATAAGCTAACCTAACCCAACCTAACATCTCGGCGGTAATATTTGACAACATTCCTCGCGAGTTGGCCTCTACGTCTCCGTTTGACCTTCATATACATCAATAAGGTAACATAACCTAACCTAATCCAACCTATCATTTCGGCGGTAATATTTGACATCATCCCTGGCGAGTTGGCCTCTACCTCTCCGTTTGACTTTCATATACATCAATAACGTAATATAAGCTAGCCTAACCCAATCTAACATCTCGGCGGTAATATTTGACCACATTCCTGGCTTATAGGCCTCTACTCCTCCGTGGGAACTTTATATATTTCAATAACGTAATATAACCTAACCTAACCCAACCTAACATCTCGGCGGTAATACTTGACAACATTCCTGGCGAGTTGGCCTCTACGTCTCCGTGGGACCTTTATATACATCAATAACATAATATAAGCTAGCCTAACCCAATCTAACATCTCGGCGGTAATATTTTACCACATTCCTGGCTTATAGGCCTCTACTCCTCCGTGGGTACTTTATATATTTCAATAACGTAATATAACCTAACCTAACCCAACCTAACATCTCGGCGGTAATATTTGACAACATTCCTGGCGAGTTGGCCTCTACGTCTCCGTTTGACCTTCATATACATCAATAAGATAATATAACCTAACCTAACCCAATCTAACATCTCGGCGGTAATATGTGACCACATTCCTGTCTTGTTGGCCTCTACGTCTCCGTGGGACCCTTAGATACATTTCTAACGTAATATAACCTAACCTAACCCAAACTAACATCTCGGCGGTAATATTTGACAACATTCCTGGCGAGTTGGCATCTACGTCTCCGTGGGACCCTTCGATACATCTGTAACGTAATATAACCTAACCCAACCCAACCTAACATCTCGGCGGTTATATTTGACAACATTCCTGGCGAGTTGGCCTCTACCAATCCGTTTGACCTTCATATACATCAATAACGTAATATAACCTAACCTAACCCAACTTATCATCTCGGCGGTTATATTTGACAACATTCCTGGCGAGTTGGCCTCTACGTCTCTTTGGGACCTTTATATACATCAATAACATAATATAAGCTAGCCAAACCCAATCTAACATCTCGGCGGTAATATTTGACCACATTCCTGGCTTATAGGCCTCTACTCCTCCGTGGGTACTTTATATATTTCAATAACGTAATATAACCTAACCTAACCCAACCTAACATCTCGGCGGTAATATTTGAACACATTCCTGGCTTATAGGCCTCTACTCCTCCGTGGTAACTTTATATATTTCAATAACGTAATATAACCTAACCTAACCCAACCTAACATCTCGGCGGTAATATTTGACAACATTCCCGGCGAGTTGGCATCTACGTCTCCCTGGGACCTTTATATACATCAATAACGAGTTGGCCTAACCCAATCTAACATCTCGGCGGTAATATTTGACCACATTCCTGGCGAGTTGGCCTCTACGTCTCCGTGGGACCTTTATATACATCAATAACGTAATATAACCTAACCTAACCCAACCTAACATTCCGGCGGTAATATTTGACCACATTCCTGGCTTGTTGGCCTCTACGTCTCCGTGGGACCTTTATATACATCAATAACGTAATATAACCTAACATAACCCAACCTAACATCTCGGCGGTAATATTTGACAACATTCCTGGCGAGTTGGCCTCTACGTCTCCGTGGGACCTCTATATACATCAATAACGTATTATAACCTAACCTAACCCAACCTATCATCTCGGCGGTATTATTTGACAACATTCCTGGCGAGTTGGCCTCTACGTCTTCGTTTGACCTTCATATACATCAATAACGTAATATAACCTAACCTAACCCAACCTAACATCCCGGCGGTAATATTTGACCACATTCCTGGCTTGTTGGCCTCTACGTCTCCGTGGGACCTTTATATACATCAATAACGTAATATAACCTAACGTAACCCAACCTAACATCTCGGCGGTAATATTTGACAACATTCCTGGCGAGTTGGCCTCTACGTCTCCGTTTGACCTTCATATACAACAATAAGGTAATATAACCTAACCTAATCCAACCTATCATCTCGGCGGTAATATTTGACAACATTCCTGGCGAGTTGGCATCTACGTCTCCGTGGGACCCTTAGATACATCTGTAACGTAATATAACCTAACCTAACCCAACCTAACATCTCGGCGGTAATATTTGACAACATTCCTGGCGAGTTGGCTTCTACCACTCCGTTTGACCTTCATATACATCAATAACGTAATATAAGCTAACCTAACCCAACCTAACATCTCGGCGGTAATATTTGACAACATTCCTGGCGAGTTGGCCTCTACGTCTCCGTTTGACCTTCATATACATCAATAACGTAATATAAGCTAACCTAACCCAACCTAACATCTCGGCGGTAATATTTGAAAACATTCCTGGCGAGTTGCCCTCTACGTCTCCGTTTGACCTTCATATACATCAATAAGGTAATATAACCTAACCTAATCCAACCTATCATCTCGGCGGTAATATTTGACAACATTCCTGGCGAGTTGGCCTCTACGTCTCCGTGGGACCTTTATATACATCAATATCATAATATAAGCTAGCCTAACCCAATCTAACATCTCGGCGCTAATATTTGACCACATTCCTGGCTTATAGGCCTCTACTCCTCCGTGGGACCTTTATATACTTCAATAACGTAATATAACCTAACCTAACCCAATCTAACATCTCGGCGGTAATATGTGACCACATTCCTGTCTTGTTGGCCTCTACGTCTCCGTGGGACCCTTAGATACATCTGTAACGTAATATAACCTAACCTAACCCAACCTAACATCTCGGCGGTAATATTTGACAACATTCCTGGCGAGTTGGCATCCACGTCTCCGTGGGACCCTTAGATACATCTGTAACGTAATATAACCTAACCTAACCCAACCTAACATCTCGGCGGTAATATTTGACAACATACCTGGCGAGTTGGCCTCTACCACTCCGTTTGACCTTCATATACATCAATAACGTAATATAACCTAACCTAACCCAACTTATCATCTCGGCGGTAATATTTGACAACATTCCTGGCGAGTTGGCCTCTACGTCTCCGTGGGACCTTTATATACATCAATAACATAATATAACCTAACCTAACCCAACCTAACATCTCGGCGGTAATATTTGACAACATTCCTGGCGAGTTGGCCTCTACCACTCCGTTTGACCTTCATATACATCAATAATGTAATATAACCTAACGTAACCCAACTTATCATCTCGGCGGTAATATTTGACAACATTCCTGGCGAGTTGGCCTCTACGTCTCCGTGGGACCTTTATATACATCAATAACATAACATAAGCTAGCCTAACCCAATCTAACATCTCGGCGGTAATATTTGACAACATTCCTGGCGAGTTGGCCTCTACGTCTCCGTGGGACCTTTATATACGTCAATAACGTAATATAACCTAACCTAACCCAACCTAACATCTCGGCGGTAATATGTGACCACATTCCTGGCGAGTTGGCCTCTACGTCCCCGTGGGACCTCTATATACATCAATAACGTAATATAACCTAACCTAACCCAACCTATCATCTCGGCGGTATTATTTGACAACATTCCTGGCGAGTTGGCCTCTACGTCTCCGTTTGACCTTCATATACATCAATAACGTAATATAAGCTAACCTAACCCAACCTAACATCTCGGCGGTAATATTTGAAAACATTCCTGGCGAGTTGCCCTCTACGTCTCCGTTTGACCTTCATATACATCAATAAGGTAATATAACCTAACCTAATCCAACCTATCATCTCGGCGGTAATATTTGACAACATTCCTGGCGAGTTGGCCTCTACGTCTCCGTTTGACCTTCATATACATCAATAAGGTAATATAACCTAACCTAATCCAACCTATCATCTCGGCGGTAATATTTGACAACATTCCTAGCGAGTTGGCCTCTACGTCTCCGTGGGACCTTTATATACATCAATATCATAATATAAGGTAGCCTAACCCAATCTAACATCTCGGCGGTAATATTTGACCACATACCTGGCTTATAGGCCTCTACTCCTCCGTGGGACCTTTATATATTTCAATAACGTGATATAACCTAACCTAACCCAATCTAACATCTCGGCGGTAATATGTGACCACATTCCTGTCTTGTTGGCCTCTACGTCTCCGTGGGACCCTTAGATACATCTGTAACGTAATATAACCTAACCTGACCCAACCTAACATCTCGGCGGTAATATTTGACAACATTCCTGGCGAGTTGGCATCCACGTCTCCGTTTGACCTTCATATACATCAATAACGTAATATAACCTAACCTAACCCAACTTATCATCCTGGCGGTAATATTTGACAACATTCCTGGCGAGTTGGCCTCTACGTCTCCGTGGGACCTTTATATACATCAATAACATAACATAAGCTAGCCTAACCCAATCTAACATCTCGGCGGTAATATTTGACAACATTCCTGGCGAGTTGGCCTCTACGTCTCCGTGGGACCTTTATATACGTCAATAACGTAATATAACCTAACCTAACCCAACCTAACATCTCGGCGGTAATATGTGACCACATTCCTGGCGAGTTGGCATCTACGTCCCCGTGGGACCTCTATATACATCAATAACGTAATATAACCTAACCTAACCCAACCTATCATCTCGGCGGTATTATTTGACAACATTCCTGGCGAGTTGGCATCTACGTCTCCGTTTGACCTTCATATACATCAATAAGGTAACATAACCTAACCTAATCCAACCTATCATTTCGGCGGTAATATTTGACATCATCCCTGGCGAGTTGGCCTCTACCTCTCCGTTTGACTTTCATATACATCAATAACGTAATATAAGCTAGCCTAACCCAATCTAACATCTCGGCGGTAATATTTGACCACATTCCTGGCTTATAGGCCTCTACTCCTCCGTGGGAACTTTATATATTTCAATAACGTAATATAACCTAACCTAACCCAACCTAACATCTCGGCGGTAATACTTGACAACATTCCTGGCGAGTTGGCCTCTACGTCTCCGTGGGACCTTTATATACATCAATAACATAATATAAGCTAGCCTAACCCAATCTAACATCTCGGCGGTAATATTTTACCACATTCCTGGCTTATAGGCCTCTACTCCTCCGTGGGTACTTTATATATTTCAATAACGTAATATAACCTAACCTAACCCAACCTAACATCTCGGCGGTAATATTTGACAACATTCCTGGCGAGTTGGCCTCTACGTCTCCGTTTGACCTTCATATACATCAATAAGATAATATAACCTAACCTAACCCAATCTAACATCTCGGCGGTAATATGTGACCACATTCCTGTCTTGTTGGCCTCTACGTCTCCGTGGGACCCTTAGATACATTTCTAACGTAATATAACCTAACCTAACCCAACCTAACATCTCGGCGGTAATATTTGACAACATTCCTGGCGAGTTGGCATCTACGTCTCCGTGGGACCCTTCGATACATCTGTAACGTAATATAACCTAACCCAACCCAACCTAACATCTCGGCGGTTATATTTGACAACATTCCTGGCGAGTTGGCCTCTACCAATCCGTTTGACCTTCATATACATCAATAACGTAATATAACCTAACCTAACCCAACTTATCATCTCGGCGGTAATATTTGACAACATTCCTGGCGAGTTGGCCTCTACGTCTCTTTGGGACCTTTATATACATCAATAACATAATATAAGCTAGCCAAACCCAATCTAACATCTCGGCGGTAATATGTGACCACATTCCTGGCTTGTTGGACTCTACGTCTCCGTGGGACCTTTATATACATCAATAACGTAATATAACCTAACATAACCCAACCTAACATCTCGGCGGTAATACTTGACAACATTCCTGGCGAGTTGGCCTCTACGTCTCCGTGGGACCTTTATATACATCAATAACATAATATAAGCTAGCCTAACCCAATCTAACATCTCGGCGGTAATATTTGACCACATTCCTGGCTTATAGGCCTCTACTCCTCCGTGGGTACTTTATATATTTCAATAACGTAATATAACCTAACCTAACCCAACCTAACATCTCGGCGGTAATATTTGAACACATTCCTGGCTTATAGGCCTCTACTCCTCCGTGGTAACTTTATATATTTCAATAACGTAATATAACCTAACCTAACCCAACCTAACATCTCGGCGGTAATATTTGACAACATTCCCGGCGAGTTGGCATCTACGTCTCCCTGGGACCTTTATATACATCAATAACGAGTTGGCCTAACCCAATCTAACATCTCGGCGGTAATATTTGACCACATTCCTGGCGAGTTGGCCTCTACGTCTCCGTGGGACCTTTATATACATCAATAACGTAATATAACCTAACCTAACCCAACCTAACATCCCGGCGGTAATATTTGACCACATTCCTGGCTTGTTGGCCTCTACGTCTCCGTGGGACCTTTATATACATCAATAACGTAATATAACCTAACATAACCCAACCTAACATCTCGGCGGTAATATTTGACAACATTCCTGGCGAGTTGGCCTCTACGTCTCCGTGGGACCTCTATATACATCAATAACGTATTATAACCTAACCTAACCCAACCTATCATCTCGGCGGTATTATTTGACAACATTCCTGGCGAGTTGGCCTCTACGTCTTCGTTTGACCTTCATATACATCAATAACGTAATATAACCTAACCTAACCCAACCTAACATCCCGGCGGTAATATTTGACCACATTCCTGGCTTGTTGGCCTCTACGTCTCCGTGGGACCTTTATATACATCAATAACGTAATATAACCTAACGTAACCCAACCTAACATCTCGGCGGTAATATTTGACAACATTCCTGGCGAGTTGGCCTCTACGTCTCCGTTTGACCTTCATATACAACAATAAGGTAATATAACCTAACCTAATCCAACCTATCATCTCGGCGGTAATATTTGACAACATTCCTGGCGAGTTGGCATCTACGTCTCCGTGGGACCCTTAGATACATCTGTAACGTAATATAACCTAACCTAACCCAACCTAACATCTCGGCGGTAATATTTGACAACATTCCTGGCGAGTTGGCCTCTACCACTCCGTTTGACCTTCATATACATCAATAACGTAATATAAGCTAACCTAACCCAACCTAACATCTCGGCGGTAATATTTGACAACATTCCTGGCGAGTTGGCCTCTACGTCTCCGTTTGACCTTCATATACATCAATAACGTAATATAAGCTAACCTAACCCAACCTAACATCTCGGCGGTAATATTTGAAAACATTCCTGGCGAGTTGCCCTCTACGTCTCCGTTTGACCTTCATATACATCAATAAGGTAATATAACCTAACCTAATCCAACCTATCATCTCGGCGGTAATATTTGACAACATTCCTGGCGAGTTGGCCTCTACGTCTCCGTGGGACCTTTATATACATCAATATCATAATATAAGCTAGCCTAACCCAATCTAACATCTCGGCGCTAATATTTGACCACATTCCTGGCTTATAGGCCTCTACTCCTCCGTGGGACCTTTATATACTTCAATAGAGTAATATAACCTAACCTAACCCAATCTAACATCTCGGCGGTAATATTTGACCACATTCCTGTCTTGTTGGCCTCTACGTCTCCGTGGGACCCTTAGATACATCTGTAACGTAATATAACAGAACCTAACCCAACCTAACATCTCGGCGGTAATACATGACAACATTCCTGGCGAGTTGGCCTCTACGTCTCCGTTTGACCTTCATATACATCAATAACGTAATATAAGCTAACCTAACCCAACCTAACATCTCGGCGGTAATATTTGACAACATTCCTCGCGAGTTGGCCTCTACGTCTCCGTTTGACCTTCATATACATCAATAAGGTAACATAACCTAACCTAATCCAACCTATCATTTCGGCGGTAATATTTGACATCATCCCTGGCGAGTTGACCTCTACCTCTCCGTTTGACTTTCATATACATCAATAACGTAATATAAGCTAGCCTAACCCAATCTAACATCTCGGCGGTAATATTTGACCACATTCCTGGCTTATAGGCCTCTACTCCTCCGTGGGAACTTTATATATTTCAATAACGTAATATAACCTAACCTAACCCAACCTAACATCTCGGCGGTAATACTTGACAACATTCCTGGCGAGTTGGCCTCTACGTCTCCGTGGGACCTTTATATACATCAATAACATAATATAAGCTAGCCTAACCCAATCTAACATCTCGGCGGTAATATTTTACCACATTCCTGGCTTATAGGCCTCTACTCCTCCGTGGGTACTTTATATATTTCAATAACGTAATATAACCTAACCTAACCCAACCTAACATCTCGGCGGTAATATTTGACAACATTCCTGGCGAGTTGGCCTCTACGTCTCCGTTTGACCTTCATATACATCAATAAGATAATATAACCTAACCTAACCCAATCTAACATCTCGGCGGTAATATGTGACCACATTCCTGTCTTGTTGGCCTCTACGTCTCCGTGGGACCCTTAGATACATTTCTAACGTAATATAACCTAACCTAACCCAACCTAACATCTCGGCGGTAATATTTGACAACATTCCTGGCGAGTTGGCATCTACGTCTCCGTGGGACCCTTCGATACATCTGTAACGTAATATAACCTAACCCAACCCAACCTAACATCTCGGCGGTTATATTTGACAACATTCCTGGCGAGTTGGCCTCTACCAATCCGTTTGACCTTCATATACATCAATAACGTAATATAACCTAACCTAACCCAACTTATCATCTCGGCGGTAATATTTGACAACATTCCTGGCGAGTTGGCCTCTACGTCTCTTTGGGACCTTTATATACATCAATAACATAATATAAGCTAGCCAAACCCAATCTAACATCTCGGCGGTAATATGTGACCACATTCCTGGCTTGTTGGACTCTACGTCTCCGTGGGACCTTTATATACATCAATAACGTAATATAACCTAACATAACCCAACCTAACATCTCGGCGGTAATATTTGAACACATTCCTGGCTTATAGGCCTCTACTCCTCCGTGGTAACTTTATATATTTCAATAACGTAATATAACCTAACCTAACCCAACCTAACATCTCGGCGGTAATATTTGACAACATTCCCGGCGAGTTGGCATCTACGTCTCCCTGGGACCTTTATATACATCAATAACGAGTTGGCCTAACCCAATCTAACATCTCGGCGGTAATATTTGACCACATTCCTGGCGAGTTGGCCTCTACGTCTCCGTGGGACCTTTATATACATCAATAACGTAATATAACCTAACCTAACCCAACCTAACATCCCGGCGGTAATATTTGACCACATTCCTGGCTTGTTGGCCTCTACGTCTCCGTGGGACCTTTATATACATCAATAACGTAATATAACCTAACATAACCCAACCTAACATCTCGGCGGTAATATTTGACAACATTCCTGGCGAGTTGGCCTCTACGTCTCCGTGGGACCTCTATATACATCAATAACGTATTATAACCTAACCTAACCCAACCTATCATCTCGGCGGTATTATTTGACAACATTCCTGGCGAGTTGGCCTCTACGTCTTCGTTTGACCTTCATATACATCAATAACGTAATATAACCTAACCTAACCCAACCTAACATCCCGGCGGTAATATTTGACCACATTCCTGGCTTGTTGGCCTCTACGTCTCCGTGGGACCTTTATATACATCAATAACGTAATATAACCTAACGTAACCCAACCTAACATCTCGGCGGTAATATTTGACAACATTCCTGGCGAGTTGGCCTCTACGTCTCCGTTTGACCTTCATATACAACAATAAGGTAATATAACCTAACCTAATCCAACCTATCATCTCGGCGGTAATATTTGACAACATTCCTGGCGAGTTGGCATCTACGTCTCCGTGGGACCCTTAGATACATCTGTAACGTAATATAACCTAACCTAACCCAACCTAACATCTCGGCGGTAATATTTGACAACATTCCTGGCGAGTTGGCCTCTACCACTCCGTTTGACCTTCATATACATCAATAACGTAATATAAGCTAACCTAACCCAACCTAACATCTCGGCGGTAATATTTGACAACATTCCTGGCGAGTTGGCCTCTACGTCTCCGTTTGACCTTCATATACATCAATAACGTAATATAAGCTAACCTAACCCAACCTAACATCTCGGCGGTAATATTTGAAAACATTCCTGGCGAGTTGCCCTCTACGTCTCCGTTTGACCTTCATATACATCAATAAGGTAATATAACCTAACCTAATCCAACCTATCATCTCGGCGGTAATATTTGACAACATTCCTGGCGAGTTGGCCTCTACGTCTCCGTGGGACCTTTATATACATCAATATCATAATATAATCTAGCCTAACCCAATCTAACATCTCGGCGCTAATATTTGACCACATTCCTGGCTTATAGGCCTCTACTCCTCCGTGGGACCTTTATATACTTCAATAGAGTAATATAACCTAACCTAACCCAATCTAACATCTCGGCGGTAATATTTGACCACATTCCTGTCTTGTTGGCATCTACGTCTCCGTGGGACCCTTAGATACATCTGTAACGTAATATAACAGAACCTAACCCAACCTAACATCTCGGCGGTAATATTTGACAACATTCCTGGCGAGTTGGCATCTACGTCTCCGTGGGACCCTTAGATACATCTGTAACGTAATATAACCTAACCTAACCCAACCTAACATCTCGGCGGTAATATTTGACAACATTCCTGGCGAGTTGGCCTCTACCACTCCGTCCGACCTTCCTATACATCAATAACGTAATACAACCTAACCTCACCCAACCTAACATCTCGGCCGTAATATTTGACAACATTCCTGGCGAGTTGGCCTCTACGTCTCCGTTTGACCTTCATATACATCAATAAGGTAATATAACCTAACCTAATCCAACCTATCATCTCGGCGGTAATATTTGACAACATTCCTGGCGAGTTGGCCTCTACGTCTCCGTGGGACCTTTATATACATCAATAACATAATATAACCTAACCTAACCCAACCTAACATCTCGGCGGTAATATTTGACAACATTCCTGGCGAGTTGGCCTCTACCACTCCGTTTGACCTTCATATACATCAATAATGTAATATAACCTAACGTAACCCAACTTATCATCTCGGCGGTAATATTTGACAACATTCCTGGCGAGTTGGCCTCTACGTCTCCGTGGGACCTTTATATACATCAATAACATAACATAAGCTAGCCTAACCCAATCTAACATCTCGGCGGTAATATTTGACAACATTCCTGGCGAGTTGGCCTCTACGTCTCCGTGGGACCTTTATATACGTCAATAACGTAATATAACCTAACCTAACCCAACCTAACATCTCGGCGGTAATATGTGACCACATTCCTGGCGAGTTGGCCTCTACGTCCCCGTGGGACCTCTATATACATCAATAACGTAATATAACCTAACCTAACCCAACCTATCATCTCGGCGGTATTATTTGACAACATTCCTGGCGAGTTGGCCTCTACGTCTCCGTTTGACCTTCATATACATCAATAACGTAATATAAGCTAACCTAACCCAACCTAACATCTCGGCGGTAATATTTGAAAACATTCCTGGCGAGTTGCCCTCTACGTCTCCGTTTGACCTTCATATACATCAATAAGGTAATATAACCTAACCTAATCCAACCTATCATCTCGGCGGTAATATTTGACAACATTCCTGGCGAGTTGGCCTCTACGTCTCCGTTTGACCTTCATATACATCAATAAGGTAATATAACCTAACCTAATCCAACCTATCATCTCGGCGGTAATATTTGACAACATTCCTAGCGAGTTGGCCTCTACGTCTCCGTGGGACCTTTATATACATCAATATCATAATATAAGGTAGCCTAACCCAATCTAACATCTCGGCGGTAATATTTGACCACATACCTGGCTTATAGGCCTCTACTCCTCCGTGGGACCTTTATATATTTCAATAACGTGATATAACCTAACCTAACCCAATCTAACATCTCGGCGGTAATATGTGACCACATTCCTGTCTTGTTGGCCTCTACGTCTCCGTGGGACCCTTAGATACATCTGTAACGTAATATAACCTAACCTGACCCAACCTAACATCTCGGCGGTAATATTTGACAACATTCCTGGCGAGTTGGCATCCACGTCTCCGTGGGACCCTTAGATACATCTGTAACGTAATATAACCTAACCTAACCCAACCTAACATCTCGGCGGTAATATTTGACAACATACCTGGCGAGTTGGCCTCTACCACTCCGTTTGACCTTCATATACATCAATAACGTAATATAACCTAACCTAACCCAACTTATCATCTCGGCGGTAATATTTGACAACATTCCTGGCGAGTTGGCCTCTACGTCTCCGTGGGACCCTTATATACATCAATAACATAATATAACCTAACCTAACCCAACCTAACATCTCGGCGGTAATATTTGACAACATTCCTGGCGAGTTGGCCTCTACCACTCCGTTTGACCTTCATATACATCAATAACGTAATATAACCTAACCTAACCCAACTTATCATCTCGGCGGTAATATTTGACAACATTCCTGGCGAGTTGGCCTCTACGTCTCCATGGGACCTTTATATACATCAATAACATAACATAAGCTAGCCTAACCCAATCTAACATCTCGGCGGTAATATTTGACAACATTCCTGGCGAGTTGGCCTCTACGTCTCCGTGGGACCTTTATATACGTCAATAACGTAATATAACCTAACCTAACCCAACCTAACATCTCGGCGGTAATATGTGACCACATTCCTGGCGAGTTGGCCTCTACGTCCCCGTGGGACCTCTATATACATCAATAACGTAATATAACCTAACCTAACCCAACCTATCATCTCGGCGGTATTATTTGACAACATTCCTGGCGAGTTGGCCTCTACGTCTCCGTTTGACCTTCATATACATCAATAACGTAATATAAGCTAGCCTAACCCAACCTAACATCTCGGCGGTAATATTTGAAAACATTCCTGGCGAGTTGCCCTCTACGTCTCCGTTTGACCTTCATATACATCAATAAGGTAATATAACCTAACCTAATCCAACCTATCATCTCGGCGGTAATATTTGACAACATACCTGGCGAGTTGGCCTCTACCACTCCGTTTGACCTTCATATACATCAATAACGTAATATAACCTAACCTAACCCAACTTATCATCTCGGCGGTAATATTTGACAACATTCCTGGCGAGTTGGCCTCTACGTCTCCGTGGGACCCTTATATACATCAATAACATAATATAACCTAACCTAACCCAACCTAACATCTCGGCGGTAATATTTGACAACATTCCTGGCGAGTTGGCCTCTACCACTCCGTTTGACCTTCATATACATCAATAACGTAATATAACCTAACCTAACCCAACTTATCATCTCGGCGGTAATATTTGACAACATTCCTGGCGAGTTGGCCTCTACGTCTCCGTGGGACCTTTATATACATCAATAACATAACATAAGCTAGCCTAACCCAATCTAACATCTCGGCGGTAATATTTGACAACATTCCTGGCGAGTTGGCCTCTACGTCTCCGTGGGACCTTTATATACGTCAATAACGTAATATAACCTAACCAAACCCAACCTAACATCTCGGCGGTAATATGTGACCACATTCCTGGCGAGTTGGCCTCTACGTCCCCGTGGGACCTCTATATACATCAATAACGTAATATAACCTAACCTAACCCAACCTATCATCTCGGCGGTATTATTTGACAACATTCCTGGCGAGTTGGCCTCTACGTCTCCGTTTGACCTTCATATACATCAATAACGTAATATAAGCTAACCTAACCCAACCTAACATCTCGGCGGTAATATTTGAAAACATTCCTGGCGAGTTGCCCTCTACGTCTCCGTTTGACCTTCATATACATCAATAAGGTAATATAACCTAACCTAATCCAACCTATCATCTCGGCGGTAATATTTGACAACATTCCTGGCGAGTTGGCCTCTACGTCTCCGTGGGACCTTTATATACATCAATATCATAATATAAGCTAGCCTAACCCAATCTAACATCTCGGCGGTAATATTTGACCACATTCCTGGCTTATAGGCCTCTACTCCTCCGTGGGACCTTCATATACTTCAATAACGTAATATAACCTAACCTAACCCAATCTAACATCTCGGCGGTAATATTTGACCACATTCCTGTCTTGTTGGCCTCTACGTGTCCGTGGGACCCTTAGATACATCTGTAACGTAATATAACCTAACCTAATCCAACCTAACATCTCGGCGGTAATATTTGACAACATACCTGGCGAGTTGGCCTCTACCACTCCGTTTGACCTTCATATACATCAATAACGTAATATAACCTAACCTAACCCAACCTAACATCTCGGCGGTAATATTTGACAACATTCCTGGCGAGTTGGCCTCTACCACTCCGTTTGACCTTCATATACATCAATAACGTAATATAACCTAACCTAACCCAACTTATCATCTCGGCGGTAATATTTGACAACATTCCTGGCGAGTTGGCCTCTACGTCTCCTTGGGACCTTTATATACATCAATAACATAATATAAGCTAGCCTAACCCAATCTAACATCTCGGCGGTAATATTTGACCACATTCCTGGCGAGTTGGCATCTACGTCTCCGTGGGACCCTTAGATACATCTGTAACGTAATATAACCTAACCTAACCCAACCTAACATCTCGGCGGTAATATTTGACAACATTCCTGGCGAGTTGGCCTCTACCACTCCGTTTGACCTTCATATACATCAATAACGTAATATAACCTAACCTAACCCAACATATCATCTCGGCGGTAATATTTGACAACATTCCTGGCGAGTTGGCCTCTACGTCTCCGTGGGACCTTTATATACATCAATAACATAATATAACCTAACCTAACCCAACCTAACATCTCGGCGGTAATATTTGACAACATTCCTGGCGAGTTGGCCTCTACCACTCCGTTTGACCTTCATATACATCAATAACGTAATGCAGCCTAACCTCACCCAACCTAACATCTCGGCCGTAATATTTGACAACATTCCTGGCGAGTTGGCCTCTACGTCTCCGTTTGACCTTCATATACATCAATAAGGTAATATAACCTAACCTAATCCAACCTATCATCTCGGCGGTAATATTTGACAACATTCCTGGCGAGTTGGCCTCTACGTCTCCGTGGGACCTTTATATACATCAATATCATAATATAAGGTAGCCTAACCCAATCTAACATCTCGGCGGTAATATTTGAACACATACCTGGCTTATAGGCCTCTACTCCTCCGTGGGACCTTTATATATTTCAATAACGTAATATAACCTAACCTAACCCAATCTAACATCTCGGCGGTAATATGTGACCACATTCCTGTCTTGTTGGCCTCTACGTCTCCGTGGGACCCTTAGATACATCTGTAACGTAATATAACCTAACCTAACCCAACCTAACATCTCGGCGGTAATATTTGACAACATTCCTGGCGAGTTGGCCTCTACCACTCCGTTTGACCTTCATATACATCAATAACGTAATATAACCTAACCTAACCCAACTTATCATCTCGGCGGTAATATTTGACAACATTCCTGGCGAGTTGGCCTCTACGTCTCCGTGGGACCTTTATATACATCAATAACATAATATAAGCTAACCTAACCCAACCTAACATCTCGGCGGTAATATTTGAAAACATTCCTGGCGAGTTGCCCTCTACGTCTCCGTTTGACCTTCATATACATCAATAAGGTAATATAACCTAACCTAATCCAACCTATCATCTCGGCGGTAATATTTGACAACATTCCTGGCGAGTTGGCCTCTACGTCTCCGTGGGACCTTTATATACATCAATATCATAATATAAGCTAGCCTAACCCAATCTAACATCTCGGCGGTAATATTTGACCACATTCCTGGCTTATAGGCCTCTACTCCTCCGTGGGACCTTTATATACTTCAATAACGTAATATAACCTAACCTAACCCAATCTAACATCTCGGCGGTAATATTTGACCACATTCCTGTCTTGTTGGCCTCTACGTCTCCGTGGGACCCTTAGATACATCTGTAACGTAATATAACAGAACCTAACCCAACCTAACATCTCGGCGGTAATATTTGACAACATTCCTGGCGAGTTGGCATCTACGTCTCCGTGGGACCCTTAGATACATCTGTAACGTAATATAGCAGAACCTAACCCAACCTAACATCTCGGCGGTAATATTTGACAACATTCCTGGCGAGTTGGCCTCTACCACTCCGTTTGACCTTCATATACATCAATAACGTAATACAACCTAACCTCACCCAACCTAACATCTCGGCCGTAATATTTGCCAACATTCCTGGCGAGTTGGCCTCTACGTCTCCGTTTGACCTTCATATACATCAATAAGGTAATATAACCTAACCTAATCCAACCTGTCATCTCGGCGGTAATATTTGACAACATTCCTGGCGAGTTGGCCTCTACGTCTCCGTGGGACCTTTATATACATCAATATCATAATATAAGGTAGCCTAACCCAATCTAACATCTCGGCGGTAATATTTGACCACATACCTGGCTTATAGGCCTCTACTCCTCCGTGGGACCTTTATATATTTCAATAACGTAATATAACCTAACCTAACCCAATCTAACATCTAGGCGGTAATATGTGACCACATTCCTGTCTTGTTGGCCTCTACGTCTCCGTGGGACCCTTAGATACATCTGTAACGTAATATAACCTAACCTAACCCAACCTAACATCTCGGCGGTAATATTTGACAACATTCCTAGCGAGTTGGCTTCTACGTCTCCGTGGGACCTTTATATACATCAATATCATAATATAAGCTAGCCTAACCCAATCTAACATCTCGGCGGTAATATTTGACCACATTCCTGGCTTATAGGCCTCTACTCCTCCGTGGGAACTTTATATATTTCAATAACGTAATATAACCTAACCTAACCCAACCTAACATCTCGGCGGTAATATTTGACCACATTCCTGGCTTATAGGCCTCTACTCCTCCGTGAGAACTTTATATATTTCAATAACGTTATATAACCTAACCTAACCCAACCTAACATCTCGGCGGTAATATTTGACAACATTCCTGGCGAGTTGGCATCTACGTCTCCGTGGGACCCTTAGATACATCTGTAACGTAATATAACCTAACCTAACCCAACCTAACATCTCGGCGGTAATATTTGACAACATTCCTGGCGAGTTGGCCTCTACCACTCCGTTTGACCTTCATATACATCAATAACGTAATACAACCTAACCTCACCCAACCTAACATCTCGGCCGTAATATTTGCCAACATTCCTGGCGAGTTGGCCTCTACGTCTCCGTGGGACCTTTATATACGTCAATAACGTAATATAACCTAACCTAACCCAACCTAACATCTCGGCGGTAATATTTGACAACATACTTGGCGAGTTGGCCTCTACCACTCCGTTTGACCTTCATATACATCAATAACGTAATATAACCTAACCTAACCAAACTTATCATCTCGGCGGTAATATTTGACAACATTCCTGGCGAGTTGGCCTATACGTCTCCTTGGGACCTTTATATACATCAATAACATAATATAAGCTAGCCTAACCCAATCTAACATCTCGGCGGTAATATTTGACCACATTCCTGGCGAGTTGGCATCTACGTCTCCGTGGGACCCTTAGATACATCTGTAACGTAATATAACCTAACCTAACCCAACCTAACATCTCGGCGGTAATATTTGACAACATTCCTGGCGAGTTGGCCTCTACCACTCCGTTTGACCTTCATATACATCAATAACGTAATATAACCTAACCTAATCCAACTTATCATCTCGGCGGTAATATTTGACAACATTCCTGGCGAGTTGGCCTCTACGTCTCCGCGGGACCTTTATATACATCAATAACATAATATAACCTAACCTAACCCAACCTAACATCTCGGCGGTAATATTTGACAACATTCCTGGCGAGTTGGCCTCTACCACTCCGTTTGACCTTCATATACATCAATAACGTAATATAACCTAAGCTAACGCAACTTATCATCTCGGCGGTAATATTTGACAACATTCCTGGCGAGTTGGCCTCTACTTCTCCGTGGGACATTTATATACGTCAATAACGTAATATAAGCTAACCTAACCCAACCTAACATCTCGGCGGTAATATTTGAAAACATTCCTGGCGAGTTGCCCTCTACGTCTCCGTTTGACCTTCATATACATCAATAACGTAATATAACCTAACCTAATCCAACCTATCATCTCGGCGGTAATATTTGACAACATTCCTGGCGAGTTGGCCTCTACGTCTCCGTTTGACCTTCATATACATCAATAAGGTAATATAACCTAACCTAATCCAACCTATCATCTCGGCGGTAATATTTGACAACATTCCTAGCGAGTTGGCTTCTACGTCTCCGTGGGACCTTTATATACATCAATATCATAATATAAGCTAGCCTAACCCAATCTAACATCTCGGCGGTAATATTTGACCACATTCCTGGCTTATAGGCCTCTACTCCTCCGTGGGAACTTTATATATTTCAATAACGTAATATAACCTAACCTAACCCAACCTAACATCTCGGCGGTAATATTTGACCACATTCCTGGCTTATAGGCCTCTACTCCTCCGTGAGAACTTTATATATTTCAATAACGTTATATAACCTAACCTAACCCAACCTAACATCTCGGCGGTAATATTTGACAACATTCCTGGCGAGTTGGCATCTACGTCTCCGTGGGACCCTTAGATACATCTGTAACGTAATATAACCTAACCTAACCCAACCTAACATCTCGGCGGTAATATTTGACAACATTCCTGGCGAGTTGGCCTCTACCACTCCGTTTGACCTTCATATACATCAATAACGTAATACAACCTAACCTCACCCAACCTAACATCTCGGCCGTAATATTTGCCAACATTCCTGGCGAGTTGGCCTCTACGTCTCCGTTTGACCTTCATAAACATCAATAACGTAATATAAGCTAACCTAACCCAACCTAACATCTCGGCGGTAATATTTGACAACATTCCTGGCGAGTTGGCCTCTACGTCTCCGTTTGACCTTCATATACATCAATAACGTAATATAAGCAAACCTAACCCAACCTAACATCTCGGCGGTAATATTTGAAAACATTCCTGGCGAGTTGCCCTCTACGTCTCCGTTTGACCTTCATATACATCAATAACGTAATATAACCTAACCTAATCCAACCTATCATCTCGGCGGTAATATTTGACAACATTCCTGGCGAGTTGGCCTCTACGTCTCCGTTTGACCTTCATATACATCAATAAGGTAATATAACCTAACCTAATCCAACCTATCATCTCGGCGGTAATATTTGACAACATTCCTAGCGAGTTGGCTTCTACGTCTCCGTGGGACCTTTATATACATCAATATCATAATATAAGCTAGCCTAACCCAATCTAACATCTCGGCGGTAATATTTGACCACATTCCTGGCTTATAGGCCTCTACTCCTCCGTGGGAACTTTATATATTTCAATAACGTAATATAACCTAACCTAACCCAACCTAACATCTCGGCGGTAATATTTGACCACATTCCTGGCTTATAGGCCTCTACTCCTCCGTGAGAACTTTATATATTTCAATAACGTTATATAACCTAACCTAACCCAACCTAACATCTCGGCGGTAATATTTGACAACATTCCTGGCGAGTTGGCATCTACGTCTCCGTGGGACCCTTAGATACATCTGTAACGTAATATAACCTAACCTAACCCAACCTAACATCTCGGCGGTAATATTTGACAACATTCCTGGCGAGTTGGCCTCTACCACTCCGTTTGACCTTCATATACATCAATAACGTAATACAACCTAACCTCACCCAACCTAACATCTCGGCCGTAATATTTGCCAACATTCCTGGCGAGTTGGCCTCTACGTCTCCGTTTGACCTTCATATACATCAATAACGTAATATAAGCTAACCTAACCCAACCTAACATCTCGGCGGTAATATTTGACAACATTCCTGGCGAGTTGGCCTCTACGTCTCCGTTTGACCTTCATATACATCAATAACGTAATATAAGCTAACCTAACCCAACCTAACATCTCGGCGGTAATATTTGAAAACATTCCTGGCGAGTTGCCCTCTACGTCTCCGTTTGACCTTCATATACATCAATAAGGTAATATAACCTAACCTAATCCAACCTATCATCTCGGCGGTAATATTTGACAACATTCCTGGCGAGTTGGCCTCTACGTCTCCGTGGGACCTTTATATACATCAATATCATAATATAAGCTAGCCTAACCCAATCTAACATCTCGGCGGTAATATTTGACCACATTCCTGGCTTATAGGCCTCTACTCCTCCGTGGGACCTTTATATACTTCAGTAACGTAATATAACCTAACCTAACCCAATCTAACATCTCGGCGGTAATATTTGACCACATTCCTGTCTTGTTGGCCTCTACGTCTCCGTGGCACCCTTAGATACATCTGTAACGTAATATAACAGAACCTAACCCAACCTAACATCTCGGCGGTAATATTTGACAACATTCCTGGCGAGTTGGCCTCTACCACTCCGTTTGACCTTCATATACATCAATAACGTAATATAACCTAACCTAACCCAACTTATCATCTCGGCGGTAATATTTGACAACATTCCTGGCGAGTTGGCCTCTACGTCTCCGTGGGACCTTTATATACATCAATAACATAATATAACCTAACCTAACCCAACCTAACATCTCGGCGGTAATATTTGACAACATTCCTGGCGAGTTGGCCTCTACCACTCCGTTTGACCTTCATATACATCAATAACGTAATATAACCTAACCTAACCCAACTTATCATCTCGGCGGTAATATTTGACAACATTCCTGGCGAGTTGGCCTCTACGTCTCCGTGGGACCTTTATATACATCAATAACATAACATAAGCTAGCCTAACCCAATCTAACATCTCGGCGGTAATATTTGACAACATTCCTGGCGAGTTGGCCTCTACGTCTCCGTGGGACCTTTATATACGTCAATAACGTAATATAACCTAACCTAACCCAACCTAACATCTCGGCGGTAATATGTGACCACATTCCTGACGAGTTGGCCTCTACGTCCCCGTGGGACCTCTATATACATCAATAACGTAATATAACCTAACCTAACCCAACCTATCATCTCGGCGGTATTATTTGACAACATTCCTGGCGAGTTGGCCTCTACGTCTCCGTTTGACCTTCATATACATCAATAACGTAATATAAGCTAACCTAACCCAACCTAACATCGCGGCGGTAATATTTGAAAACATTCCTGGCGAGTTGCCCTCTACGTCTCCGTTTGACCTTCATATACATCAATAAGGTAATATAACCTAACCTAATCCAACCTATCATCTCGGCGGTAATATTTGACAACATTCCTGGCGAGTTGGCCTCTACGTCTCCGTTTGACCTTCATATACATCAATAAGGTAATATAACCTAATCTAATCCAACCTATCATCTCGGCGGTAATATTTGACAACATTCCTGGCGAGTTGGCCTCTACGTCTCCGTGGGACCTTTATATACATCAATATCATAATATAAGCTAGCCTAACCCAATCTAACATCTCGGCGGTAATATTTGACCACATTCCTGGCTTATAGGCCTCTACTCCTCCGTGGGACCTTCATATACTTCAATAACGTAATATAACCTAACCTAACCCAATCTAACATCTCGGCGGTAATATTTGACCACATTCCTGTCTTGTTGGCCTCTACGTGTCCGTGGGACCCTTAGATACATCTGTAACGTAATATAACCTAACCTAATCCAACCTAACATCTCGGCGGTAATATTTGACAACATACCTGGCGAGTTGGCCTCTACCACTCCGTTTGACCTTCATATACATCAATAACGTAATATAACCTAACCTAACCCAACCTAACATCTCGGCGGTAATATTTGACAACATTCCTGGCGAGTTGGCCTCTACCACTCCGTTTGACCTTCATATACATCAATAACGTAATATAACCTAACCTAACCCAACTTATCATCTCGGCGGTAATATTTGACAACATTCCTGGCGAGTTGGCCTCTACGTCTCCTTGGGACCTTTATATACATCAATAACATAATATAAGCTAGCCTAACCCAATCTAACATCTCGGCGGTAATATTTGACCACATTCCTGGCGAGTTGGCATCTACGTCTCCGTGGGACCCTTAGATACATCTGTAACGTAATATAACCTAACCTAACCCAACCTAACATCTCGGCGGTAATATTTGACAACATTCCTGGCGAGTTGGCCTCTACCACTCCGTTTGACCTTCATATACATCAATAACGTAATATAACCTAACCTAACCCAACATATCATCTCGGCGGTAATATTTGACAACATTCCTGGCGAGTTGGCCTCTACGTCTCCGTGGGACCTTTATATACATCAATAACATAATATAACCTAACCTAACCCAACCTAACATCTCGGCGGTAATATTTGACAACATTCCTGGCGAGTTGGCCTCTACCACTCCGTTTGACCTTCATATACATCAATAACGTAATGCAGCCTAACCTCACCCAACCTAACATCTCGGCCGTAATATTTGACAACATTCCTGGCGAGTTGGCCTCTACGTCTCCGTTTGACCTTCATATACATCAATAAGGTAATATAACCTAACCTAATCCAACCTATCATCTCGGCGGTAATATTTGACAACATTCCTGGCGAGTTGGCCTCTACGTCTCCGTGGGACCTTTATATACATCAATATCATAATATAAGGTAGCCTAACCCAATCTAACATCTCGGCGGTAATATTTGAACACATACCTGGCTTATAGGCCTCTACTCCTCCGTGGGACCTTTATATATTTCAATAACGTAATATAACCTAACCTAACCCAATCTAACATCTCGGCGGTAATATGTGACCACATTCCTGTCTTGTTGGCCTCTACGTCTCCGTGGGACCCTTAGATACATCTGTAACGTAATATAACCTAACCTAACCCAACCTAACATCTCGGCGGTAATATTTGACAACATTCCTGGCGAGTTGGCCTCTACCACTCCGTTTGACCTTCATATACATCAATAACGTAATATAACCTAACCTAACCCAACTTATCATCTCGGCGGTAATATTTGACAACATTCCTGGCGAGTTGGCCTCTACGTCTCCGTGGGACCTTTATATACATCAATAACATAATATAAGCTAACCTAACCCAACCTAACATCTCGGCGGTAATATTTGAAAACATTCCTGGCGAGTTGCCCTCTACGTCTCCGTTTGACCTTCATATACATCAATAAGGTAATATAACCTAACCTAATCCAACCTATCATCTCGGCGGTAATATTTGACAACATTCCTGGCGAGTTGGCCTCTACGTCTCCGTGGGACCTTTATATACATCAATATCATAATATAAGCTAGCCTAACCCAATCTAACATCTCGGCGGTAATATTTGACCACATTCCTGGCTTATAGGCCTCTACTCCTCCGTGGGACCTTTATATACTTCAATAACGTAATATAACCTAACCTAACCCAATCTAACATCTCGGCGGTAATATTTGACCACATTCCTGTCTTGTTGGCCTCTACGTCTCCGTGGGACCCTTAGATACATCTGTAACGTAATATAACAGAACCTAACCCAACCTAACATCTCGGCGGTAATATTTGACAACATTCCTGGCGAGTTGGCATCTACGTCTCCGTGGGACCCTTAGATACATCTGTAACGTAATATAGCAGAACCTAACCCAACCTAACATCTCGGCGGTAATATTTGACAACATTCCTGGCGAGTTGGCCTCTACCACTCCGTTTGACCTTCATATACATCAATAACGTAATACAACCTAACCTCACCCAACCTAACATCTCGGCCGTAATATTTGCCAACATTCCTGGCGAGTTGGCCTCTACGTCTCCGTTTGACCTTCATATACATCAATAAGGTAATATAACCTAACCTAATCCAACCTGTCATCTCGGCGGTAATATTTGACAACATTCCTGGCGAGTTGGCCTCTACGTCTCCGTGGGACCTTTATATACATCAATATCATAATATAAGGTAGCCTAACCCAATCTAACATCTCGGCGGTAATATTTGACCACATACCTGGCTTATAGGCCTCTACTCCTCCGTGGGACCTTTATATATTTCAATAACGTAATATAACCTAACCTAACCCAATCTAACATCTAGGCGGTAATATGTGACCACATTCCTGTCTTGTTGGCCTCTACGTCTCCGTGGGACCCTTAGATACATCTGTAACGTAATATAACCTAACCTAACCCAACCTAACATCTCGGCGGTAATATTTGACAACATTCCTAGCGAGTTGGCTTCTACGTCTCCGTGGGACCTTTATATACATCAATATCATAATATAAGCTAGCCTAACCCAATCTAACATCTCGGCGGTAATATTTGACCACATTCCTGGCTTATAGGCCTCTACTCCTCCGTGGGAACTTTATATATTTCAATAACGTAATATAACCTAACCTAACCCAACCTAACATCTCGGCGGTAATATTTGACCACATTCCTGGCTTATAGGCCTCTACTCCTCCGTGAGAACTTTATATATTTCAATAACGTTATATAACCTAACCTAACCCAACCTAACATCTCGGCGGTAATATTTGACAACATTCCTGGCGAGTTGGCATCTACGTCTCCGTGGGACCCTTAGATACATCTGTAACGTAATATAACCTAACCTAACCCAACCTAACATCTCGGCGGTAATATTTGACAACATTCCTGGCGAGTTGGCCTCTACCACTCCGTTTGACCTTCATATACATCAATAACGTAATACAACCTAACCTCACCCAACCTAACATCTCGGCCGTAATATTTGCCAACATTCCTGGCGAGTTGGCCTCTACGTCTCCGTGGGACCTTTATATACGTCAATAACGTAATATAACCTAACCTAACCCAACCTAACATCTCGGCGGTAATATTTGACAACATACTTGGCGAGTTGGCCTCTACCACTCCGTTTGACCTTCATATACATCAATAACGTAATATAACCTAACCTAACCAAACTTATCATCTCGGCGGTAATATTTGACAACATTCCTGGCGAGTTGGCCTATACGTCTCCTTGGGACCTTTATATACATCAATAACATAATATAAGCTAGCCTAACCCAATCTAACATCTCGGCGGTAATATTTGACCACATTCCTGGCGAGTTGGCATCTACGTCTCCGTGGGACCCTTAGATACATCTGTAACGTAATATAACCTAACCTAACCCAACCTAACATCTCGGCGGTAATATTTGACAACATTCCTGGCGAGTTGGCCTCTACCACTCCGTTTGACCTTCATATACATCAATAACGTAATATAACCTAACCTAATCCAACTTATCATCTCGGCGGTAATATTTGACAACATTCCTGGCGAGTTGGCCTCTACGTCTCCGCGGGACCTTTATATACATCAATAACATAATATAACCTAACCTAACCCAACCTAACATCTCGGCGGTAATATTTGACAACATTCCTGGCGAGTTGGCCTCTACCACTCCGTTTGACCTTCATATACATCAATAACGTAATATAACCTAAGCTAACGCAACTTATCATCTCGGCGGTAATATTTGACAACATTCCTGGCGAGTTGGCCTCTACTTCTCCGTGGGACATTTATATACGTCAATAACGTAATATAAGCTAACCTAACCCAACCTAACATCTCGGCGGTAATATTTGAAAACATTCCTGGCGAGTTGCCCTCTACGTCTCCGTTTGACCTTCATATACATCAATAACGTAATATAACCTAACCTAATCCAACCTATCATCTCGGCGGTAATATTTGACAACATTCCTGGCGAGTTGGCCTCTACGTCTCCGTTTGACCTTCATATACATCAATAAGGTAATATAACCTAACCTAATCCAACCTATCATCTCGGCGGTAATATTTGACAACATTCCTAGCGAGTTGGCTTCTACGTCTCCGTGGGACCTTTATATACATCAATATCATAATATAAGCTAGCCTAACCCAATCTAACATCTCGGCGGTAATATTTGACCACATTCCTGGCTTATAGGCCTCTACTCCTCCGTGGGAACTTTATATATTTCAATAACGTAATATAACCTAACCTAACCCAACCTAACATCTCGGCGGTAATATTTGACCACATTCCTGGCTTATAGGCCTCTACTCCTCCGTGAGAACTTTATATATTTCAATAACGTTATATAACCTAACCTAACCCAACCTAACATCTCGGCGGTAATATTTGACAACATTCCTGGCGAGTTGGCATCTACGTCTCCGTGGGACCCTTAGATACATCTGTAACGTAATATAACCTAACCTAACCCAACCTAACATCTCGGCGGTAATATTTGACAACATTCCTGGCGAGTTGGCCTCTACCACTCCGTTTGACCTTCATATACATCAATAACGTAATACAACCTAACCTCACCCAACCTAACATCTCGGCCGTAATATTTGCCAACATTCCTGGCGAGTTGGCCTCTACGTCTCCGTTTGACCTTCATAAACATCAATAACGTAATATAAGCTAACCTAACCCAACCTAACATCTCGGCGGTAATATTTGACAACATTCCTGGCGAGTTGGCCTCTACGTCTCCGTTTGACCTTCATATACATCAATAACGTAATATAAGCAAACCTAACCCAACCTAACATCTCGGCGGTAATATTTGAAAACATTCCTGGCGAGTTGCCCTCTACGTCTCCGTTTGACCTTCATATACATCAATAACGTAATATAACCTAACCTAATCCAACCTATCATCTCGGCGGTAATATTTGACAACATTCCTGGCGAGTTGGCCTCTACGTCTCCGTTTGACCTTCATATACATCAATAAGGTAATATAACCTAACCTAATCCAACCTATCATCTCGGCGGTAATATTTGACAACATTCCTAGCGAGTTGGCTTCTACGTCTCCGTGGGACCTTTATATACATCAATATCATAATATAAGCTAGCCTAACCCAATCTAACATCTCGGCGGTAATATTTGACCACATTCCTGGCTTATAGGCCTCTACTCCTCCGTGGGAACTTTATATATTTCAATAACGTAATATAACCTAACCTAACCCAACCTAACATCTCGGCGGTAATATTTGACCACATTCCTGGCTTATAGGCCTCTACTCCTCCGTGAGAACTTTATATATTTCAATAACGTTATATAACCTAACCTAACCCAACCTAACATCTCGGCGGTAATATTTGACAACATTCCTGGCGAGTTGGCATCTACGTCTCCGTGGGACCCTTAGATACATCTGTAACGTAATATAACCTAACCTAACCCAACCTAACATCTCGGCGGTAATATTTGACAACATTCCTGGCGAGTTGGCCTCTACCACTCCGTTTGACCTTCATATACATCAATAACGTAATACAACCTAACCTCACCCAACCTAACATCTCGGCCGTAATATTTGCCAACATTCCTGGCGAGTTGGCCTCTACGTCTCCGTTTGACCTTCATATACATCAATAACGTAATATAAGCTAACCTAACCCAACCTAACATCTCGGCGGTAATATTTGACAACATTCCTGGCGAGTTGGCCTCTACGTCTCCGTTTGACCTTCATATACATCAATAACGTAATATAAGCTAACCTAACCCAACCTAACATCTCGGCGGTAATATTTGAAAACATTCCTGGCGAGTTGCCCTCTACGTCTCCGTTTGACCTTCATATACATCAATAAGGTAATATAACCTAACCTAATCCAACCTATCATCTCGGCGGTAATATTTGACAACATTCCTGGCGAGTTGGCCTCTACGTCTCCGTGGGACCTTTATATACATCAATATCATAATATAAGCTAGCCTAACCCAATCTAACATCTCGGCGGTAATATTTGACCACATTCCTGGCTTATAGGCCTCTACTCCTCCGTGGGACCTTTATATACTTCAGTAACGTAATATAACCTAACCTAACCCAATCTAACATCTCGGCGGTAATATTTGACCACATTCCTGTCTTGTTGGCCTCTACGTCTCCGTGGCACCCTTAGATACATCTGTAACGTAATATAACAGAACCTAACCCAACCTAACATCTCGGCGGTAATATTTGACAACATTCCTGGCGAGTTGGCCTCTACCACTCCGTTTGACCTTCATATACATCAATAACGTAATATAACCTAACCTAACCCAACTTATCATCTCGGCGGTAATATTTGACAACATTCCTGGCGAGTTGGCCTCTACGTCTCCGTGGGACCTTTATATACATCAATAACATAATATAACCTAACCTAACCCAACCTAACATCTCGGCGGTAATATTTGACAACATTCCTGGCGAGTTGGCCTCTACCACTCCGTTTGACCTTCATATACATCAATAACGTAATATAACCTAACCTAACCCAACTTATCATCTCGGCGGTAATATTTGACAACATTCCTGGCGAGTTGGCCTCTACGTCTCCGTGGGACCTTTATATACATCAATAACATAATATAACCTAACCTAACCCAACCTAACATCTCGGCGGTAATATTTGACAACATTCCTGGCGAGTTGGCCTCTACCACTCCGTTTGACCTTCATATACATCAATAACGTAATATAACCTAACCTAACCCAACTTATCATCTCGGCGGTAATATTTGACAACATTCCTGGCGAGTTGGCCTCTACGTCTCCGTGGGACCTTTATATACATCAATAACATAACATAAGCTAGCCTAACCCAATCTAACATCTCGGCGGTAATATTTGACAACATTCCTGGCGAGTTGGCCTCTACGTCTCCGTGGGACCTTTATATACGTCAATAACGTAATATAACCTAACCTAACCCAACCTAACATCTCGGCGGTAATATGTGACCACATTCCTGACGAGTTGGCCTCTACGTCCCCGTGGGACCTCTATATACATCAATAACGTAATATAACCTAACCTAACCCAACCTATCATCTCGGCGGTATTATTTGACAACATTCCTGGCGAGTTGGCCTCTACGTCTCCGTTTGACCTTCATATACATCAATAACGTAATATAAGCTAACCTAACCCAACCTAACATCGCGGCGGTAATATTTGAAAACATTCCTGGCGAGTTGCCCTCTACGTCTCCGTTTGACCTTCATATACATCAATAAGGTAATATAACCTAACCTAATCCAACCTATCATCTCGGCGGTAATATTTGACAACATTCCTGGCGAGTTGGCCTCTACGTCTCCGTTTGACCTTCATATACATCAATAAGGTAATATAACCTAATCTAATCCAACCTATCATCTCGGCGGTAATATTTGACAACATTCCTAGCGAGTTGGCTTCTACGTCTCCGTGGGACATTTATATACATCAATATCATAATATAAGCCAGCCTAACCCAATCTAACATCTCGGCGGTAATATTTGACCACATTCCTGGCTTATAGGCCTCTACTCCTCCGTGGGAACTTTATATATTTCAATAACGTAATATAACCTAACCTAACCCAACCTAACATCTCGGCGGTAATATTTGACAACATTCCTGGCGAGCTGGCCTCTACGTCTCCGTTTGACCTTCATATACATCAATAAGGTAATATAACCTAACCTAATCCAACCTATCATCTCGGCGGTAATATTTGACAACATTCCTGGCGAGTTGGCATCTACGTCTCCGTGGGACCCTTAGATACATCTGTAACGTAATATAACCTAACCTAACCCAACCTAACATCTCGGCGGTAAAATTTGACAACATTCCTGGCGAGTTGGCCTCTACCACTCCGTTTGACCTTCATATACATCAATAACGTAATACAACCTAACCTCAGCCAACCTAACATCTCGGCCGTAATATTTGCCAACATTCCTGGCGAGTTGGCCTCTACGTCTCCGTTTGACCTTCATATACATCAATAACGTAATATAAGCTAACCTAAGCCAACCTAACATCTCGGCGGTAATATTTGACAACATTCCTGGCGAGTTGGCCTCTACGTCTCCGTTTGACCTTCATATACATCAATAACGTAATATAAGCTAACCTAACCCAACCTAACATCTCGGCGGTAATATTTGAAAACATTCCTTGCGAGTTGCCCTCTACGTCTCCGTTTGACCTTCATATACATCAATAAGGTAATATAACCTAACCTAATCCAACCTATCATCTCGGCGGTAATATTTGACAACATTCCTGGCGAGTTGGCCTCTACGTCTCCGTGGGACCTTTATATACATCAATATCATAATATAAGGTAGCATAACCCAATCTAACATCTCGGTGGTAATATTTGACCACATACCTGGCTTATAGGCCTCTACTCCTCCGTGGGACCTTTATATATTTCAATAACGTAATATAACCTAACCTAACCCAATCTAACATCTCGGCGGTAATATGTGACCACATTCCTGTCTTGTTGGCCTCTACGTCTCCGTGGGACCCTTAGATACATCTGTAACGTAATATAACCTAACCTAACCCAACCTAACATCTCGGCGGTAATATTTGACAACATTCCTGGCGAGTTGGCATCCACGTCTCCGTGGGACCCTTAGATACATCTGTAACGTAATATAACCTAACCTAACCCAACCTAACATCTCGGCGGTAATATTTGACAACATACTTGGCGAGTTGGCCTCTACCACTCCGTTTGACCTTCATATACATCAATAACGTAATATAACCTAACCTAACCAAACTTATCATCTCGGCGGTAATATTTGACAACATTCCTGGCGACTTGGCCTCTACGTCTCCTTGGGACCTTTATATACATCAATAACATAATATAAGCTAGCCTAACCCAATCTAACATCTCGGCGGTAATATTTGACCACATTCCTGGCGAGTTGGCATCTACGTCTCCGTGGGACCCTTAGATACATCTGTAACGTAATATAACCTAACCTAACCCAACCTAACATCTCGGCGGTAATATTTGACAACATTCCTGGCGAGTTGGCCTCTACCACTCCGTTTGACCTTCATATACATCAATAACGTAATATAACCTAACCTAATCCAACTTATCATCTCGGCGGTAATATTTGACAACATTCCTGGCGAGTTGGCCTCTACGTCTCCGCGGGACCTTTATATACATCAATAACATAATATAACCTAACCTAACCCAACCTAACATCTCGGCGGTAATATTTGACAACATTCCTGGCGAGTTGGCCTCTACTTCTCCGTGGGACATTTATATACGTCAATAACGTAATATAAGCTAACCTAACCCAACCTAACATCTCGGCGGTAATATTTGAAAACATTCCTGGCGAGTTGCCCTCTACGTCTCCGTTTGACCTTCATATACATCAATAACGTAATATAACCTAACCTAATCCAACCTATCATCTCGGCGGTAATATTTGACAACATTCCTGGCGAGTTGGCCTCTACGTCTCCGTTTGACCTTCATATACATCAATAAGGTAATATAACCTAACCTAATCCAACCTATCATCTCGGCGGTAATATTTGACAACATTCCTATCGAGTTGGCTTCTACGTCTCCGTGGGAACTTTATATATTTCAATAACGTAATATAACCTAACCTAACCCAACCTAACATCTCGGCGGTAATATTTGACAACATTCCTGGCGAGTTGGCCTCTACCACTCCATTTGACCTTCATATACATCAATAACGTAATACAACCTAACCTCACCCAACCTAACATCTCGGCCGTAATATTTGCCAACATTCCTGGCGAGTTGGCCTCTACGTCTCCGTTTGACCTTCATATACATCAATAACGTAATATAAGCTAACCTAACCCAACCTAACATCTCGGCGGTAATATTTGACAACATTCCTGGCGAGTTGGCCTCTACGTCTCCGTTTGACCTTCATATACATCAATAACGTAATATAAGCTAACCTAACCCAACCTAACATCTCGGCGGTAATATTTGAAAACATTCCTGGCGAGTTGCCCTCTACGTCTCCGTTTGACCTTCATATACATCAATAAGGTAATATAACCTAACCTAATCCAACCTATCATCTCGGCGGTAATATTTGACAACATTCCTGGCGAGTTGGCCTCTACGTCTCCGTGGGACCTTTATATACATCAATATCATAATATAAGCTAGCCTAACCCAATTTAACATCTCGGCGGTAATATTTGACCACATTCCTGGCTTATAGGCCTCTACTCCTCCGTGGGACCTTTATATACTTCAGTAACGTAATATAACCTAACCTAACCCAATCTAACATCTCGGCCGTAATATTTGACCACATTCCTGTCTTGTTGGCCTCTACGTCTCCGTGGGACCCTTAGATACATCTGTAACGTAATATAACAGAACCTAACCCAACCTAACATCTCGGCGGTAATATTTGACAACATTCCTGGCGAGTTGGCCTCTACCACTCCGTTTGACCTTCATATACATCAATAACGTAATATAACCTAACCTAACCCAACTTATCATCTCGGCGGTAATATTTGACAACATTCCTGGCGAGTTGGCCTCTACGTCTCCGTGGGACCTTTATATACATCAATAACATAATATAACCTAACCTAACCCAACCTAACATCTCGGCGGTAATATTTGACAACATTCCTGGCGAGTTGGCCTCTACGTCTCCGTGGGACCTTTATATACATCAATAACGTAATATAACCTAACCTAACACAACCTATCATCTCGGCGGTAATATTTGACAACATTCCTGGCGAGTTGACCTCTACGTCTCCGTTTGAGCTTCATATACATCAATAACATAATATAAGCGAGCCTAACCCAATCTAACATCTCGGCGGTAATATTTGACAACATTCCTGGCGAGTTGGCCTCTACGTCTCCGTGGGACCTTCATATACATCAATAACGAAATATAACCTAACCTAAACCAACCTATCATCTCGGCGATAATATTTGACAACATTCCTGGCGAGTTGGCCTCTACGTCTCCGTGGGACACATAGATACATCTGTAACGTAATATAACCTAACCTAACTCAACCTAACATCTCGGCGGTAATATTTGACCACATTCCTGACGAGTTGGCCTCTACCACTCCGTTTGACCTTCATATACATCAATAACGTAATATAAGCTAACCTAACCCAACTTATCATCTCGGCGGTAATATTTGACAACATTCCTGGCGAGTTGGCCTCTACGTCTCCGTGGGACCTTTATATACATCAATAACATAACATAAGCTAGCCTAACCCAATCTAACATCTCGGCGGTAATATTTGACAACATTCCTGGCGAGTTGGCCTCTACGTCTCCGTGGGACCTTTATATACGTCAATAACGTAATATAACCTAACCTAACCCAACCTAACATCTCGGCGGTAATATGTGACCACATTCCTGGCGAGTTGGCCTCTACGTCCCCGTGGGACCTCTATATACATCAATAACGTAATATAACCTAACCTAACCCAACCTAACATCTCGGCGGTAATATTTGACAACATACTTGGCGAGTTGGCCTCTACCACTCCGTTTGACCTTCATATACATCAATAACGTAATATAACCTAACCTAACCAAACTTATCATCTCGGCGGTAATATTTGACAACATTCCTGGCGAGTTGGCCTCTACGTCTCCTTGGGACCTTTATATACATCAATAACATAATATAAGCTAGCCTAACCCAATCTAACATCTCGGCGGTAATATTTGACCACATTCCTGGCGAGTTGGCATCTACGTCTCGGTGGGACCCTTAGATACATCTGTAACGTAATATAACCTAACCTAACCCAACCTAACATCTCGGCGGTAATATTTGACAACATTCCTGGCGAGTTGGCCTCTACCACTCCGTTTGACCTTCATATACATCAATAACGTAATATAACCTAACCTAATCCAACTTATCATCTCGGCGGTAATATTTGACAACATTCCTGGCGAGTTGGCCTCTACGTCTCCGCGGGACCTTTATATACATCAATAACATAATATAACCTAACCTAACCCAACCTAACATCTCGGCGGTAATATTTGACAACATTCCTGGCGAGTTGGCCTCTACCACTCCGTTTGACCTTCATATACATCAATAACGTAATATAACCTAACCTAACGCAACTTATCATCTCGGCGGTAATATTTGACAACATTCCTGGCGAGTTGGCCTCTACGTCTCCGTGGGGCCTTTATATACATCAATAACATAACATAAGCTACCCTAACCCAATCTAACATCTCGGCGGTAATATTTGACAACATTCCTGGCGAGTTGGCCTCTACGTCTCCGTTTGACCTTCATATACATCAATAAGGTAATATAACCTAACCTAATCCAACCTATCATCTCGGCGGTAATATTTGACAACATTCCTAGCGAGTTGGCTTCTACGTCTCCGTGGGACCTTTATATACATCAATATCATAATATAAGCTAGCCTAACCCAATCTAACATCTCGGCGGTAATATTTGACCACATTCCTGGCTTATAGGCCTCTACTCCTCCGTGGGAACTTTATATATTTCAATAACGTAATATAACCTAACCTAACCCAACCTAACATCTCGGCGGTAATATTTGACCACATTCCTGGCTTATAGGCCTCTACTCCTCCGTGAGAACTTTATATATTTCAATAACGTTATATAACCTAACCTAACCCAACCTAACATCTCGGCGGTAATATTTGACAACATTCCTGGCGAGTTGGCATCTACATCTCCGTGGGACCCTTAGATACATCTGTAACGTAATATAACCTAACCTAACCCAACCTAACATCTCGGCGGTAATATTTGACAACATTCCTGGCGAGTTGGCCTCTACCACTCCGTTTGACCTTCATATACATCAATAACGTAATACAACCTAACCTCACCCAACCTAACATCTCGGCCGTAATATTTGCCAACATTCCTGGCGAGTTGGCCTCTACGTCTCCGTTTGACCTTCATATACATCAATAACGTAATATAAGCTAACCTAACCCAACCTAACATCTCGGCGGTAATATTTGACAACATTCCTGGCGAGTTGGCCTCTACGTCTCCGTTTGACCTTCATATACATCAATAACGTAATATAAGCTAACCTAACCCAACCTAATATCTCGGCGGTAATATTTGAAAACATTCCTGGCGAGTTGCCCTCTACGTCTCCGTTTGACCTTCATATACATCAATAAGGTAATATAACCTAACCTAATCCAACCTATCATCTCGGCGGTAATATTTGACAACATTCCTGGCGAGTTGGCCTCTACGTCTCCGTGGGACCTTTATATACATCAATATCATAATATAAGCTAGCCTAACCCAATCTAACATCTCGGCGGTAATATTTGACCACATTCCTGGCTTATAGGCCTCTACTCCTCCGTGGGACCTTTATATACTTCAGTAACGTAATATAACCTAACCTAACCCAATCTAACATCTCGGCGGTAATATTTGACCACATTCCTGTCTTGTTGGCCTCTACGTCTCCGTGGGACCCTTAGATACATCTGTAACGTAATATAACAGAACCTAACCCAACCTAACATCTCGGCGGTAATATTTGACAACATTCCTGGCGAGTTGGCCTCTACCACTCCGTTTGACCTTCATATACATCAATAACGTAATATAACCTAACCTAACCCAACTTATCATCTCGGCGGTAATATTTGACAACATTCCTGGCGAGTTGGCCTCTACGTCTCCGTGGGACCTTTATATACATCAATAACATAATATAACCTAACCTAACCCAACCTAACATCTCGGCGGTAATATTTGACAACATTCCTGGCGAGTTGGCCTCTACCACTCCGTTTGACCTTCATATACATCAATAACGTAATATAACCTAACCTAACCCAACTTATCATCTCGGCGGTAATATTTGACAACATTCCTGGCGAGTTGGCCTCTACGTCTCCGTGGGACCTTTATATACATCAATAACATAACATAAGCTAGCCTAACCCAATCTAACATCTCGGCGGTAATATTTGACAACATTCCTGGCGAGTTGGCCTCTACGTCTCCGTGGGACCTTTATATATTTCAATAATGTAATATAAACTAACCTAACCCAATCTAACATCTCCGCGGTAATATGTGACCACATTCCTGTCTTGTTGGCCTCTACGTCTCCGTGGGACCCTTAGATACATCTGTAACGTAATATAACCTAACCTAACCCAACCTAACATCTCGGCGGTAATATTTGACAACATTCCTGGCGAGTTGGCATCCACGTCTCCGTGGGACCCTTAGATACATCTGTAACGTAATATAACCTAACCTAACCCAACCTAACATCTCGGCGGTAATATTTGACAACATACTTGGCGAGTTGGCCTCTACCACTCCGTTTGACCTTCATATACATCAATAACGTAATATAACCTAACCTAACCAAACTTATCATCTCGGCGGTAATATTTGACAACATTCCTGGCGACTTGGCCTCTACGTCTCCTTGGGACCTTTATATACATCAATAACATAATATAAGCTAGCCTAACCCAATCTAACATCTCGGCGGTAATATTTGACCACATTCCTGGCGAGTTGGCATCTACGTCTCCGTGGGACCCTTAGATACATCTGTAACGTAATATAACCTAACCTAACCCAACCTAACATCTCGGCGGTAATATTTGACAACATTCCTGGCGAGTTGGCCTCTACCACTCCGTTTGACCTTCATATACATCAATAACGTAATATAACCTAACCTAATCCAACTTATCATCTCGGCGGTAATATTTGACAACATTCCTGGCGAGTTGGCCTCTACGTCTCCGCGGGACCTTTATATACATCAATAACATAATATAACCTAACCTAACCCAACCTAACATCTCGGCGGTAATATTTGACAACATTCCTGGCGAGTTGGCCTCTACTTCTCCGTGGGACATTTATATACGTCAATAACGTAATATAAGCTAACCTAACCCAACCTAACATCTCGGCGGTAATATTTGAAAACATTCCTGGCGAGTTGCCCTCTACGTCTCCGTTTGACCTTCATATACATCAATAACGTAATATAACCTAACCTAATCCAACCTATCATCTCGGCGGTAATATTTGACAACATTCCTGGCGAGTTGGCCTCTACGTCTCCGTTTGACCTTCATATACATCAATAAGGTAATATAACCTAACCTAATCCAACCTATCATCTCGGCGGTAATATTTGACAACATTCCTATCGAGTTGGCTTCTACGTCTCCGTGGGAACTTTATATATTTCAATAACGTAATATAACCTAACCTAACCCAACCTAACATCTCGGCGGTAATATTTGACAACATTCCTGGCGAGTTGGCCTCTACCACTCCATTTGACCTTCATATACATCAATAACGTAATACAACCTAACCTCACCCAACCTAACATCTCGGCCGTAATATTTGCCAACATTCCTGGCGAGTTGGCCTCTACGTCTCCGTTTGACCTTCATATACATCAATAACGTAATATAAGCTAACCTAACCCAACCTAACATCTCGGCGGTAATATTTGACAACATTCCTGGCGAGTTGGCCTCTACGTCTCCGTTTGACCTTCATATACATCAATAACGTAATATAAGCTAACCTAACCCAACCTAACATCTCGGCGGTAATATTTGAAAACATTCCTGGCGAGTTGCCCTCTACGTCTCCGTTTGACCTTCATATACATCAATAAGGTAATATAACCTAACCTAATCCAACCTATCATCTCGGCGGTAATATTTGACAACATTCCTGGCGAGTTGGCCTCTACGTCTCCGTGGGACCTTTATATACATCAATATCATAATATAAGCTAGCCTAACCCAATTTAACATCTCGGCGGTAATATTTGACCACATTCCTGGCTTATAGGCCTCTACTCCTCCGTGGGACCTTTATATACTTCAGTAACGTAATATAACCTAACCTAACCCAATCTAACATCTCGGCGGTAATATTTGACCACATTCCTGTCTTGTTGGCCTCTACGTCTCCGTGGGACCCTTAGATACATCTGTAACGTAATATAACAGAACCTAACCCAACCTAACATCTCGGCGGTAATATTTGACAACATTCCTGGCGAGTTGGCCTCTACCACTCCGTTTGACCTTCATATACATCAATAACGTAATATAACCTAACCTAATCCAACTTATCATCTCGGCGGTAATATTTGACAACATTCCTGGCGAGTTGGCCTCTACGTCTCCGCGGGACCTTTATATACATCAATAACATAATATAACCTAACCTAACCCAACCTAACATCTCGGCGGTAATATTTGACAACATTCCTGGCGAGTTGGCCTCTACCACTCCGTTTGACCTTCATATACATCAATAACGTAATATAACCTAACCTAACGCAACTTATCATCTCGGCGGTAATATTTGACAACATTCCTGGCGAGTTGGCCTCTACGTCTCCGTGGGGCCTTTATATACATCAATAACATAACATAAGCTACCCTAACCCAATCTAACATCTCGGCGGTAATATTTGACAACATTCCTGGCGAGTTGGCCTCTACGTCTCCGTTTGACCTTCATATACATCAATAAGGTAATATAACCTAACCTAATCCAACCTATCATCTCGGCGGTAATATTTGACAACATTCCTAGCGAGTTGGCTTCTACGTCTCCGTGGGACCTTTATATACATCAATATCATAATATAAGCTAGCCTAACCCAATCTAACATCTCGGCGGTAATATTTGACCACATTCCTGGCTTATAGGCCTCTACTCCTCCGTGGGAACTTTATATATTTCAATAACGTAATATAACCTAACCTAACCCAACCTAACATCTCGGCGGTAATATTTGACCACATTCCTGGCTTATAGGCCTCTACTCCTCCGTGAGAACTTTATATATTTCAATAACGTTATATAACCTAACCTAACCCAACCTAACATCTCGGCGGTAATATTTGACAACATTCCTGGCGAGTTGGCATCTACGTCTCCGTGGGACCCTTAGATACATCTGTAACGTAATATAACCTAACCTAACCCAACCTAACATCTCGGCGGTAATATTTGACAACATTCCTGGCGAGTTGGCCTCTACCACTCCGTTTGACCTTCATATACATCAATAACGTAATACAACCTAACCTCACCCAACCTAACATCTCGGCCGTAATATTTGCCAACATTCCTGGCGAGTTGGCCTCTACGTCTCCGTTTGACCTTCATATACATCAATAACGTAATATAAGCTAACCTAACCCAACCTAACATCTCGGCGGTAATATTTGACAACATTCCTGGCGAGTTGGCCTCTACGTCTCCGTTTGACCTTCATATACATCAATAACGTAATATAAGCTAACCTAACCCAACCTAATATCTCGGCGGTAATATTTGAAAACATTCCTGGCGAGTTGCCCTCTACGTCTCCGTTTGACCTTCATATACATCAATAAGGTAATATAACCTAACCTAATCCAACCTATCATCTCGGCGGTAATATTTGACAACATTCCTGGCGAGTTGGCCTCTACGTCTCCGTGGGACCTTTATATACATCAATATCATAATATAAGCTAGCCTAACCCAATCTAACATCTCGGCGGTAATATTTGACCACATTCCTGGCTTATAGGCCTCTACTCCTCCGTGGGACCTTTATATACTTCAGTAACGTAATATAACCTAACCTAACCCAATCTAACATCTCGGCGGTAATATTTGACCACATTCCTGTCTTGTTGGCCTCTACGTCTCCGTGGGACCCTTAGATACATCTGTAACGTAATATAACAGAACCTAACCCAACCTAACATCTCGGCGGTAATATTTGACAACATTCCTGGCGAGTTGGCCTCTACCACTCCGTTTGACCTTCATATACATCAATAACGTAATATAACCTAACCTAACCCAACTTATCATCTCGGCGGTAATATTTGACAACATTCCTGGCGAGTTGGCCTCTACGTCTCCGTGGGACCTTTATATACATCAATAACATAATATAACCTAACCTAACCCAACCTAACATCTCGGCGGTAATATTTGACAACATTCCTGGCGAGTTGGCCTCTACCACTCCGTTTGACCTTCATATACATCAATAACGTAATATAACCTAACCTAACCCAACTTATCATCTCGGCGGTAATATTTGACAACATTCCTGGCGAGTTGGCCTCTACGTCTCCGTGGGACCTTTATATACATCAATAACATAACATAAGCTAGCCTAACCCAATCTAACATCTCGGCGGTAATATTTGACAACATTCCTGGCGAGTTGGCCTCTACGTCTCCGTGGGACCTTTATATATTTCAATAATGTAATATAAACTAACCTAACCCAATCTAACATCTCCGCGGTAATATGTGACCACATTCCTGTCTTGTTGGCCTCTACGTCTCCGTGGGACCCTTAGATACATCTGTAACGTAATATAACCTAACCTAACCCAACCTAACATCTCGGCGGTAATATTTGACAACATTCCTGGCGAGTTGGCATCCACGTCTCCGTGGGACCCTTAGATACATCTGTAACGTAATATAACCTAACCTAACCCAACCTAACATCTCGGCGGTAATATTTGACAACATACTTGGCGAGTTGGCCTCTACCACTCCGTTTGACCTTCATATACATCAATAACGTAATATAACCTAACCTAACCAAACTTATCATCTCGGCGGTAATATTTGACAACATTCCTGGCGAGTTGGCCTCTACGTCTCCTTGGGACCTTTATATACATCAATAACATAATATAAGCTAGCCTAACCCAATCTAACATCTCGGCGGTAATATTTGACCACATTCCTGGCGAGTTGGCATCTACGTCTCCGTGGGACCCTTAGATACATCTGTAACGTAATATAACCTAACCTAACCCAACCTAACATCTCGGCGGTAATATTTGACAACATTCCTGGCGAGTTGGCCTCTACCACTCCGTTTGACCTTCATATACATCAATAACGTAATATAACCTAACCTAATCCAACTTATCATCTCGGCGGTAATATTTGACAACATTCCTGGCGAGTTGGCCTCTACGTCTCCGCGGGACCTTTATATACATCAATAACATAATATAACCTAACCTAACCCAACCTAACATCTCGGCGGTAATATTTGACAACATTCCTGGCGAGTTGGCCTCTACCACTCCGTTTGACCTTCATATACATCAATAACGTAATATAACCTAACCTAACGCAACTTATCATCTCGGCGGTAATATTTGACAACATTCCTGGCGAGTTGGCCTCTACGTCTCCGTGGGGCCTTTATATACATCAATAACATAACATAAGCTAGCCTAACCCAATCTAACATCTCGGCGGTAATATTTGACAACATTCCTGGCGAGTTGGCCTCTACTTCTCCGTGGGACATTTATATACGTCAATAACGTAATATAAGCTAACCTAACCCAACCTAACATCTCGGCGGTAATATTTGAAAACATTCCTGGCGAGTTGCCCTCTACGTCTCCGTTTGACCTTCATATACATCAATAACGTAATATAACCTAACCTAATCCAACCTATCATCTCGGCGGTAATATTTGACAACATTCCTGGCGAGTTGGCCTCTACGTCTCCGTTTGACCTTCATATACATCAATAAGGTAATATAACCTAACCTAATCCAACCTATCATCTCGGCGGTAATATTTGACAACATTCCTAGCGAGTTGGCTTCTACGTCTCCGTGGGAACTTTATATATTTCAATAACGTAATACCCTAACCTAACCCAACCTAACATCTCGGCGGTAATATTTGACCACATTCCTGGCTTATAGGCCTCTACTCCTCCGTGAGAACTTTATATATTTCAATAACGTAATATAACCTAACCTAACCCAACCTAACATCTCGGCGGTAATATTTGACAACATTCCTGGCGAGTTGGCATCTACGTCTCCGTGGGACCCTTAGATACATCTGTAACGTAATATAACCTAACCTAACCCAACCTAACATCTCGGCGGTAATATTTGACAACATTCCTGGCGAGTTGGCCTCTACCACTCCGTTTGACCTTCATATACATCAATAAGGTAATATAACCTAACCTAATCCAACCTATCATCTCGGCGGTAATATTTGACAACATTCCTGGCGAGTTGGCCTCTACGTCTCCGTGGGACCTTTATATACATCAATATCATAATATAAGCTAGCCTAACCCAATCTAACATCTCGGCGGTAATATTTGACCACATTCCTGGCTTATAGGCCTCTACTCCTCCGTGGGACCTTTATATACTTCAGTAACGTAATATAACCTAACCTAACCCAATCTAACATCTCGGCGGTAATATTTGACCACATTCCTGTCTTGTTGGCCTCTACGTCTCCGTGGGACCCTTAGATACATCTGTAACGTAATATAACAGAACCTAACCCAACCTAACATCTCGGCGGTAATATTTGACAACATTCCTGGCGAGTTGGCCTCTACCACTCCGTTTGACCTTCATATACATCAATAACGTAATATAACCTAACCTAACCCAACTTATCATCTCGGCGGTAATATTTGACAACATTCCTGGCGAGTTGGCCTCTACGTCTCCGTGGGACCTTTATATACATCAATAACATAATATAACCTAACCTAACCCAACCTAACATCTCGGCGGTAATATTTGACAACATTCCTGGCGAGTTGGCCTCTACCACTCCGTTTGACCTTCATATACATCAATAACGTAATATAACCTAACCTAACCCAACTTATCATCTCGGCGGTAATATTTGACAACATTCCTGGCGAGTTGGCCTCTACGTCTCCGTGGGACCTTTATATACATCAATAACATAACATAAGCTAGCCTAACCCAATCTAACATCTCGGCGGTAATATTTGACAACATTCCTGGCGAGTTGGCCTCTACGTCTCCGTGGGACCTTTATATATTTCAATAATGTAATATAAACTAACCTAACCCAATCTAACATCTCCGCGGTAATATGTGACCACATTCCTGTCTTGTTGGCCTCTACGTCTCCGTGGGACCCTTAGATACATCTGTAACGTAATATAACCTAACCTAACCCAACCTAACATCTCGGCGGTAATATTTGACAACATTCCTGGCGAGTTGGCATCCACGTCTCCGTGGGACCCTTAGATACATCTGTAACGTAATATAACCTAACCTAACCCAACCTAACATCTCGGCGGTAATATTTGACAACATACTTGGCGAGTTGGCCTCTACCACTCCGTTTGACCTTCATATACATCAATAACGTAATATAACCTAACCTAACCAAACTTATCATCTCGGCGGTAATATTTGACAACATTCCTGGCGAGTTGGCCTCTACGTCTCCTTGGGACCTTTATATACATCAATAACATAATATAAGCTAGCCTAACCCAATCTAACATCTCGGCGGTAATATTTGACCACATTCCTGGCGAGTTGGCATCTACGTCTCCGTGGGACCCTTAGATACATCTGTAACGTAATATAACCTAACCTAACCCAACCTAACATCTCGGCGGTAATATTTGACAACATTCCTGGCGAGTTGGCCTCTACCACTCCGTTTGACCTTCATATACATCAATAACGTAATATAACCTAACCTAATCCAACTTATCATCTCGGCGGTAATATTTGACAACATTCCTGGCGAGTTGGCCTCTACGTCTCCGCGGGACCTTTATATACATCAATAACATAATATAACCTAACCTAACCCAACCTAACATCTCGGCGGTAATATTTGACAACATTCCTGGCGAGTTGGCCTCTACCACTCCGTTTGACCTTCATATACATCAATAACGTAATATAACCTAACCTAACGCAACTTATCATCTCGGCGGTAATATTTGACAACATTCCTGGCGAGTTGGCCTCTACGTCTCCGTGGGGCCTTTATATACATCAATAACATAACATAAGCTAGCCTAACCCAATCTAACATCTCGGCGGTAATATTTGACAACATTCCTGGCGAGTTGGCCTCTACTTCTCCGTGGGACATTTATATACGTCAATAACGTAATATAAGCTAACCTAACCCAACCTAACATCTCGGCGGTAATATTTGAAAACATTCCTGGCGAGTTGCCCTCTACGTCTCCGTTTGACCTTCATATACATCAATAACGTAATATAACCTAACCTAATCCAACCTATCATCTCGGCGGTAATATTTGACAACATTCCTGGCGAGTTGGCCTCTACGTCTCCGTTTGACCTTCATATACATCAATAAGGTAATATAACCTAACCTAATCCAACCTATCATCTCGGCGGTAATATTTGACAACATTCCTAGCGAGTTGGCTTCTACGTCTCCGTGGGAACTTTATATATTTCAATAACGTAATACCCTAACCTAACCCAACCTAACATCTCGGCGGTAATATTTGACCACATTCCTGGCTTATAGGCCTCTACTCCTCCGTGAGAACTTTATATATTTCAATAACGTAATATAACCTAACCTAACCCAACCTAACATCTCGGCGGTAATATTTGACAACATTCCTGGCGAGTTGGCATCTACGTCTCCGTGGGACCCTTAGATACATCTGTAACGTAATATAACCTAACCTAACCCAACCTAACATCTCGGCGGTAATATTTGACAACATTCCTGGCGAGTTGCCCTCTACGTCTCCGTTTGACCTTCATATACATCAATAAGGTAATATAACCTAACCTAATCCAACCTATCATCTCGGCGGTAATATTTGACAACATTCCTGGCGAGTTGGCCTCTACGTCTCCGTGGGACCTTTATATACATCAATATCATAATATAAGCTAGCCTAACCCAATCTAACATCTCGGCGGTAATATTTGACCACATTCCTGGCTTATAGGCCTCTACTCCTCCGTGGGACCTTTATATACTTCAGTAACGTAATATAACCTAACCTAACCCAATCTAACATCTCGGCGGTAATATTTGACCACATTCCTGTCTTGTTGGCCTCTACGTCTCCGTGGGACCCTTAGATACATCTGTAACGTAATATAACAGAACCTAACCCAACCTAACATCTCGGCGGTAATATTTGACAACATTCCTGGCGAGTTGGCCTCTACCACTCCGTTTGACCTTCATATACATCAATAACGTAATATAACCTAACCTCACCCAACTTATCATCTCGGCGGTAATATTTGACAACATTCCTGGCGAGTTGGCCTCTACGTCTCCGTGGGACCTTTATATACATCAATAACATAATATAACCTAACCTAACCCAACCTAACATCTCGGCGGTAATATTTGACAACATTCCTGGCGAGTTGGCCTCTACCACTCCGTTTGACCTTCATATACATCAATAACGTAATATAACCTAACCTAACCCAACTTATCATCTCGGCGGTAATATTTGACAACATTCCTGGCGAGTTGGCCTCTACGTCTCCGTTTGACCTTTATATACATCAATAACGTAATATAAGCTAACCTAACCCAACCTAACATCTCGGCGGTAATATTTGACAACATTCCTGGCGAGTTGGCCTCTACGTCTCCGTTTGACCTTCATATACATCAATAACGCAATATAAGCTAACCTAGCCCAACCTAACATCTCGGCGGTAAGATTTGACAAGATTCCTGGCGAGTTGGCCTCTACGTCTACGTGGGACCTCTATATACATCAATAACGTAATATAACCTAACCTAACCCAACCTAACATCTCGGCGGTAATATTTGACAACAATCCTGGCGAGTTGGCCTCTACGTCTCCGTGGGACCTTTATATACATCAATAACGTAATATAAACTAGCCTAACTCAACCTAACATCTCGGCGGTAATATTTGACAACATTCCTGGCGAGTTGGCCTCTACGTCTCCGTGGGACCTTTATATACATCAATAACGTAATATAACCTAACCTAACACAACCTATCATCTCGGCGGTAATATTTGACAACATTCCTGGCGAGTTGACCTCTACGTCTCCGTTTGAGCTTCATATACATCAATAACATAATATAAGCGAGCCTAACCCAATCTAACATCTCGGCGGTAATATTTGACAACATTCCTGGCGAGTTGGCCTCTACGTCTCCGTGGGACCTTCATATACATCAATAACGAAATATAACCTAACCTAAACCAACCTATCATCTCGGCGATAATATTTGACAACATTCCTGGCGAGTTGGCCTCTACGTCTCCGTGGGACACATAGATACATCTGTAACGTAATATAACCTAACCTAACTCAACCTAACATCTCGGCGGTAATATTTGACCACATTCCTGACGAGTTGGCCTCTACGTCTCCGTGGGACCTTTATATACTTCAATAACGTAATATAACCTAACCTAACCCAACCTATCATCTCGGCGGTAATATTTGACAATATTCCTGGCGAGTTGGCCTCTACGTCTCCGTGGGACCATTATATACATCAATATCATAATATAAGCTAGCCTAACCCAACCTAACATCTCGGCGGTAATATTTGACAACATTCGTGGCGAGTTGGCCTCTACGTCTCCGTGGGACCTTTATATACATCAATAACGTAATATAACCTAACTTAACCCAACCTAACATCTCGGCGGTAGTATCTGACATCATTCCTGGCGAGTTGGCCTCTACGTCTCCGTTTGACATTCATATACATCAATAACGTAGTTTAACCTAGCCTAAGCCAACCTATCATCTCGGCGGTAATAGTTGACAACGTTCCTGGCGAGTTGGCCTCTACGTCTCCGTGGGACCTTTATATACATTAATAACATAATATAAGCTAGCCTAACCCAATCTAACACCTCGGCGGTAATATTTGACAACATTCCTGGCGAGTTGGCCTCTACGTCTCCGTTTGAGCTTCATATACATCAATAACGTAATATATGCTAACCTAACCCAACCTAACATCTCGGCGGTAATATTTGACAACAATCGTGGCGAGTTGGCTTCCCCGTCTCCGTGGGACCTTTATATACATCAATAACGTAATATAGCCTAACCTAACCCAACCTAACATCTCGGCGATAATATTTGAACACATTTCTGGCTTGTTGGCCTCTACGTCTCCGTTTGTCCGTCATATACATCAATAACGTAATATAAGCTAACCTAACCCAACCTAACATCTCGGCGGTAATATTTGACAACATTCCTGGCCAGTTGGCCCCTACGTCTCCGTGGGACCTTTATATACATCAATAACATAACATAAGCTAGCCTAACCCAATCTAACATCTCGGCGGTAATATTTGACAACCTTCCTGTCTTGTTGGCCTCTACGTCTCCGTGTAACCCTCATATACATCAATAACGTAGTATAAGCTAGCCTAACCCAATCTAACATCTCGGCGGTAATATTTGACCACATTCCTGGCTTATAGGCCTCTACTTCTCCGTGGGACCTTTATATACTTCAATAACGTAATATAACCTAACCTAACCCAACCTATCATCTCGGCGGTAATATTTGACAACATTCCCGGCGAGTTGGCCTCTACGTGTCCGTGGGACCTTTATATACACCAATAACGTAATATAACCTAACCTAATCCAACCTATCATCTCGGCGGTAATATTTGACAACAATCCTGGCGAGTTGGCCTCTACGTCTCCGTGGGACCTCTATATACATCAATAACGTAATATAAGCTAGCCTAACCCAATCTAACATCCCGGCGTTAATATTTGACCACATTCCTGGCTTATAGGCCTCTACTTCTCCGTGGGACCTTTATATACTTCAATAACGTAATATAACCTAACCTAACCCAACCTATCATCTCTGCGGTAATATTTGACAATATTCCTGGCGAGTTGGCCTCTACGTCTCCGTGGGACCATTATATACATCAATATCATAATATAAGCTAGCCTAACCCAACCTAACATCTCGGCGGTAATATTTGACAACATTCGTGGCGAGTTGGCCTCTACGTCTCCGTGGGACCTTTATATACATCAATAACGTAATATAACCTAACTTAACCCAACCTAACATCTCGGCGGTAGTATCTGACATCATTCCTGGCGAGTTGGCCTCTACGTCTCCGTGGGACCTTTATATACATCAATAACATAACATAAGCTAGCCTAACCCAATCTAACATCTCGGCGGTAATATTTTACCACATTCCTGGCTTATAGGCCTCTACTTCTCCGTGGGACCTTTATATTCTTCAATAACGTAATATAACCTAACCTAACCCAATCTAACATCTCGGCGGTAATATTTGACCACCTTCCTGTCTTGTTGGCCTCTACGTCTCCGTGTAACCCTCATATACATCAATAACGTAGTATAAGCTAGCCTAACCCAATCTAACATCTCGGCGGTAATATTTGACCACATTCCTGGCTTATAGGCCTCTACTTCTCCGTGGGACCTTTATATACTTCAATAACGTAATATAACCTAACCTAACCCAACCTATCATCTCGGCGGTAATATTTGACAACATTCCTGGCGAGTTGGCCTCTACGTCTCCGTTTGAGCTTCATATACATCAATAACGTAATATATGCTAACCTAACACAACCTAACATCTCGGCGGTAATATTTGACAACAATCGTGGCGAGTTGGCTTCTCCGTCTCCGTGGGACCTTTATATACTTCATAACGTAGTATAACCTAACCTAACCCAACCTAACTTCTCGGCGGTAATATTTGACAACATTCCTGGCGAGTTGGCCTCTACGTCTCCGTGGGACCTTCATATACATCAATAACGAAATATAACCTAACCTAAACCAACCTATCAGCTCGGCGATAATATTTGACAACATTCCTGGCGAATTGGCCTCTACGTCTCCGTGGGACACATAGATACATCTGTAACGTAATATAACCTAACCTAACCCAACCTAACATCTCGGCGGTAATATTTGACCACATTCCTGGCGAGTTGGCCTCTACGTCTCCGTGGGACCTTTATATACATCAATAACGTAATATAGCCTAACCTAACCCAACCTATCATCTCGGCGGTAATATTTGAACACATTTCTGGCTTGTTGGCCTCTACGTCTCCGTTTGTCCTTCATATACATCAATAACGTAATATAAGCTAACCTAACCCAACCTAACATCTCGGCGGTAATATTTGACAACATACCTGGCCAGTTGGCCCCTACGTCTCCGTGGGACCTTTATATACATCAATAACATAACATAAGCTAGCCTAACCCAATCTAACATGTCGGCGGTAATATTTTACCACATTCCTGGCTTATAGGCCTCTACTTCTCCGTGGGACCTTTATATTCTTCAATAACGTAATATAACCTAACCTAACCCAATCTAACATCTCGGCGGTAATATTTGACCACCTTCCTGTCTTGTTGGCCTCTGCGTCTCCGTGTAACCCTCATATACATCAATAACGCAGTATAAGCTAGCCTAACCCAATCTAACATCTCGGCGGTAATATTTGCCCACATTCCTGGCTTATAGGCCTCTACTTCTCTGTGGGACCTTTATATACTTCAATAACGTAATATAATCTAACCTAACCCAATCTAACATCTCGGCGGTAATATTTGACCACATTCCTGTCTTGTTGGCCTCTACGTCTCCGTGTAACCCTCATATACATCAATAACGTAGTATAAGCTAGCCTAACCCAATCTAACATCTCGGCGGTAATATTTGACCACATTCCTGGCCTATAGGCTTCTACTTCTCCGTGGGACCTTTATATACTTCATTAACGTAATATAACCTAACCTAACCCAACCTATCATCTCGGCGGTAATATTTGACAACATTCCTGGCGAGTTGGCCTCTACGTCTCCGTGGGACCTTTATATACATCAATAACGTAATATAAGCTAGCCTAACCCAATCTAACATCTCGGCGGTAATATTTGACCACATTCCTGGCTTATAGGCCTCTACTTCTCCGTGGGACCTTTATATACTTCAATAACGTAATATAACCTAACCTAACCCAATCTAACATCTCGGCGGTAATATTTGACCACATTCCTGTCTTGTTGGCCTCTACGTCTCCGTGTAACCCTCATATACATCAATAACGTAGTATAAGCTAGGCTAACCCAATCTAACATCTCGGCGTTAATATTTGACCACATTCCTGGCTTATAGGACTCTACTTCTCCGTGGGACCTTTATATACTTCAATAACGTAATATAACCTAACCTAACCCAACCTATCATCTCGGCGGTAATATTTGACAACATTCCCGGCGAGTTGGCCTCTACGTGTCCGTGGGACCTTTATATACACCAATAACGTAATATAACCTAACCTAATCCAACCTATCATCTCGGCGGTAATATTTGACAACAATCCTGGCGAGTTGGCCTCTACGTCTCCGTGGGACCTCTATATACATCAATAACGTAATATAAACTAGCCTAACTCAACCTAACATCTCGGCGGTAATATTTGACAACATTCCTGGCGAGTTGGCCTCTACGTCTCCGTGGGACCTTTATATACATCAATAACGTAATATAACCTAACCTAACACAACCTATCATCTCGGTGGTAATATTTGACAACATTCCTGGCGAGTTGACCTCTACGTCTCCGTTTGAGCTTCATATACATCAATAACATAATATAAGCGAGCCTAACCCAATCTAACATCTCGGCGGTAATATTTGACAACATTCCTGGCGAGTTGGCCTCTACGTCTCCGTGGGACCTTCATATACATCAATAACGAAATATAACCTAACCTAAACCAACCTATCATCTCGGCGATAATATTTGACAACATTCCTGGCGAGTTGGCCTCTACGTCTCCGTGGGACACATAGATACATCTGTAACGTAATATAACCTAACCTAACTCAACCTAACATCTCGGCGGTAATATTTGACCACATTCCTGACGAGTTGGCCTCTACGTCTCCGTGGGACCTTTATATACATCAATAACGTAATATAGCCTAACCTAACCCAACCTAACATCTCGGCGGTAATATTTGACCACATTCCTGTCTTGTTGGCCTCTACGTCTCCGTGTAACCCTCATATACATCAATAACGTAGTATAAGCTAGCCTAACCCAATCTAACATCTCGGCGTTAATATTTGACCACATTCCTGGCTTATAGGCCTCTACTTCTCCGTGGGACCTTTATATACTTCAATAACGTAATATAACCTAACCTAACCCAACCTATCATCTCTGCGGTAATATTTGACAATATTCCTGGCGAGTTGGCCTCTACGTCTCCGTGGGACCATTATATACATCAATATCATAATATAAGCTAGCCTAACCCAACCTAACATCTCGGCGGTAATATTTGACAACATTCGTGGCGAGTTGGCCTCTACGTCTCCGTGGGACCTTTATATACATCAATAACGTAATATAACCTAACTTAACCCAACCTAACATCTCGGCGGTAGTATCTGACATCATTCCTGGCGAGTTGGCCTCTACGTCTCCGTGGGACCTTTATATACATCAATAACATAACATAAGCTAGCCTAACCCAATCTAACATCTCGGCGGTAATATTTTACCACATTCCTGGCTTATAGGCCTCTACTTCTCCGTGGGACCTTTATATTCTTCAATAACGTAATATAACCTAACCTAACCCAATCTAACATCTCGGCGGTAATATTTGACCACCTTCCTGTCTTGTTGGCCTCTACGTCTCCGTGTAACCCTCATATACATCAATAACGTAGTATAAGCTAGCCTAACCCAATCTAACATCTCGGCGGTAATATTTGACCACATTCCTGGCTTATAGGCCTCTACTTCTCCGTGGGACCTTTATATACTTCAATAACGTAATATAACCTAACCTAACCCAACCTATCATCTCGGCGGTAATATTTGACAACATTCCTGGCGAGTTGGCCTCTACGTCTCCGTTTGAGCTTCATATACATCAATAACGTAATATATGCTAACCTAACACAACCTAACATCTCGGCGGTAATATTTGACAACAATCGTGGCGAGTTGGCTTCTCCGTCTCCGTGGGACCTTTATATACTTCATAACGTAGTATAACCTAACCTAACCCAACCTAACATCTCGGCGGTAATATTTGACAACATTCCTGGCGAGTTGGCCTCTACGTCTCCGTGGGACCTTCATATACATCAATAACGAAATATAACCTAACCTAAACCAACCTATCAGCTCGGCGATAATATTTGACAACATTCCTGGCGAATTGGCCTCTACGTCTCCGTGGGACACATAGATACATCTGTAACGTAATATAACCTAACCTAACCCAACCTAACATCTCGGCGGTAATATTTGACCACATTCCTGGCGAGTTGGCCTCTACGTCTCCGTGGGACCTTTATATACATCAATAACGTAATATAGCCTAACCTAACCCAACCTATCATCTCGGCGGTAATATTTGAACACATTTCTGTCTTGTTGGCCTCTACGTCTCCGTTTGTCCTTCATATACATCAATAACGTAATATAAGCTAACCTAACCCAACCTAACTTCTCGGCGGTAATATTTGACAACATACCTGGCCAGTTGGCCCCTACGTCTCCGTGGGACCTTTATATACATCAATAACATAACATAAGCTAGCCTAACCCAATCTAACATCTCGGCGGTAATATTTTACCACATTCCTGGCTTATAGGCCTCTACTTCTCCGTGGGACCTTTATATTCTTCAATAACGTAATATAACCTAACCTAACCCAATCTAACATCTCGGCGGTAATATTTGACCACCTTCCTGTCTTGTTGGCCTCTGCGTCTCCGTGTAACCCTCATATACATCAATAACGCAGTATAAGCTAGCCTAACCCAATCTAACATCTCGGCGGTAATATTTGCCCACATTCCTGGCTTATAGGCCTCTACTTCTCTGTGGGACCTTTATATACTTCAATAACGTAATATAATCTAACCTAACCCAATCTAACATCTCGGCGGTAATATTTGACCACATTCCTGTCTTGTTGGCCTCTACGTCTCCGTGTAACCCTCATATACATCAATAACGTAGTATAAGCTAGCCTAACCCAATCTAACATCTCGGCGGTAATATTTGACCACATTCCTGGCCTATAGGCTTCTACTTCTCCGTGGGACCTTTATATACTTCATTAACGTAATATAACCTAACCTAACCCAACCTATCATCTCGGCGGTAATATTTGACAACATTCCTGGCGAGTTGGCCTCTACGTCTCCGTGGGACCTTTATATACATCAATAACGTAATATAAGCTAGCCTAACCCAATCTAACATCTCGGCGGTAATATTTGACCACATTCCTGGCTTATAGGCCTCTACTTCTCCGTGGGACCTTTATATACTTCAATAACGTAATATAACCTAACCTAACCCAATCTAACATCTCGGCGGTAATATTTGACCACATTCCTGTCTTGTTGGCCTCTACGTCTCCGTGTAACCCTCATATACATCAATAACGTAGTATAAGCTAGGCTAACCCAATCTAACATCTCGGCGTTAATATTTGACCACATTCCTGGCTTATAGGCCTCTACTTCTCCGTGGGACCTTTATATACTTCAATAACGTAATATAACCTAACCTAACCCAACCTATCATCTCGTTGGTAATATTTGACAACATTCCAGGCGAGTTGGCCTCTACGTCTCCGTGGGACCTTTATATACATCAATATCATAATATAAGCTAGCCTAACCCAATCTAACATCTCGGCGGTAATATTTAACCACATTCCTGGCGAGTTGGCCTCTACGTCGCTGTGGGACCTTTATATACATCAATAACGTAATATAAACTAGCCTTACTCAACCTAACATCTCGGCGGTAATATTTGACAACATTCCTGGCGAGTTGGCATCTACGTCTCCCTGGGACCTTTATATAATTCAATAACGTAATATAACCTAACCTAACCCAATCTAACATTTCGGCGGTAATATTTGACCACATTCCTGTCTTGTTGGCCTCTACGTCTACGTGGGACCTTCATATACATCAATAACGTAATATAACCTAACTTAACCCAACCTAACATCTCGGCGGTAGTATCTGACATCATTCCTGGCGAGTTGGCATCTACGTCTCCGTTTGACATTCATATACATCAATAACGTAGTTTAACCTAGCCCAAGCCAACCTATCATCTCGGCGGTAATATTTGACAACATTCCTGGCGAGTTGGCCTCTACGTCTCCGTGGGACCTTTATATACATTAATAACATAATATAAGCTAGCCTAACCCAATCTAACACCTCGGCGGTAATATTTGACAACATTCCTGGCGAGTTGGCCTCTACGTCTCCGTTTGAGCTTCATATACATCAATAACGTAATATATGCTAACCTAACCCAACCTAACATCTCGGCGGTAATATTTGACAACATTCGTGGCGAGTTGGCTTCTCCGTCTCCGTGGGACCTTTATATACTTCATAACGTAGTATAACCTAACCTAACCCAACCTAACATCTCGGCGGTAATATTTGACAACATTCCTGGCGAGTTGGCCTCTACGCCTCCGTGGGACACATAGATACATCTTTAACGTAATATAACCTTACCTAACCCAACCTAACATCTCGGCGGTAATATATGACCACATTCCTGGCGAGTTGGCCTCTACGTCTCCGTGGGACCTTTATATACATCAATAACATAACATAAGCTAGCCTAAACCAACCTATCAGCTCGGCGATAATATTTGACAACATTCCTGGCGAATTGGCCTCTACGTCTCCGTGGGACACATAGATACATCTGTAACGTAATATAACCTAACCTAACCCAACCTAACATCTCGGCGGTAATATTTGACCACATTCCTGGCGAGTTGGCCTCTACGTCTCCGTGGGACCTTTATATACATCAATAACGTAATATAGCCTAACCTAACCCAACCTAACATCTCGGCGGTAATATTTGAACACATTTCTGGCTTGTTGGCCTCTACGTCTCCGTTTGTCCTTCATATACATCAATAACGTAATATAAGCTAACCTAACCCAACCTAACATCTCGGCGGTAATATTTGACAACATACCTGGCCAGTTGGCCTCTACGTCTCCGTGGGACCATTATATACATCAATATCATAATATAAGCTAGCCTAACCCAATCTAACATCTCGGCGGTAATATTTAACCACATTCCTGGCGAGTTGGCCTCTACGTCGCTGTGGGACCTTTATATACATCAATAACGTAATATAAACTAGCCTAACTCAACCTAACATCTCGGCGGTAATATTTGACAACATTCCTGGCGAGTTGGCCTCTACGTCTCCGTTTGAGCTTCATATACATCAATAACGTAATATATGCTAACCTAACACAACCTAACATCTCGGCGGTAATATTTGACAACAATCGTGGCGAGTTGGCTTCTCCGTCTCCGTGGGACCTTTATATACTTCATAACGTAGTATAACCTAACCTAACCCAACCTAACATCTCGGCGGTAATATTTGACAACATTCCTGGCGAGTTGGCCTCTACGTCTCCGTGGGACCTTCATATACATCAATAACGAAATATAACCTAACCTAAACCAACCTATCAGCTCGGCGATAATATTTGACAACATTCCTGGCGAATTGGCCTCTACGTCTCCGTGGGACACATAGATACATCTGTAACGTAATATAACCTAACCTAACCCAACCTAACATCTCGGCGGTAATATTTGACCACATTCCTGGCGAGTTGGCCTCTACGTCTCCGTGGGACCTTTATATACATCAATAACGTAATATAGCCTAACCTAACCCAACCTAACATCTCGGCGGTAATATTTGAACACATTTCTGGCTTGTTGGCCTCTACGTCTCCGTTTGTCCTTCATATACATCAATAACGTAATATAAGCTAACCTAACCCAACCTAACATCTCGGCGGTAATATTTGACAACATACCTGGCCAGTTGGCCCCTACGTCTCCGTGGGACCCTCATATACATCAATAACGTAGTATAAGCTAGGCTAACCCAATCTAACATCTCGGCGTTAATATTTGACCACATTCCTGGCTTATAGGCCTCTACTTCTCCGTGGGACCTTTATATACTTCAATAACGTAATATAACCTAACCTAACACAACCTATCATCTCGTTGGTAATATTTGACAACATTCCAGGCGAGTTGGCCTCTACGTCTCCGTGGGACCTTTATATACATCAATATCATAATATAAGCTAGCCTAACCCAATCTAACATCTCGGCGGTAATATTTAACCACATTCCTGGCGAGTTGGCCTCTACGTCTCCGTGGGACACATAGATACATCTGTAACGTAATATAACCTAACCTAACCCAACCTAACATCTCGGCGGTAATATTTGACCACATTCCTGGCGAGTTGGCCTCTACGTCTCCGTGGGACCTTTATATACATCAATAACGTAATATAGCCTAACCTAACCCAACCTATCATCTCGGCGGTAATATTTGAACACATTTCTGGCTTGTTGGCCTCTACGTCTCCGTTTGTCCTTCATATACATCAATAACGTAATATAAGCTAACCTAACCCAACCTAACATCTCGGCGGTAATATTTGACAACATACCTGGCCAGTTGGCCCCTACGTCTCCGTGGGACCTTTATATACATCAATAACATAACATAAGCTAGCCTAACCCAATCTAACATGTCGGCGGTAATATTTTACCACATTCCTGGCTTATAGGCCTCTACTTCTCCGTGGGACCTTTATATTCTTCAATAACGTAATATAACCTAACCTAACCCAATCTAACATCTCGGCGGTAATATTTGACCACCTTCCTGTCTTGTTGGCCTCTGCGTCTCCGTGTAACCCTCATATACATCAATAACGCAGTATAAGCTAGCCTAACCCAATCTAACATCTCGGCGGTAATATTTGCCCACATTCCTGGCTTATAGGCCTCTACTTCTCTGTGGGACCTTTATATACTTCAATAACGTAATATAATCTAACCTAACCCAATCTAACATCTCGGCGGTAATATTTGACCACATTCCTGTCTTGTTGGCCTCTACGTCTCCGTGTAACCCTCATATACATCAATAACGTAGTATAAGCTAGCCTAACCCAATCTAACATCTCGGCGGTAATATTTGACCACATTCCTGGCCTATAGGCTTCTACTTCTCCGTGGGACCTTTATATACTTCATTAACGTAATATAACCTAACCTAACCCAACCTATCATCTCGGCGGTAATATTTGACAACATTCCTGGCGAGTTGGCCTCTACGTCTCCGTGGGACCTTTATATACATCAATAACGTAATATAAGCTAGCCTAACCCAATCTAACATCTCGGCGGTAATATTTGACCACATTCCTGGCTTATAGGCCTCTACTTCTCCGTGGGACCTTTATATACTTCAATAACGTAATATAACCTAACCTAACCCAATCTAACATCTCGGCGGTAATATTTGACCACATTCCTGTCTTGTTGGCCTCTACGTCTCCGTGTAACCCTCATATACATCAATAACGTAGTATAAGCTAGGCTAACCCAATCTAACATCTCGGCGTTAATATTTGACCACATTCCTGGCTTATAGGCCTCTACTTCTCCGTGGGACCTTTATATACTTCAATAACGTAATATAACCTAACCTAACCCAACCTATCATCTCGGCGGTAATATTTGACAACATTCCCGGCGAGTTGGCCTCTACGTGTCCGTGGGACCTTTATATACACCAATAACGTAATATAACCTAACCTAATCCAACCTATCATCTCGGCGGTAATATTTGACAACAATCCTGGCGAGTTGGCCTCTACGTCTCCGTGGGACCTCTATATACATCAATAACGTAATATAAACTAGCCTAACTCAACCTAACATCTCGGCGGTAATATTTGACAACATTCCTGGCGAGTTGGCCTCTACGTCTCCGTGGGACCTTTATATACATCAATAACGTAATATAACCTAACCTAACACAACCTATCATCTCGGTGGTAATATTTGACAACATTCCTGGCGAGTTGACCTCTACGTCTCCGTTTGAGCTTCATATACATCAATAACATAATATAAGCGAGCCTAACCCAATCTAACATCTCGGCGGTAATATTTGACAACATTCCTGGCGAGTTGGCCTCTACGTCTCCGTGGGACCTTCATATACATCAATAACGAAATATAACCTAACCTAAACCAACCTATCATCTCGGCGATAATATTTGACAACATTCCTGGCGAGTTGGCCTCTACGTCTCCGTGGGACACATAGATACATCTGTAACGTAATATAACCTAACCTAACTCAACCTAACATCTCGGCGGTAATATTTGACCACATTCCTGACGAGTTGGCCTCTACGTCTCCGTGGGACCTTTATATACATCAATAACGTAATATAGCCTAACCTAACCCAACCTAACATCTCGGCGGTAATATTTGACCACATTCCTGTCTTGTTGGCCTCTACGTCTCCGTGTAACCCTCATATACATCAATAACGTAGTATAAGCTAGCCTAACCCAATCTAACATCTCGGCGTTAATATTTGACCACATTCCTGGCTTATAGGCCTCTACTTCTCCGTGGGACCTTTATATACTTCAATAACGTAATATAACCTAACCTAACCCAACCTATCATCTCTGCGGTAATATTTGACAATATTCCTGGCGAGTTGGCCTCTACGTCTCCGTGGGACCATTATATACATCAATATCATAATATAAGCTAGCCTAACCCAACCTAACATCTCGGCGGTAATATTTGACAACATTCGTGGCGAGTTGGCCTCTACGTCTCCGTGGGACCTTTATATACATCAATAACGTAATATAACCTAACTTAACCCAACCTAACATCTCGGCGGTAGTATCTGACATCATTCCTGGCGAGTTGGCCTCTACGTCTCCGTGGGACCTTTATATACATCAATAACATAACATAAGCTAGCCTAACCCAATCTAACATCTCGGCGGTAATATTTTACCACATTCCTGGCTTATAGGCCTCTACTTCTCCGTGGGACCTTTATATTCTTCAATAACGTAATATAACCTAACCTAACCCAATCTAACATCTCGGCGGTAATATTTGACCACCTTCCTGTCTTGTTGGCCTCTACGTCTCCGTGTAACCCTCATATACATCAATAACGTAGTATAAGCTAGCCTAACCCAATCTAACATCTCGGCGGTAATATTTGACCACATTCCTGGCTTATAGGCCTCTACTTCTCCGTGGGACCTTTATATACTTCAATAACGTAATATAACCTAACCTAACCCAACCTATCATCTCGGCGGTAATATTTGACAACATTCCTGGCGAGTTGGCCTCTACGTCTCCGTTTGAGCTTCATATACATCAATAACGTAATATATGCTAACCTAACACAACCTAACATCTCGGCGGTAATATTTGACAACAATCGTGGCGAGTTGGCTTCTCCGTCTCCGTGGGACCTTTATATACTTCATAACGTAGTATAACCTAACCTAACCCAACCTAACATCTCGGCGGTAATATTTGACAACATTCCTGGCGAGTTGGCCTCTACGTCTCCGTGGGACCTTCATATACATCAATAACGAAATATAACCTAACCTAAACCAACCTATCAGCTCGGCGATAATATTTGACAACATTCCTGGCGAATTGGCCTCTACGTCTCCGTGGGACACATAGATACATCTGTAACGTAATATAACCTAACCTAACCCAACCTAACATCTCGGCGGTAATATTTGACCACATTCCTGGCGAGTTGGCCTCTACGTCTCCGTGGGACCTTTATATACATCAATAACGTAATATAGCCTAACCTAACCCAACCTATCATCTCGGCGGTAATATTTGAACACATTTCTGGCTTGTTGGCCTCTACGTCTCCGTTTGTCCTTCATATACATCAATAACGTAATATAAGCTAACCTAACCCAACCTAACATCTCGGCGGTAATATTTGACAACATACCTGGCCAGTTGGCCCCTACGTCTCCGTGGGACCTTTATATACATCAATAACATAACATAAGCTAGCCTAACCCAATCTAACATCTCGGCGGTAATATTTTACCACATTCCTGGCTTATAGGCCTCTACTTCTCCGTGGGACCTTTATATTCTTCAATAACGTAATATAACCTAACCTAACCCAATCTAACATCTCGGCGGTAATATTTGACCACCTTCCTGTCTTGTTGGCCTCTGCGTCTCCGTGTAACCCTCATATACATCAATAACGCAGTATAAGCTAGCCTAACCCAATCTAACATCTCGGCGGTAATATTTGCCCACATTCCTGGCTTATAGGCCTCTACTTCTCTGTGGGACCTTTATATACTTCAATAACGTAATATAATCTAACCTAACCCAATCTAACATCTCGGCGGTAATATTTGACCACATTCCTGTCTTGTTGGCCTCTACGTCTCCGTGTAACCCTCATATACATCAATAACGTAGTATAAGCTAGCCTAACCCAATCTAACATCTCGGCGGTAATATTTGACCACATTCCTGGCCTATAGGCTTCTACTTCTCCGTGGGACCTTTATATACTTCATTAACGTAATATAACCTAACCTAACCCAACCTATCATCTCGGCGGTAATATTTGACAACATTCCTGGCGAGTTGGCCTCTACGTCTCCGTGGGACCTTTATATACATCAATAACGTAATATAAGCTAGCCTAACCCAATCTAACATCTCGGCGGTAATATTTGACCACATTCCTGGCTTATAGGCCTCTACTTCTCCGTGGGACCTTTATATACTTCAATAACGTAATATAACCTAACCTAACCCAATCTAACATCTCGGCGGTAATATTTGAACACATTCCTGTCTTGTTGGCCTCTACGTCTCCGTGTAACCCTCATATACATCAATAACGTAGTATAAGCTAGGCTAACCCAATCTAACATCTCGGCGTTAATATTTGACCACATTCCTGGCTTATAGGCCTCTACTTCTCCGTGGGACCTTTATATACTTCAATAACGTAATATAACCTAACCTAACCCAACCTATCATCTCGTTGGTAATATTTGACAACATTCCAGGCGAGTTGGCCTCTACGTCTCCGTGGGACCTTTATATACATCAATATCATAATATAAGCTAGCCTAACCCAATCTAACATCTCGGCGGTAATATTTAACCACATTCCTGGCGAGTTGGCCTCTACGTCGCTGTGGGACCTTTATATACATCAATAACGTAATATAAACTAGCCTTACTCAACCTAACATCTCGGCGGTAATATTTGACAACATTCCCGGCGAGTTGGCATCTACGTCTCCCTGGGACCTTTATATAATTCAATAACGTAATATAACCTAACCTAACCCAATCTAACATTTCGGCGGTAATATTTGACCACATTCCTGTCTTGTTGGCCTCTACGTCTACGTGGGACCTTCATATACATCAATAACGTAATATAACCTAACTTAACCCAACCTAACATCTCGGCGGTAGTATCTGACATCATTCCTGGCGAGTTGGCATCTACGTCTCCGTTTGACATTCATATACATCAATAACGTAGTTTAACCTAGCCCAAGCCAACCTATCATCTCGGCGGTAATATTTGACAACATTCCTGGCGAGTTGGCCTCTACGTCTCCGTGGGACCTTTATATACATTAATAACATAATATAAGCTAGCCTAACCCAATCTAACACCTCGGCGGTAATATTTGACAACATTCCTGGCGAGTTGGCCTCTACGTCTCCGTTTGAGCTTCATATACATCAATAACGTAATATATGCTAACCTAACCCAACCTAACATCTCGGCGGTAATATTTGACAACATTCGTGGCGAGTTGGCTTCTCCGTCTCCGTGGGACCTTTATATACTTCATAACGTAGTATAACCTAACCTAACCCAACCTAACATCTCGGCGGTAATATTTGACAACATTCCTGGCGAGTTGGCCTCTACGCCTCCGTGGGACACATAGATACATCTTTAACGTAATATAACCTTACCTAACCCAACCTAACATCTCGGCGGTAATATATGACCACATTCCTGGCGAGTTGGCCTCTACGTCTCCGTGGGACCTTTATATACATCAATAACATAACATAAGCTAGCCTAAACCAACCTATCAGCTCGGCGATAATATTTGACAACATTCCTGGCGAATTGGCCTCTACGTCTCCGTGGGACACATAGATACATCTGTAACGTAATATAACCTAACCTAACCCAACCTAACATCTCGGCGGTAATATTTGACCACATTCCTGTCTTGTTGGCCTCTACGTCTCCGTGTAACCCTCATATACATCAATAACGTAGTATAAGCTAGCCTAACCCAATCTAACATCTCGGCGTTAATATTTGACCACATTCCTGGCTTATAGGCCTCTACTTCTCCGTGGGACCTTTATATACTTCAATAACGTAATATAACCTAACCTAACCCAACCTATCATCTCTGCGGTAATATTTGACAATATTCCTGGCGAGTTGGCCTCTACGTCTCCGTGGGACCATTATATACATCAATATCATAATATAAGCTAGCCTAACCCAACCTAACATCTCGGCGGTAATATTTGACAACATTCGTGGCGAGTTGCCCTCTACGTCTCCGTGGGACCTTTATATACATCAATAACGTAATATAACCTAACTTAACCCAACCTAACATCTCGGCGGTAGTATCTGACATCATTCCTGGCGAGTTGGCCTCTACGTCTCCGTGGGACCTTTATATACATCAATAACATAACATAAGCTAGCCTAACCCAATCTAACATCTCGGCGGTAATATTTTACCACATTCCTGGCTTATAGGCCTCTACTTCTCCGTGGGACCTTTATATTCTTCAATAACGTAATATAACCTAACCTAACCCAATCTAACATCTCGGCGGTAATATTTGACCACCTTCCTGTCTTGTTGGCCTCTACGTCTCCGTGTAACCCTCATATACATCAATAACGTAGTATAAGCTAGCCTAACCCAATCTAACATCTCGGCGGTAATATTTGACCACATTCCTGGCTTATAGGCCTCTACTTCTCCGTGGGACCTTTATATACTTCAATAACGTAATATAACCTAACCTAACCCAACCTATCATCTCGGCGGTAATATTTGACAACATTCCTGGCGAGTTGGCCTCTACGTCTCCGTTTGAGCTTCATATACATCAATAACGTAATATATGCTAACCTAACACAACCTAACATCTCGGCGGTAATATTTGACAACAATCGTGGCGAGTTGGCTTCTCCGTCTCCGTGGGACCTTTATATACTTCATAACGTAGTATAACCTAACCTAACCCAACCTAACATCTCGGCGGTAATATTTGACAACATTCCTGGCGAGTTGGCCTCTACGTCTCCGTGGGACCTTCATATACATCAATAACGAAATATAACCTAACCTAAACCAACCTATCAGCTCGGCGATAATATTTGACAACATTCCTGGCGAATTGGCCTCTACGTCTCCGTGGGACACATAGATACATCTGTAACGTAATATAACCTAACCTAACCCAACCTAACATCTCGGCGGTAATATTTGACCACATTCCTGGCGAGTTGGCCTCTACGTCTCCGTGGGACCTTTATATACATCAATAACGTAATATAGCCTAACCTAACCCAACCTAACATCTCGGCGGTAATATTTGAACACATTTCTGGCTTGTTGGCCTCTACGTCTCCGTTTGTCCTTCATATACATCAATAACGTAATATAAGCTAACCTAACCCAACCTAACATCTCGGCGGTAATATTTGACAACATACCTGGCCAGTTGGCCCCTACGTCTCCGTGGGACCCTCATATACATCAATAACGTAGTATAAGCTAGGCTAACCCAATCTAACATCTCGGCGTTAATATTTGACCACATTCCTGGCTTATAGGCCTCTACTTCTCCGTGGGACCTTTATATACTTCAATAACGTAATATAACCTAACCTAACACAACCTATCATCTCGTTGGTAATATTTGACAACATTCCAGGCGAGTTGGCCTCTACGTCTCCGTGGGACCTTTATATACATCAATATCATAATATAAGCTAGCCTAACCCAATCTAACATCTCGGCGGTAATATTTAACCACATTCCTGGCGAGTTGGCCTCTACGTCGCTGTGGGACCTTTATATACATCAATAACGTAGTATAAGCTAGCCTAACCCAATCTAACATCTCGGCGGTAATATTTGACCACATTCCTGGCCTATAGGCTTCTACTTCTCCGTGGGACCTTTATATACTTCATTAACGTAATATAACCTAACCTAACCCAACCTATCATCTCGGCGGTAATATTTGACAACATTCCTGGCGAGTTGGCCTCTACGTCTCCGTGGGACCTTTATATACATCAATAACGTAATATAAGCTAGCCTAACCCAATCTAACATCTCGGCGGTAATATTTGACCACATTCCTGGCTTATAGGCCTCTACTCCTCCGTGGGACCTTTATATACTTCAATAACGTAATATAACCTAACCTAACCCAATCTAACATCTCGGCGGTAATATTTGACCACATTCCTGTCTTGTTGGCCTCTACGTCTCCGTGTAACCCTCATATACATCAATAACGTAGTATAAGCTAGGCTAACCCAATCTAACATCTCGGCGTTAATATTTGACCACATTCCTGGCTTATAGGCCTCTACTTCTCCGTGGGACCTTTATATACTTCAATAACGTAATATAACCTAACCTAACCCAACCTATCATCTCGTTGGTAATATTTGACAACATTCCAGGCGAGTTGGCCTCTACGTCTCCGTGGGACCTTTATATACATCAATATCATAATATAAGCTAGCCTAACCCAATCTAACATCTCGGCGGTAATATTTAACCACATTCCTGGCGAGTTGGCCTCTACGTCGCTGTGGGACCTTTATATACATCAATAACGTAATATAAACTAGCCTAACTCAACCTAACATCTCGGCGGTAATATTTGACAACATTCCTGGCGAGTTGGCATCTACGTCTCCCTGGGACCTTTATATAATTCAATAACGTAATATAACCTAACCTAACCCAATCTAACATTTCGGCGGTAATATTTGACCACATTCCTGTCTTGTTGGCCTCTACGTCTACGTGGGACCTTCATATACATCAATAACGTAATATAACCTAACCTAACCCAACTTAACATCTCGGCGGTAATATTTGACAACATTCCTGGCGAGTTGGCCTCTACGTCTCCGTTTGAGCTTCATATACATCTATAACGTAATATATGCTAACCTAACCCAACCTAACATCTCGGCGGTAATATTTGACAACATTCGTGGCGAGTTGGCTTCTCCGTCTCCGTGGGACCTTTATATACTTCATAACGTAGTATAACCTAACCTAACCCAACCTAACATCTCGGCGGTAATATTTAACCACATTCCTGGCGAGTTGGCCTCTACGCCTCCGTGGGACCTTTATATACATCAATAACATAACATAAGCTAGCCTAACCCAATCTAACATCTCGGCGGTAATATTTGACCACATTCCTGGCTTGTAGGCCTCTACTTCTCCGTGGGACCTTTATATACTTCAATAACGTAATATAACCTAACCTAACCCAACCTATCATCTCGGCGGTAATATTTGACAACATTCCTGGCGAGTTGGCCTCTACGTCTCCGTGGGACCTTTATATACATCAATAACATAATATATCCTAGCCTAACCCAATCTAACATCTCGGCGGTAATATTTGCCCACATTCCTGGCTTCTAGGCCTCTACTTCTCCGTGGGACCTTTATATACTTCAATAACGTAATATAATCTAACCTAACCCAATCTAACATCTCGGCGGTAATATTTGACCACATTCCTGTCTTGTTGGCCTCTACGTCTCCGTGTAACCCTCATATACATCAATAACGTAGTATAAGCTAGCCTAACCCAATCTAACATCTCGGTGGTAATATTTGACCACATTCCTGGCCTATAGGCTTCTACTTCTCCGTGGGACCTTTATATACTTCATTAACGTAATATAACCTAACCTAACCCAACCTATCATCTCGGCGGTAATATTTGACAACATTCCTGGCGAGTTGGCCTCTACGTCTCCGTGGGACCTTTATATACATCAATAACATAATATAAGCTAGCCTAACCCAATCTAACATCTCGGCGTTAATATTTGACCACATTCCTGGCTTATAGGCCTCTACTTCTCCGTGGGACCTTTATATACTTCAATAACGTAATATAACCTAACCTAACCCAACCTATCATCTCGGCGGTAATATTTGACAACATTCCTGGCGAGTTGGCCTCTACGTCTCCGTTTGAGCTTCATATACATCAATAACGTAATATATGCTAACCTAACACAACCTAACATCTCGGCGGTAATATTTGACAACAATCGTGGCGAGTTGGCTTCTCCGTCTCCGTGGGACCTTTATATACTTCATAACGTAGTATAACCTAGCCTAACCCAACCTAACATCTCGGCGGTAATATTTGACAACATTCCTGGCGAGTTGGCCTCTACGTCTCCGTGGGACCTTCATATACATCAATAACGAAATATAACCTAACCTAAACCAACCTATCAGCTCGGCGATAATATTTGACAACATTCCTGGCGAATTGGCCTCTACGTCTCCGTGGGACACATAGATACATCTGTAACGTAATATAACCTAACCTAACCCAACCTAACATCTCGGCGGTAATATTTGACCACATTCCTGGCGAGTTGGCCTCTACGTCTCCGTGGGACCTTTATATACATCAATAACGTAATATAGCCTAACCTAACCCAACCTAACATCTCGGCGGTAATATTTGAACACATTTCTGGCTTGTTGGCCTCTACGTCTCCGTTTGTCCTTCATATACATCAATAACGTAATATAAGCTAACCTAACCCAACCTAACATCTCGGCGGTAATATTTGACAACATACCTGGCCAGTTGGCCCCTACGTCTCCGTGGGACCCTCATATACATCAATAACGTAGTATAAGCTAGGCTAACCCAATCTAACATCTCGGCGTTAATATTTGACCACATTCCTGGCTTATAGGCCTCTACTTCTCCGTGGGACCTTTATATACTTCAATAACGTAATATAACCTAACCTAACACAACCTATCATCTCGTTGGTAATATTTGACAACATTCCAGGCGAGTTGGCCTCTACGTCTCCGTGGGACCTTTATATACATCAATATCATAATATAAGCTAGCCTAACCCAATCTAACATCTCGGCGGTAATATTTAACCACATTCCTGGCGAGTTGGCCTCTACGTCGCTGTGGGACCTTTATATACATCAATAACGTAGTATAAGCTAGCCTAACCCAATCTAACATCTCGGCGGTAATATTTGACCACATTCCTGGCCTATAGGCTTCTACTTCTCCGTGGGACCTTTATATACTTCATTAACGTAATATAACCTAACCTAACCCAACCTATCATCTCGGCGGTAATATTTGACAACATTCCTGGCGAGTTGGCCTCTACGTCTCCGTGGGACCTTTATATACATCAATAACGTAATATAAGCTAGCCTAACCCAATCTAACATCTCGGCGGTAATATTTGACCACATTCCTGGCTTATAGGCCTCTACTCCTCCGTGGGACCTTTATATACTTCAATAACGTAATATAACCTAACCTAACCCAATCTAACATCTCGGCGGTAATATTTGACCACATTCCTGTCTTGTTGGCCTCTACGTCTCCGTGTAACCCTCATATACATCAATAACGTAGTATAAGCTAGGCTAACCCAATCTAACATCTCGGCGTTAATATTTGACCACATTCCTGGCTTATAGGCCTCTACTTCTCCGTGGGACCTTTATATACTTCAATAACGTAATATAACCTAACCTAACCCAACCTATCATCTCGTTGGTAATATTTGACAACATTCCAGGCGAGTTGGCCTCTACGTCTCCGTGGGACCTTTATATACATCAATATCATAATATAAGCTAGCCTAACCCAATCTAACATCTCGGCGGTAATATTTAACCACATTCCTGGCGAGTTGGCCTCTACGTCGCTGTGGGACCTTTATATACATCAATAACGTAATATAAACTAGCCTAACTCAACCTAACATCTCGGCGGTAATATTTGACAACATTCCTGGCGAGTTGGCATCTACGTCTCCCTGGGACCTTTATATAATTCAATAACGTAATATAACCTAACCTAACCCAATCTAACATTTCGGCGGTAATATTTGACCACATTCCTGTCTTGTTGGCCTCTACGTCTACGTGGGACCTTCATATACATCAATAACGTAATATAACCTAACCTAACCCAACTTAACATCTCGGCGGTAATATTTGACAACATTCCTGGCGAGTTGGCCTCTACGTCTCCGTTTGAGCTTCATATACATCTATAACGTAATATATGCTAACCTAACCCAACCTAACATCTCGGCGGTAATATTTGACAACATTCGTGGCGAGTTGGCTTCTCCGTCTCCGTGGGACCTTTATATACTTCATAACGTAGTATAACCTAACCTAACCCAACCTAACATCTCGGCGGTAATATTTAACCACATTCCTGGCGAGTTGGCCTCTACGCCTCCGTGGGACCTTTATATACATCAATAACATAACATAAGCTAGCCTAACCCAATCTAACATCTCGGCGGTAATATTTGACCACATTCCTGGCTTGTAGGCCTCTACTTCTCCGTGGGACCTTTATATACTTCAATAACGTAATATAACCTAACCTAACCCAACCTATCATCTCGGCGGTAATATTTGACAACATTCCTGGCGAGTTGGCCTCTACGTCTCCGTGGGACCTTTATATACATCAATAACATAATATATCCTAGCCTAACCCAATCTAACATCTCGGCGGTAATATTTGCCCACATTCCTGGCTTCTAGGCCTCTACTTCTCCGTGGGACCTTTATATACTTCAATAACGTAATATAATCTAACCTAACCCAATCTAACATCTCGGCGGTAATATTTGACCACATTCCTGTCTTGTTGGCCTCTACGTCTCCGTGTAACCCTCATATACATCAATAACGTAGTATAAGCTAGCCTAACCCAATCTAACATCTCGGTGGTAATATTTGACCACATTCCTGGCCTATAGGCTTCTACTTCTCCGTGGGACCTTTATATACTTCATTAACGTAATATAACCTAACCTAACCCAACCTATCATCTCGGCGGTAATATTTGACAACATTCCTGGCGAGTTGGCCTCTACGTCTCCGTGGGACCTTTATATACATCAATAACATAATATAAGCTAGCCTAACCCAATCTAACATCTCGGCGTTAATATTTGACCACATTCCTGGCTTATAGGCCTCTACTTCTCCGTGGGACCTTTATATACTTCAATAACGTAATATAACCTAACCTAACCCAACCTATCATCTCGGCGGTAATATTTGACAACATTCCTGGCGAGTTGGCCTCTACGTCTCCGTGGGACCTTTATATACATCAATATCATAATATAAGCTAGCCTAACCCAATCTAACATCTCGGCGGTAATATTTAACCACATTCCTGGCGAGTTGGCCTCTACGTCGCTGTGGGACCTTTATATACATCAATAACGTAATATAAACTAGCCTAACTCAACCTAACATCTCGGCGGTAATATTTGACAACATTCGTGGCGAGTTGGCCTCTACGTCTCCGTGGGACCTTTATATACATCAATAATGTAATATAAACTAACTTAACCCAACCTAACATCTCGGCGGTAGTATCTGACATCATTCCTGGCGAGTTGGCCTCTACGGCTCCGTTTGACATTCATATACATCAGTAACGTAGTTTAACCTAGCCTAAGCCAACCTATCATCTCGGCGGTAATATTTGACAACATTCCTGGCGAGTTGGCTTCTCCGTCTCCGTGGGACCTTTATATACTTCATAACGTAGTATAACCTAACCTAACCCAACCTAACATCTCGGCGGTAATATTTGACAACATTCCTGGCGAGTTGGCCTCTACGCCTCCGTGGGACACATAGATACATCTGTAACGTAATATAACCTTACCTAACCCAACCTAACATCTCGGCGGTAATATTTGACCACATTCCTGGCGAGTTGGCCTCTACGTCTCCGTGGGACCTTTATATACATCAATAACGTAATATAACCTAACCTAACCCAACCTATCATCTCGTTGGTAATATTTGACAACATTCCAGGCGAGTTGGCCTCTACGTCTCCGTGGGACCTTTATATACATCAATATCATAATATAAGCTAGCCTAACCCAATCTAACATCTCGGCGGTAATATTTAACCACATTCCTGGCGAGTTGGCCTCTACGTCGCTGTGGGACCTTTATATACTTCATTAACGTAATATAACCTAACCTAACCCAACCTATCATCTCGGCGGTAATATTTGACAACATTCCTGGCGAGTTGGCCTCTACGCCTCCGTGGGACACATAGATACATCTGTAACGTAATATAACCTTACCTAACCCAACCTAACATCTCGGCGGTAATATTTGACCACATTCCTGGCGAGTTGGCCTCTACGTCTCCGTGGGACCTTTATATACATCAATAACGTAATATAACCTAACTTACCCCAACCTAACATCTCGGCGGTAGTATCTGACATCATTCCTGGCGAGTTGGCCTCTACGTCTCCGTTTGACATTCATATACATCAATAACGTAGTTTAACCTAGCCTAAGCCAACCTATCATCTTGGCGGTAATATTTGACAACATTCCTGGCGAGTTGGCCTCTTCGTCTCCGTGGGACCTTTATATACATTGATAACATAATATAAGCTAGCCTAACCCAATCTAACACCTCGGCGGTAATATTTGACAACATTCCTGGCGAGTTGGCCTCTACGTCTCCGTTTGAGCTTCATATACATCAATAACGTAATATATGCTAACCTAACCCAACCTAACATCTCGGCGGTAATATTTGACAACATTCGTGGCGAGTTGGCTTCTCCGTCTCCGTGGGACCTTTATATACTTCATAACGTAGTATAACCTAACCTAACCCAACCTAACATCTCGGCGGTAATATTTGACAACATTCCTGGCGAGTTGGCCTCTACGCCTCCGTGGGACACATAGATACATGTGTAACGTAATATAACCTTACCTAACCCAACCTAACATCTCGGCGGTAATATTTGATCACATTCCTGGCGAGTTGGCCTCTACGTCTCCGTGGGACCTTTATATACATCAATAACGTAATATAGCCTAAGCTAACCCAACCTAACATCTCGGCGGTAATATTTGAACACATTTCTGGCTTGTTGGCCTCTACGTCTCCGTTTGTCCTTCATATACATCAATAACGTAATATAAGCTAACCTAACCCAACCTAACATCTCGGCGGTAATATTTGACAACATTCCTGGCGAGTTGGCTCCTACGTCTCCGTGGGACCTTTATATACATCAATAACATAACATAAGCTAGCCTAACCCAATCTAACATCTCGGCGGTAATATTTGACCACATTCCTGGCTTATAGGCCTCTACTTCTCCGTGGGACCTTTATATACTTCAATAACGTAATATAACCTAACCTAACCCAATCTAACATCTCGGCGGTAATATTTGACCACCTTCCTGTCTTGTTGGCCTCTACGTCTCCGTGTAACCCTCATATACATCAATAACGTAGTATAAGCTAGCCTAACCCAATCTAACATCTCGGCGGTAATATTTGAACACATTCCTGGCTTATAGGCCTCTACTTCTCCGTGGGACCTTTATATACTTCAATAACGTAATATAACCTAACCTAACCCAACCTATCATCTCGGCGGTAATATTTGACAACATTCCTGGCGAGTTGGCCTCTACGTCTCCGTGGGACCTTTATATACATCAATTACATAATATAAGCTAGCCTAACCCAATCTAACATCTCGGCGGTAATATTTGACCACATTCCTGGCTTATAGGCCTCTACTTCTCCGTGGGACCTTTATATACTTCAATAACGTAATATAACCTAACCTAACCCAATCTAACATCTCGGCGGTAATATTTGACCACATTCCTGTCTTGTTGGCCTCTACGTCTCCGTGTAACCCTCACATACATCAATAACGTAGTATAAGCTAGCCTAACCCAATCTAACATCTCGGCGTTAATATTTGACCACATTCCTGGCTTATAGGCCTGTACTTCTCCGTGGGACCTTTATATACTTCAATAACGTAATATAACCTAACCTAACCCAACCTATCATCTCGGCGGTAATATTTGACAACATTCCTGGCGAGTTGGCCTCTACGTCTCCGTGGGACCTTTATATACATCAATATCATAATATAAGCTAGCCTAACCCAACCTATCATCTCGGCGGTAATATTTGACAACATTCCTGGCGAGTTGGCCTCTACGTCTCCGTGGGACTGTTATATACATTAATAACATAATATAAGCTAGCCTAACCCAATCTAACACCTCGGCGGTAATATTTGACAACATTCCTGGCGAGTTGGCCTCTATGTCTCCGTTTGAGCTTCATATACATCAATAACGTAATATATGCTAACCTAACCCAACCTAACATCTCGGCGGTAATATTTGACAACATTCGTGGCGAGTTGGCTTCTCCGTCTCCGTGGGACCTTTATATACTTCATAACGTAGTATAACCTAACCTAACCCAACCTAACATCTCGGCGGTAATATTTGACAACATTCCTGGCGAGTTGGCCTCTACGCCTCCGTGGGACACATAGATACATTTGTAACGTAATATAACCTTACCTAACCCAACCTAACATCTCGGCGGTAATATTTGACCACATTCCTGGCGAGTTGGCCTCTACGTCTCCGTGGGACCTTTATATACATCAATAACGTAATATAGCCTAAGCTAACCCAACCTAACATCTCGGCGGTAATATTTGAACACATTTCTGGCTTGTTGGCCTCTACGTCTCCGTTTGTCCTTCATATACATCAATAACGTAATATAAGCTAACCTAACCCAACCTAACATCTCGGCGGTAATATTTGACAACATTCCTGGCGAGTTGGCCCCTACGTCTCCGTGGGACCTTTATATACATCAATAACATAACATAAGCTAGCCTAACCCAATCTAACATCTCGGCGGTAATATTTGACCACATTCCTGGCTTATAGGCCTCTACTTCTCCGTGGGACCTTTATATACTTCAATAACGTAATATAACCTAACCTAACCCAATCTAACATCTCGGCGGTAATATTTGACCACCTTCCTGTCTTGTTGGCCTCTACGTCTCCGTGTAACCCTCATATACATCAATAACGTAGTATAAGCTAGCCTAACCCAATCTAACATCTCGGCGGTAATATTTGACCACATTCCTGGCTTATAGGCCTCTACTTCTCCGTGGGACCTTTATATACTTCAATAACGTAATATAACCTAACCTAACCCAACCTATCATCTCGGCGGTAATATTTGACAACATTCCTGGCGAGTTGGCCTCTACGTCTCCGTGGAACCTTTATATACATCAATAACATAATATATCCTAGCCTAACCCAATCTAACATCTCGGCGGTAATATTTGCCCACATTTCTGGCTTCTAGGCCTCTACTTCTCCGTGGGACCTTTATATACTTCAATAACGTAATATAATCTAACCTAACCCAATCTAACATCTCGGCGGTAATATTTGACCCCATTCCTGTCTTGTTGGCCTCTACGTCTCCGTGTCACCCTCATATACATCAATAACGTAGTATAAGCTAGCCTAACCCAATCTAACATCTCGGCGGTAATATTTGACCACATTCCTGGCCTATAGGCTTCTACTTCTCCGTGGGACCTTTATATACTTCATTAACGTAATATAACCTAACCTAACCCAACCTATCATCTCGGCGGTAATATTTGACAACATTCCTGGCGAGTTGGCCTCTACGTCTCCGTGGGACCTTTATATACTTCATAACGTAGTATAACCTAACCTAACCCAACCTAACATCTCGGCGGTAATATTTGACAACATTCCTGGCGAGTTGGCCTCTACGCCTCCGTGGGACACATAGATACATCTGTAACGTAATATAACCTAACCTAACCCAACCTAACATCTCGGCGGTAATATTTGACAACATTCCTGGCGAGTTGGCATCTACGTCTCCCTGGGACCTTTATATACATCATTAACGTAATATAAACTAGCCTAACTCAACCCAACATCTCGGCGGTAATATTTGACAACATTCGTGGCGAGTTGGCCTCTACGTCTCCGTGGGACCTTTATATACATCAATAATGTAATATAAACTAACTTAACCCAACCTAACATCTCGGCGGTAGTATCTGACATCATTCCTGGCGAGTTGGCCTCTACGTCTCCGTTTGACATTCATATACATCAATAACGTAGTTTAACCTAGCCTAAGCCAACCTATCATCTCGGCGGTAATATTTGACAACATTCCTGGCGAGTTGGCCTCTACGTCTCCGTGGGACCGTTATATACATTAATGACATAATATAAGCTAGCCTAACCCAATCTAACACCTCGGCGGTAATATTTGACAACATTCCTGGCGAGTTGGCCTCTACGTCTCCGTTTGAGCTTCATATACATCAATAACGTAATATATGCTAACCTAACCCAACCTAACATCTCGGCGGTAATATTTGACAACATTCCTGGCGAGTTGGCCCCTACGTCTCCGCGGGACCTTTATATACATCAATAACATAACATAAGCTAGCCTAACCCAATCTAACATCTCGGCGGTAATATTTGACCACATTCCTGGCTTATAGGCCTCTACTTCTCCGTGGGACCTTTATATACTTCAATAACGTAATATAACCTAACCTAACCCAATCTAACATCTCGGCGGTAATATTTGACCACATTCCTGTCTTGTTGGCCTCTACGTCTCCGTGTAACCCTCATATACATCAATAACGTAGTATAAGCTAGCCTAACCCAATCTAACATCTCGGCGTTAATATTTGACCACATTCCTGGCTTATAGGCCTCTACTTCTCCGTGGGACCTTTATATACTTCAATAACGTAATATAACCTAACCTAACCCAACCTATCATCTCGGCGGTAATATTTGACAACATTCCTGGCGAGTTGGCCTCTACGTCTCCGTGGGACCTTTATATACATCAATATCATAATATAAGCTAGCCTAACCCAATCTAACAACTCGGCGGTAATATTTAACCACATTCCTGGCGAGTTGGCCTCTACGTCGCTGTGGGACCTTTATATACATCAATAACGTAATATAAACTAGCCTAACTCAACCTAACATCTCGGCGGTAATATTTGACAACATTCGTGGCGAGTTGGCCTCTACGTCTCCGTGGGACCTTTATATACATCAATAATGTAATATAAACTAACTTAACCCAACCTAACATCTCGGCGGTAGTATCTGACATCATTCCTGGCGAGTTGGCCTCTACGTCTCCGTTTGACATTCATATACATCAATAACGTAGTTTAACCTAGCCTAAGCCAACCTATCATCTTGGCGGTAATATTTGACAACATTCCTGGCGAGTTGGCCTCTTCGTCTCCGTGGGACCTTTATATACATTGATAACATAATATAAGCTAGCCTAACCCAATCTAACACCTCGGCGGTAATATTTGACAACATTCCTGGCGAGTTGGCCTCTACGTCTCCGTTTGAGCTTCATATACATCAATAACGTAATATATGCTAACCTAACCCAACCTAACATCTCGGCGGTAATATTTGACAACATTCGTGGCGAGTTGGCTTCTCCGTCTCCGTGGGACCTTTATATACTTCATAACGTAGTATAACCTAACCTAACCCAACCTAACATCTCGGCGGTAATATTTGACAACATTCCTGGCGAGTTGGCCTCTACGCCTCCGTGGGACACATAGATACATGTGTAACGTAATATAACCTTACCTAACCCAACCTAACATCTCGGCGGTAATATTTGATCACATTCCTGGCGAGTTGGCCTCTACGTCTCCGTGGGACCTTTATATACATCAATAACGTAATATAGCCTAAGCTAACCCAACCTAACATCTCGGCGGTAATATTTGAACACATTTCTGGCTTGTTGGCCTCTACGTCTCCGTTTGTCCTTCATATACATCAATAACGTAATATAAGCTAACCTAACCCAACCTAACATCTCGGCGGTAATATTTGACAACATTCCTGGCGAGTTGGCTCCTACGTCTCCGTGGGACCTTTATATACATCAATAACATAACATAAGCTAGCCTAACCCAATCTAACATCTCGGCGGTAATATTTGACCACATTCCTGGCTTATAGGCCTCTACTTCTCCGTGGGACCTTTATATACTTCAATAACGTAATATAACCTAACCTAACCCAATCTAACATCTCGGCGGTAATATTTGACCACCTTCCTGTCTTGTTGGCCTCTACGTCTCCGTGTAACCCTCATATACATCAATAACGTAGTATAAGCTAGCCTAACCCAATCTAACATCTCGGCGGTAATATTTGACCACATTCCTGGCTTATAGGCCTCTACTTCTCCGTGGGACCTTTATATACTTCAATAACGTAATATAACCTAACCTAACCCAACCTATCATCTCGGCGGTAATATTTGACAACATTCCTGGCGAGTTGGCCTCTACGTCTCCGTGGGACCTTTATATACATCAGTTACATAATATAAGCTAGCCTAACCCAATCTAACATCTCGGCGGTAATATTTGACCACATTCCTGGCTTATAGGCCTCTACTTCTCCGTGGGACCTTTATATACTTCAATAACGTAATATAACCTAACCTAACCCAATCTAACATCTCGGCGGTAATATTTGACCACATTCCTGTCTTGTTGGCCTCTACGTCTCCGTGTAACCCTCACATACATCAATAACGTAGTATAAGCTAGCCTAACCCAATCTAACATCTCGGCGTTAATATTTGACCACATTCCTGGCTTATAGGCCTGTACTTCTCCGTGGGACCTTTATATACTTCAATAACGTAATATAACCTAACCTAACCCAACCTATCATCTCGGCGGTAATATTTGACAACATTCCTGGCGAGTTGGCCTCTACGTCTCCGTGGGACCTTTATATACATCAATATCATAATATAAGCTAGCCTAACCCAACCTATCATCTCGGCGGTAATATTTGACAACAATCCTGGCGAGTTGGCCTCTACGTCTCCGTGGGACTGTTATATACATTAATAACATAATATAAGCTAGCCTAACCCAATCTAACACCTCGGCGGTAATATTTAACCACATTCCTGGCGAGTTGGCCTCTACGTCGCTGTGGGACCTTTATATACATCAATAACGTAATATAAACTAGCCTAACTCAACCTAACATCTCGGCGGTAATATTTGACAACATTCGTGGCGAGTTGGCCTCTACGTCTCCGTGGGACCTTTATATACATCAATAATGTAATATAAACTAACTTAACCCAACCTAACATCTCGGCGGTAGTATCTGACATCATTCCTGGCGAGTTGGCCTCTACGTCTCCGTTTGACATTCATATACATCAATAACGTAATTTAACCTAGCCTAAGCCAACCTATCATCTCGGCGGTAATATTTGACAACATTCCTGGCGAGTTGGCCTCTACGTCTCCGTGGGACTGTTATATACATTAATAACATAATATAAGCTAGCCTAATCCAATCTAACACCTCGGCGGTAATATTTGACAACATTCCTGGCGAGTTGGCCTCTACGTCTCCGTTTGACCTTCATATACATCAATAACGTAATATAAGCTAACCTAACCCAACCTAACATCTCGGCGGTAATATTTGACAACATTCCTGGTGAGTTGGCCTCTACGTCTCCGTGTAACCCTCATATACATCAAGAACGTAATATAACGTAACCTAACCCAACCTATCATCTCGGCGGTAATATTTGACAACATTCCTGGCGAGTTGGCCTCTACGTCTCCGTTTGAGCTTCATATACATCAATAACGTAATATATGCTAACCTAACCCAACCTAACATCTCGGCGGTAATATTTGACACCATTCCTGGCGAGTTGGCCCCTACGTCTCCGTGGGACCTTTATATACATCAATAACATAACATAAGCTAGCCTAACCCAATCTAACATCTCGGCGGTAATATTTGACCACATTCCTGGCTTATAGGCCTCTACTTCTCCGTGGGACCTTTATATACTTCAATAACGTAATATAACCTAACCTAACCCAACCTATCATCTCGGCGGTAATATTTGACAACATTCCTGGCGAGTTGGCCTCTACGTCTCCGTGGGACCTTTATATACATCAATAACATAATATATCCTAGCCTAACCCAATCTAACATCTCGGCGGTAATATTTGCCCACATTCCTGGCTTCTAGGCCTCTACTTCTCCGTGGGACCTTTATATACTTCAATAACGTAATATAATCTAACCTAACCCAATCTAACATCTCGGCGGTAATATTTGACCACATTCCTGTCTTGTTGGCCTCTACGTCTCCGTGTAACCCTCATATACATCAATAACGTAGTATAAGCTAGCCTAACCCAATCTAACATCTCGGCGGTAATATTTGACCACATTCCTGGCCTATAGGCTTCTACTTCTCCGTGGGACCTTTATATACTTCATTAACGTAATATAACCTAACCTAACCCAACCTATCATCTCGGCGGTAATATTTGACAACATTCCTGGCGAGTTGGCCTCTACGTCTCCGTGGGTCCTTTATATACATCAATAACATAATATAAGCTAGCCTAACCCAATCTAACATCTCGGCGGTAATATTTGACCACATTCCTGGCTTATAGGCCTCTACTTCTCCGTGGGACCTTTATATACTTCAATAACGTAATATAACCTAACCTAACCCAATCTAACATCTCGGCGGTAATATTTGACCACATTCCTGTCTTGTTGGCCTCTACGTCTCCGTGTAACCCACATATACATCAATAACGTAGTATAAGCTAGCCTAACCCAATCTAACATCTCGGCGTTAATATTTGACCACATTCCTGGCTTATAGGCCTCTACTTCTCCGTGGGACCTTTATATACTTCAATAACGTAATATAACCTAACCTAACCCAACCTATCATCTCGGCGGTAATATTTGACAACATTCCTGGCGAGTTGGCCTCTACGTCTCCGTGGGACCTTTATATACATCAATATCATAATATAAGCTAGCCTAACCCAATCTAACATCTCGGCGGTAATATTTAACCACATTCCTGGCGAGTTGGCCTCTACGTCGCTGTGGGACCTTTATATACATCAATAACGTAATATAAACTAGCCTAACTCAACCTAACATCTCGGCGGTAATATTTGACAACATTCGTGGCGAGTTGGCCTCTACGTCTCCGTGGGACCTTTATATACATCAATAATGTAATATAAACTAACTTAACCCAACCTAACATCTCGGCGGTAGTATCTGACATCATTCCTGGCGAGTTGGCCTCTACGTCTCCGTTTGACATTCATATACATCAATAACGTAATTTAACCTAGCCTAAGCCAACCTATCATCTCGGCGGTAATATTTGACAACATTCCTGGCGAGTTGGCCTCTACGTCTCCGTGGGACTGTTATATACATTAATAACATAATATAAGCTAGCCTAACCCAATCTAACACCTCGGCGGTAATATTTGACAACATTCCTGGCGAGTTGGCCTCTACGTCTCCGTTTGACCTTCATATACATCAATAACGTAATATAAGCTAACCTAACCCAACCTAACATCTCGGCGGTAATATTTGACAACATTCCTGGTGAGTTGGCCTCTACGTCTCCGTGTAACCCTCATATACATCAAGAACGTAATATAACGTAACCTAACCCAACCTATCATCTCGGCGGTAATATTTGACAACATTCCTGGCGAGTTGGCCTCTACGTCTCCGTTTGAGCTTCATATACATCAATAACGTAATATATGCTAACCTAACCCAACCTAACATCTCGGCGGTAATATTTGACACCATTCCTGGCGAGTTGGCCCCTACGTCTCCGTGGGACCTTTATATACATCAATAACATAACATAAGCTAGCCTAACCCAATCTAACATCTCGGCGGTAATATTTGACCACATTCCTGGCTTATAGGCCTCTACTTCTCCGTGGGACCTTTATATACTTCAATAACGTAATATAACCTAACCTAACCCAACCTATCATCTCGGCGGTAATATTTGACAACATTCCTGGCGAGTTGGCCTCTACGTCTCCGTGGGACCTTTATATACATCAATAACATAATATATCCTAGCCTAACCCAATCTAACATCTCGGCGGTAATATTTGCCCACATTCCTGGCTTCTAGGCCTCTACTTCTCCGTGGGACCTTTATATACTTCAATAACGTAATATAATCTAACCTAACCCAATCTAACATCTCGGCGGTAATATTTGACCACATTCCTGTCTTGTTGGCCTCTACGTCTCCGTGTAACCCTCATATACATCAATAACGTAGTATAAGCTAGCCTAACCCAATCTAACATCTCGGCGTTAATATTTGACCACATTCCTGGCTTATAGGCCTCTACTTCTCCGTGGGACCTTTATATACTTCAATAACGTAATATAACCTAACCTAACCCAACCTATCATCTCGGCGGTAATATTTGACAACATTCCTGGCGAGTTGGCCTCTACGTCTCCGTGGGACCTTTATATACATCAATATCATAATATAAGCTAGCCTAACCCAATCTAACAACTCGGCGGTAATATTTAACCACATTCCTGGCGAGTTGGCCTCTACGTCGCTGTGGGACCTTTATATACATCAATAACGTAATATAAACTAGCCTAACTCAACCTAACATCTCGGCGGTAATATTTGACAACATTCGTGGCGAGTTGGCCTCTACGTCTCCGTGGGACCTTTATATACATCAATAATGTAATATAAACTAACTTAACCCAACCTAACATCTCGGCGGTAGTATCTGACATCATTCCTGGCGAGTTGGCCTCTACGTCTCCGTTTGACATTCATATACATCAATAACGTAGTTTAACCTAGCCTAAGCCAACCTATCATCTTGGCGGTAATATTTGACAACATTCCTGGCGAGTTGGCCTCTTCGTCTCCGTGGGACCTTTATATACATTGATAACATAATATAAGCTAGCCTAACCCAATCTAACACCTCGGCGGTAATATTTGACAACATTCCTGGCGAGTTGGCCTCTACGTCTCCGTTTGAGCTTCATATACATCAATAACGTAATATATGCTAACCTAACCCAACCTAACATCTCGGCGGTAATATTTGACAACATTCGTGGCGAGTTGGCTTCTCCGTCTCCGTGGGACCTTTATATACTTCATAACGTAGTATAACCTAACCTAACCCAACCTAACATCTCGGCGGTAATATTTGACAACATTCCTGGCGAGTTGGCCTCTACGCCTCCGTGGGACACATAGATACATGTGTAACGTAATATAACCTTACCTAACCCAACCTAACATCTCGGCGGTAATATTTGATCACATTCCTGGCGAGTTGGCCTCTACGTCTCCGTGGGACCTTTATATACATCAATAACGTAATATAGCCTAAGCTAACCCAACCTAACATCTCGGCGGTAATATTTGAACACATTTCTGGCTTGTTGGCCTCTACGTCTCCGTTTGTCCTTCATATACATCAATAACGTAATATAAGCTAACCTAACCCAACCTAACATCTCGGCGGTAATATTTGACAACATTCCTGGCGAGTTGGCTCCTACGTCTCCGTGGGACCTTTATATACATCAATAACATAACATAAGCTAGCCTAACCCAATCTAACATCTCGGCGGTAATATTTGACCACATTCCTGGCTTATAGGCCTCTACTTCTCCGTGGGACCTTTATATACTTCAATAACGTAATATAACCTAACCTAACCCAATCTAACATCTCGGCGGTAATATTTGACCACCTTCCTGTCTTGTTGGCCTCTACGTCTCCGTGTAACCCTCATATACATCAATAACGTAGTATAAGCTAGCCTAACCCAATCTAACATCTCGGCGGTAATATTTGACCACATTCCTGGCTTATAGGCCTCTACTTCTCCGTGGGACCTTTATATACTTCAATAACGTAATATAACCTAACCTAACCCAACCTATCATCTCGGCGGTAATATTTGACAACATTCCTGGCGAGTTGGCCTCTACGTCTCCGTGGGACCTTTATATACATCAGTTACATAATATAAGCTAGCCTAACCCAATCTAACATCTCGGCGGTAATATTTGACCACATTCCTGGCTTATAGGCCTCTACTTCTCCGTGGGACCTTTATATACTTCAATAACGTAATATAACCTAACCTAACCCAATCTAACATCTCGGCGGTAATATTTGACCACATTCCTGTCTTGTTGGCCTCTACGTCTCCGTGTAACCCTCACATACATCAATAACGTAGTATAAGCTAGCCTAACCCAATCTAACATCTCGGCGTTAATATTTGACCACATTCCTGGCTTATAGGCCTGTACTTCTCCGTGGGACCTTTATATACTTCAATAACGTAATATAACCTAACCTAACCCAACCTATCATCTCGGCGGTAATATTTGACAACATTCCTGGCGAGTTGGCCTCTACGTCTCCGTGGGACCTTTATATACATCAATATCATAATATAAGCTAGCCTAACCCAACCTATCATCTCGGCGGTAATATTTGACAACAATCCTGGCGAGTTGGCCTCTACGTCTCCGTGGGACTGTTATATACATTAATAACATAATATAAGCTAGCCTAAACCAATCTAACACCTCGGCGGTAATATTTGACAACATTCCTGGCGAGTTGGCCTCTATGTCTCCGTTTGAGCTTCATATACATCAATAACGTAATATATGCTAACCTAACCCAACCTAACATCTCGGCGGTAATATTTGACAACATTCGTGGCGAGTTGGCTTCTCCGTCTCCGTGGGACCTTTATATACTTCATAACGTAGTATAACCTAACCTAACCCAACCTAACATCTCGGCGGTAATATTTGACAACATTCCTGGCGAGTTGGCCTCTACGCCTCCGTGGGACACATAGATACATTTGTAACGTAATATAACCTTACCTAACCCAACCTAACATCTCGGCGGTAATATTTGACCACATTCCTGGCGAGTTGGCCTCTACGTCTCCGTGGGACCTTTATATACATCAATAACGTAATATAGCCTAAGCTAACCCAACCTAACATCTCGGCGGTAATATTTGAACACATTTCTGGCTTGTTGGCCTCTACGTCTCCGTTTGTCCTTCATATACATCAATAACGTAATATAAGCTAACCTAACCCAACCTAACATCTCGGCGGTAATATTTGACAACATTCCTGGCGAGTTGGCCCCTACGTCTCCGTGGGACCTTTATATACATCAATAACATAACATAAGCTAGCCTAACCCAATCTAACATCTCGGCGGTAATATTTGACCACATTCCTGGCTTATAGGCCTCTACTTCTCCGTGGGACCTTTATATACTTCAATAACGTAATATAACCTAACCTAACCCAATCTAACATCTCGGCGGTAATATTTGACCACCTTCCTGTCTTGTTGGCCTCTACGTCTCCGTGTAACCCTCATATACATCAATAACGTAGTATAAGCTAGCCTAACCCAATCTAACATCTCGGCGGTAATATTTGACCACATTCCTGGCTTATAGGCCTCTACTTCTCCGTGGGACCTTTATATACTTCAATAACGTAATATAACCTAACCTAACCCAACCTATCATCTCGGCGGTAATATTTGACAACATTCCTGGCGAGTTGGCCTCTACGTCTCCGTGGGACCTTTATATACATCAATAACATAATATATCCTAGCCTAACCCAATCTAACATCTCGGCGGTAATATTTGCCCACATTTCTGGCTTCTAGGCCTCTACTTCTCCGTGGGACCTTTATATACTTCAATAACGTAATATAATCTAACCTAACCCAATCTAACATCTCGGCGGTAATATTTGACCCCATTCCTGTCTTGTTGGCCTCTACGTCTCCGTGTCACCCTCATATACATCAATAACGTAGTATAAGCTAGCCTAACCCAATCTAACATCTCGGCGGTAATATTTGACCACATTCCTGGCCTATAGGCTTCTACTTCTCCGTGGGACCTTTATATACTTCATTAACGTAATATAACCTAACCTAACCCAACCTATCATCTCGGCGGTAATATTTGACAACATTCCTGGCGAGTTGGCCTCTACGTCTCCGTGGGACCTTTATATACATCAATTACATAATATAAGCTAGCCTAACCCAATCTAACATCTCGGCGGTAATATTTGACCACATTCCTGGCTTATAGGCCTCTACTTCTCCGTGGGACCTTTATATACTTCAATAACGTAATATAACCTAACCTAACCCAATCTAACATCTCGGCGGTAATATTTGACCACATTCCTGTCTTGTTGGCCTCTACGTCTCCGTGTAACCCTCATATACATCAATAACGTAGTATAAGCTAGCCTAACCCAATCTAACATCTCGGTCTTAATATTTGACCACATTCCTGGCTTATAGGCCTCTACTTCTCCGTGGGACCTTTATATACTTCAATAACGTAATATAACCTAACCTAACCCAACCTATCATCTCGGCGGTAATATTTGACAACATTCCTGGCGAGTTGGCCTCTACGTCTCCGTGGGACCTTTATATACATCAATATCATAATATAAGCTAGCCTAACCCAATCTAACATCTCGGCGGTAATATTTAACCACATTCCTGGCGAGTTGGCCTCTACGTCGCTGTGGGACCTTTATATACATCAATAACGTAATATAAACTAGCCTAACTCAACCTAACATCTCGGCGGTAATATTTGACAACATTCGTGGCGAGTTGGCCTCTACGTCTCCGTGGGACCTTTATATACATCAATAATGTAATATAAACTAACTTAACCCAACCTAACATCTCGGCGGTAGTATCTGACATCATTCCTGGCGAGTTGGCCTCTACGTCTCCGTTTGACATTCATATACATCAATAACGTAGTTTAACCTAGCCTAAGCCAACCTATCATCTCGGCGGTAATATTTGACAACATTCCTGGCGAGTTGGCCTCTACGTCTCCGTGGGACTGTTATATACATTAATAACATAATATAAGCTAGCCTAACCCAATCTAACACCTCGGCGGTAATATTTGACAACATTCCTGGCGAGTTGGCCTCTATGTCTCCGTTTGAGCTTCATATACATCAATAACGTAATATATGCTAACCTAACCCAACCTAACATCTCGGCGGTAATATTTGACAACATTCGTGGCGAGTTGGCTTCTCCGTCTCCGTGGGACCTTTATATACTTCATAACGTAGTATAACCTAACCTAACCCAACCTAACATCTCGGCGGTAATATTTGACAACATTCCTGGCGAGTTGGCCTCTACGCCTCCGTGGGACACATAGATACATCTGTAACGTAATATAACCTAACCTAACCCAACCTAACATCTCGGCGGTAGTATCTGACATCATTCCTGGCGAGTTGGCCTCTACGTCTCCGTTTGACATTCATATACATCAATAACGTAGTTTAACCTAGCCTAAGCCAACCTATCATCTCGGCGGTAATATTTGACAACATTCCTGGCGAGTTGGCCTCTACGTCTCCGTGGGACCGTTATATACATTAATGACATAATATAAGCTAGCCTAACCCAATCTAACACCTCGGCGGTAATATTTGACAACATTCCTGGCGAGTTGGCCTCTACGTCTCCGTTTGAGCTTCATATACATCAATAACGTAATATATGCTAACCTAACCCAACCTAACATCTCGGCGGTAATATTTGACAACATTCCTGGCGAGTTGGCCCCTACGTCTCCGCGGGACCTTTATATACATCAATAACATAACATAAGCTAGCCTAACCCAATCTAACATCTCGGCGGTAATATTTGACCACATTCCTGGCTTATAGGCCTCTACTTCTCCGTGGGACCTTTATATACTTCAATAACGTAATATAACCTAACCTAACCCAATCTAACATCTCGGCGGTAATATTTGACCACATTCCTGTCTTGTTGGCCTCTACGTCTCCGTGTAACCCTCATATACATCAATAACGTAGTATAAGCTAGCCTAACCCAATCTAACATCTCGGCGTTAATATTTGACCACATTCCTGGCTTATAGGCCTGTACTTCTCCGTGGGACCTTTATATACTTCAATAACGTAATATAACCTAACCTAACCCAACCTATCATCTCGGCGGTAATATTTGACAACATTCCTGGCGAGTTGGCCTCTACGTCTCCGTGGGACCTTTATATACATCAATATCATAATATAAGCTAGCCTAACCCAACCTATCATCTCGGCGGTAATATTTGACAACAATCCTGGCGAGTTGGCCTCTACGTCTCCGTGGGACTGTTATATACATTAATAACATAATATAAGCTAGCCTAACCCAATCTAACACCTCGGCGGTAATATTTGACAACATTCCTGGCGAGTTGGCCTCTATGTCTCCGTTTGAGCTTCATATACATCAATAACGTAATATATGCTAACCTAACCCAACCTAACATCTCGGCGGTAATATTTGACAACATTCGTGGCGAGTTGGCTTCTCCGTCTCCGTGGGACCTTTATATACTTCATAACGTAGTATAACCTAACCTAACCCAACCTAACATCTCGGCGGTAATATTTGACAACATTCCTGGCGAGTTGGCCTCTACGCCTCCGTGGGACACATAGATACATTTGTAACGTAATATAACCTTACCTAACCCAACCTAACATCTCGGCGGTAATATTTGACCACATTCCTGGCGAGTTGGCCTCTACGTCTCCGTGGGACCTTTATATACATCAATAACGTAATATAGCCTAAGCTAACCCAACCTAACATCTCGGCGGTAATATTTGAACACATTTCTGGCTTGTTGGCCTCTACGTCTCCGTTTGTCCTTCATATACATCAATAACGTAATATAAGCTAACCTAACCCAACCTAACATCTCGGCGGTAATATTTGACAACATTCCTGGCGAGTTGGCCCCTACGTCTCCGTGGGACCTTTATATACATCAATAACATAACATAAGCTAGCCTAACCCAATCTAACATCTCGGCGGTAATATTTGACCACATTCCTGGCTTATAGGCCTCTACTTCTCCGTGGGACCTTTATATACTTCAATAACGTAATATAACCTAACCTAACCCAATCTAACATCTCGGCGGTAATATTTGACCACCTTCCTGTCTTGTTGGCCTCTACGTCTCCGTGTAACCCTCATATACATCAATAACGTAGTATAAGCTAGCCTAACCCAATCTAACATCTCGGCGGTAATATTTGACCACATTCCTGGCTTATAGGCCTCTACTTCTCCGTGGGACCTTTATATACTTCAATAACGTAATATAACCTAACCTAACCCAACCTATCATCTCGGCGGTAATATTTGACAACATTCCTGGCGAGTTGGCCTCTACGTCTCCGTGGGACCTTTATATACATCAATAACATAATATATCCTAGCCTAACCCAATCTAACATCTCGGCGGTAATATTTGCCCACATTTCTGGCTTCTAGGCCTCTACTTCTCCGTGGGACCTTTATATACTTCAATAACGTAATATAATCTAACCTAACCCAATCTAACATCTCGGCGGTAATATTTGACCCCATTCCTGTCTTGTTGGCCTCTACGTCTCCGTGTCACCCTCATATACATCAATAACGTAGTATAAGCTAGCCTAACCCAATCTAACATCTCGGCGGTAATATTTGACCACATTCCTGGCCTATAGGCTTCTACTTCTCCGTGGGACCTTTATATACTTCATTAACGTAATATAACCTAACCTAACCCAACCTATCATCTCGGCGGTAATATTTGACAACATTCCTGGCGAGTTGGCCTCTACGTCTCCGTGGGACCTTTATATACATCAATTACATAATATAAGCTAGCCTAACCCAATCTAACATCTCGGCGGTAATATTTGACCACATTCCTGGCTTATAGGCCTCTACTTCTCCGTGGGACCTTTATATACTTCAATAACGTAATATAACCTAACCTAACCCAATCTAACATCTCGGCGGTAATATTTGACCACATTCCTGTCTTGTTGGCCTCTACGTCTCCGTGTAACCCTCATATACATCAATAACGTAGTATAAGCTAGCCTAACCCAATCTAACATCTCGGTCTTAATATTTGACCACATTCCTGGCTTATAGGCCTCTACTTCTCCGTGGGACCTTTATATACTTCAATAACGTAATATAACCTAACCTAACCCAACCTATCATCTCGGCGGTAATATTTGACAACATTCCTGGCGAGTTGGCCTCTACGTCTCCGTGCGACCTTTATATACATCAATATCATAATATAAGCTAGCCTAACCCAATCTAACATCTCGGCGGTAATATTTAACCACATTCCTGGCGAGTTGGCCTCTACGTCGCTGTGGGACCTTTATATACATCAATAACGTAATATAAACTAGCCTAACTCAACCTAACATCTCGGCGGTAATATTTGACAACATTCGTGGCGAGTTGGCCTCTACGTCTCCGTTTGAGCTTCATATACATCAATAACGTAATATATGCTAACCTAACCCAACCTAACATCTCGGCGGTAATATTTGACAACATTCGTGGCGAGTTGGCTTCTCCGTCTCCGTGGGACCTTTATATACTTCATAACGTAGTATAACCTAACCTAACCCAACCTAACATCTCGGCGGTAATATTTGACAACATTCCTGGCGAGTTGGCCTCTACGCCTCCGTGGGACACATAGATACATCTGTAACGTAATATAACCTAACCTAACCCAACCTAACATCTCGGCGGTAATATTTGACAACATTCCTGGCGAGTTGGCATCTACGTCTCCCTGGGACCTTTATATACATCATTAACGTAATATAAACTAGCCTAACTCAACCCAACATCTCGGCGGTAATATTTGACAACATTCGTGGCGAGTTGGCCTCTACGTCTCCGTGGGACCTTTATATACATCAATAATGTAATATAAACTAACTTAACCCAACCTAACATCTCGGCGGTAGTATCTGACATCATTCCTGGCGAGTTGGCCTCTACGTCTCCGTTTGACATTCATATACATCAATAACGTAGTTTAACCTAGCCTAAGCCAACCTATCATCTCGGCGGTAATATTTGACAACATTCCTGGCGAGTTGGCCTCTACGTCTCCGTGGGACCGTTATATACATTAATGACATAATATAAGCTAGCCTAACCCAATCTAACACCTCGGCGGTAATATTTGACAACATTCCTGGCGAGTTGGCCTCTACGTCTCCGTTTGAGCTTCATATACATCAATAACGTAATATATGCTAACCTAACCCAACCTAACATCTCGGCGGTAATATTTGACAACATTCCTGGCGAGTTGGCCCCTACGTCTCCGCGGGACCTTTATATACATCAATAACATAACATAAGCTAGCCTAACCCAATCTAACATCTCGGCGGTAATATTTGACCACATTCCTGGCTTATAGGCCTCTACTTCTCCGTGGGACCTTTATATACTTCAATAACGTAATATAACCTAACCTAACCCAATCTAACATCTCGGCGGTAATATTTGACCACATTCCTGTCTTGTTGGCCTCTACGTCTCCGTGTAACCCTCATATACATCAATAACGTAGTATAAGCTAGCCTAACCCAATCTAACATCTCGGCGTTAATATTTGACCACATTCCTGGCTTATAGGCCTCTACTTCTCCGTGGGACCTTTATATACTTCAATAACGTAATATAACCTAACCTAACCCAACCTATCATCTCGGCGGTAATATTTGACAACATTCCTGGCGAGTTGGCCTCTACGTCTCCGTGGGACCTTTATATACATCAATATCATAATATAAGCTAGCCTAACCCAATCTAACATCTCGGCGGTAATATTTAACCACATTCCTGGCGAGTTGGCCTCTACGTCGCTGTGGGACCTTTATATACATCAATAACGTAATATAAACTAGCCTAACTCAACCTAACATCTCGGCGGTAATATTTGACAACATTCGTGGCGAGTTGGCCTCTACGTCTCCGTGGGACCTTTATATACATCAATAATGTAATATAAACTAACTTAACCCAACCTAACATCTCGGCGGTAGTATCTGACATCATTCCTGGCGAGTTGGCCTCTACGTCTCCGTTTGACATTCATATACATCAATAACGTAATTTAACCTAGCCTAAGCCAACCTATCATCTCGGCGGTAATATTTGACAACATTCCTGGCGAGTTGGCCTCTACGTCTCCGTGGGACTGTTATATACATTAATAACATAATATAAGCTAGCCTAACCCAATCTAACACCTCGGCGGTAATATTTGACAACATTCCTGGCGAGTTGGCCTCTACGTCTCCGTTTGACCTTCATATACATCAATAACGTAATATAAGCTAACCTAACCCAACCTAACATCTCGGCGGTAATATTTGACAACATTCCTGGTGAGTTGGCCTCTACGTCTCCGTGTAACCCTCATATACATCAAGAACGTAATATAACGTAACCTAACCCAACCTATCATCTCGGCGGTAATATTTGACAACATTCCTGGCGAGTTGGCCTCTACGTCTCCGTTTGAGCTTCATATACATCAATAACGTAATATATGCTAACCTAACCCAACCTAACATCTCGGCGGTAATATTTGACACCATTCCTGGCGAGTTGGCCCCTACGTCTCCGTGGGACCTTTATATACATCAATAACATAACATAAGCTAGCCTAACCCAATCTAACATCTCGGCGGTAATATTTGACCACATTCCTGGCTTATAGGCCTCTACTTCTCCGTGGGACCTTTATATACTTCAATAACGTAATATAACCTAACCTAACCCAACCTATCATCTCGGCGGTAATATTTGACAACATTCCTGGCGAGTTGGCCTCTACGTCTCCGTGGGACCTTTATATACATCAATAACATAATATATCCTAGCCTAACCCAATCTAACATCTCGGCGGTAATATTTGCCCACATTCCTGGCTTCTAGGCCTCTACTTCTCCGTGGGACCTTTATATACTTCAATAACGTAATATAATCTAACCTAACCCAATCTAACATCTCGGCGGTAATATTTGACCACATTCCTGTCTTGTTGGCCTCTACGTCTCCGTGTAACCCTCATATACATCAATAACGTAGTATAAGCTAGCCTAACCCAATCTAACATCTCGGCGGTAATATTTGACCACATTCCTGGCCTATAGGCTTCTACTTCTCCGTGGGACCTTTATATACTTCATTAACGTAATATAACCTAACCTAACCCAACCTATCATCTCGGCGGTAATATTTGACAACATTCCTGGCGAGTTGGCCTCTACGTCTCCGTGGGTCCTTTATATACATCAATAACATAATATAAGCTAGCCTAACCCAATCTAACATCTCGGCGGTAATATTTGACCACATTCCTGGCTTATAGGCCTCTACTTCTCCGTGGGACCTTTATATACTTCAATAACGTAATATAACCTAACCTAACCCAATCTAACATCTCGGCGGTAATATTTGACCACATTCCTGTCTTGTTGGCCTCTACGTCTCCGTGTAACCCACATATACATCAATAACGTAGTATAAGCTAGCCTAACCCAATCTAACATCTCGGCGTTAATATTTGACCACATTCCTGGCTTATAGGCCTCTACTTCTCCGTGGGACCTTTATATACTTCAATAACGTAATATAACCTAACCTAACCCAACCTATCATCTCGGCGGTAATATTTGACAACATTCCTGGCGAGTTGGCCTCTACGTCTCCGTGGGACCTTTATATACATCAATATCATAATATAAGCTAGCCTAACCCAATCTAACATCTCGGCGGTAATATTTAACCACATTCCTGGCGAGTTGGCCTCTACGTCGCTGTGGGACCTTTATATACATCAATAACGTAATATAAACTAGCCTAACTCAACCTAACATCTCGGCGGTAATATTTGACAACATTCGTGGCGAGTTGGCCTCTACGTCTCCGTGGGACCTTTATATACATCAATAATGTAATATAAACTAACTTAACCCAACCTAACATCTCGGCGGTAGTATCTGACATCATTCCTGGCGAGTTGGCCTCTACGTCTCCGTTTGACATTCATATACATCAATAACGTAATTTAACCTAGCCTAAGCCAACCTATCATCTCGGCGGTAATATTTGACAACATTCCTGGCGAGTTGGCCTCTACGTCTCCGTGGGACTGTTATATACATTAATAACATAATATAAGCTAGCCTAACCCAATCTAACACCTCGGCGGTAATATTTGACAACATTCCTGGCGAGTTGGCCTCTACGTCTCCGTTTGACCTTCATATACATCAATAACGTAATATAAGCTAACCTAACCCAACCTAACATCTCGGCGGTAATATTTGACAACATTCCTGGTGAGTTGGCCTCTACGTCTCCGTGTAACCCTCATATACATCAAGAACGTAATATAACGTAACCTAACCCAACCTATCATCTCGGCGGTAATATTTGACAACATTCCTGGCGAGTTGGCCTCTACGTCTCCGTTTGAGCTTCATATACATCAATAACGTAATATATGCTAACCTAACCCAACCTAACATCTCGGCGGTAATATTTGACACCATTCCTGGCGAATTGGCCCCTACGTCTCCGTGGGACCTTTATATACATCAATAACATAACATAAGCTAGCCTAACCCAATCTAACATCTCGGCGGTAATATTTGACCACATTCCTGGCTTATAGGCCTCTACTTCTCCGTGGGACCTTTATATACTTCAATAACGTAATATAACCTAACCTAACCCAACCTATCATCTCGGCGGTAATATTTGACAACATTCCTGGCGAGTTGGCCTCTACGTCTCCGTGGGACCTTTATATACATCAATAACATAATATATCCTAGCCTAACCCAATCTAACATCTCGGCGGTAATATTTGCCCACATTCCTGGCTTCTAGGCCTCTACTTCTCCGTGGGACCTTTATATACTTCAATAACGTAATATAATCTAACCTAACCCAATCTAACATCTCGGCGGTAATATTTGACCACATTCCTGTCTTGTTGGCCTCTACGTCTCCGTGTAACCCTCATATACATCAATAACGTAGTATAAGCTAGCCTAACCCAATCTAACATCTCGGCGGTAATATTTGACCACATTCCTGGCCTATAGGCTTCTACTTCTCCGTGGGACCTTTATATACTTCATTAACGTAATATAACCTAACCTAACCCAACCTATCATCTCGGCGGTAATATTTGACAACATTCCTGGCGAGTTGGCCTCTACGTCTCCGTGGGTCCTTTATATACATCAATAACATAATATAAGCTAGCCTAACCCAATCTAACATCTCGGCGGTAATATTTGACCACATTCCTGGCTTATAGGCCTCTACTTCTCCGTGGGACCTTTATATACTTCAATAACGTAATATAACCTAACCTAACCCAATCTAACATCTCGGCGGTAATATTTGACCACATTCCTGTCTTGTTGGCCTCTACGTCTCCGTGTAACCCACATATACATCAATAACGTAGTATAAGCTAGCCTAACCCAATCTAACATCTCGGCGTTAATATTTGACCACATTCCTGGCTTATAGGCCTCTACTTCTCCGTGGGACCTTTATATACTTCAATAACGTAATATAACCTAACCTAACCCAACCTAACGTCTCGGCGGTAATATTTGACCACATTCCTGGCGAGTTGGCCTCTACGTCTCCGTGGGACCTTTATATACATCAATAACGTAATATAACCTAACTTACCCCAACCTAACATCTCGGCGGTAGTATCTGACATCATTCCTGGCGAGTTGGCCTCTACGTCTCCGTTTGACATTCATATACATCAATAACGTAGTTTAACCTAGCCTAAGCCAACCTATCATCTCGGCGGTAATATTTGACAACATTCCTGGCGAGTTGGCCTCTACGTCTCCGTGGGACCTTTATATACATTGATAACATAATATAAGCTAGCCTAACCCAATCTAACACCTCGGCGGTAATATTTGACAACATTCCTGGCGAGTTGGCCTCTACGTCTCCGTTTGAGCTTCATATACATCAATAACGTAATATATGCTAACCTAACCCAACCTAACATCTCGGCGGTAATATTTGACAACATTCGTGGCGAGTTGGCTTCTCCGTCTCCGTGGGACCTTTATATACTTCATAACGTAGTATAACCTAACCTAACCCAACCTAACATCTCGGCGGTAATATTTGACAACATTCCTGGCGAGTTGGCCTCTACGCCTCCGTGGGACACATAGATACATCTGTAACGTAATATAACCTTACCTAACCCAACCTAACATCTCGGCGGTAATATTTGACCACATTCCTGGCGAGTTGGCCTCTACGTCTCCGTGGGACCTTTATATACATCAATAACGTAATATAGCCTAAGCTAACCCAACCTAACATCTCGGCGGTAATATTTGAACACATTTCTGGCTTGTTGGCCTCTACGTCTCCGTTTGTCCTTCATATACATCAATAACGTAATATAAGCTAACCTAACCCAACCTAACATCTCGGCGCTAATATTTGACAACATTCCTGGCGAGTTCGCCCCTACGTCTCCGTGGGACCTTTATATACATCAATAACATAAAATAAGCTAGCCTAACCCAATCTAACATCTCGGCGGTAATATTTGACCACATTCCTGGCTTATAGGCCTCTACTTCTCCGTGGGACCTTTATATACTTCAATAACGTAATATAACCTAACCTAACCCAATCTAACATCTCGGCGGTAATATTTGACCACCTTCCTGTCTTGTTGGCCTCTACGTCTCCGTGTAACCCTCATATACATCAATAACGTAGTATAAGCTAGCCTAACCCAATCTAACATCTCGGCGGTAATATTTGACCACATTCCTGGCTTATAGGCCTCTACTTCTCCGTGGGACCTTTATATACTTCAATAACGTAATATAACCTAACCTAACCCAACCTATCATCTCGGCGGTAATATTTGACAACATTCCTGGCGAGTTGGCCTCTACGTCTCCGTGGGACCTTTATATACATCAATAACATAATATATCCTAGCCTAACCCAATCTAACATCTCGGCGGTAATATTTGCCCACATTTCTGGCTTCTAGGCCTCTACTTCTCCGTGGGACCTTTATATACTTCAATAACGTAATATAATCTAACCTAACCCAATCTAACATCTCGGCGGTAATATTTGACCACATTCCTGTCTTGTTGGCCTCTACGTCTCCGTGTAACCCTCATATACATCAATAACGTAGTATAAGCTAGCCTAACCCAATCTAACATCTCGGCGGTAATATTTGACCACATTCCTGGCCTATAGGCTTCTACTTCTCCGTGGGACCTTTATATACTTCATTAACGTAATATAACCTAACCTAACCCAACCTATCATCTCGGCGGTAATATTTGACAACATTCCTGGCGAGTTGGCCTCTACGTCTCCGTGGGACCTTTATATACATCAATTACATAATATAAGCTAGCCTAACCCAATCTAACATCTCGGCGGTAATATTTGACCACATTCCTGGCTTATAGGCCTCTACTTCTCCGTGGGACCTTTATATACTTCAATAACGTAATATAACCTAACCTAACCCAATCTAACATCTCGGCGGTAATATTTGACCACATTCCTGTCTTGTTGGCCTCTACGTCTCCGTGTAACCCTCATATACATCAATAACGTAGTATAAGCTAGCCTAACCCAATCTAACATCTCGGCGTTAATATTTGACCACATTCCTGGCTTATAGGCCTCTACTTCTCCGTGGGACCTTTATATACTTCAATAACGTAATATAACCTAACCTGACCCAACCTATCATCTCGGCGGTAATATTTGACAACATTCCTGGCGAGTTGGCCTCTACGTCTCCGTGGGACCTTTATATACATCAATATCATAATATAAGCTAGCCTAACCCAATCTAACATCTCGGCGGTAATATTTGACCACATTCCTGGCTTATAGGCCTCTACTTCTCCGTGGGACCTTTATATACTTCAATAACGTAATATAACCTAACCTAACCCAATCTAACATCTCGGCGGTAATATTTGACCACATTCCTGTCTTGTTGGCCTCTACGTCTCCGTGTAACCCACATATACATCAATAACGTAGTATAAGCTAGCCTAACCCAATCTAACATCTCGGCGTTAATATTTGACCACATTCCTGGCTTATAGGCCTCTACTTCTCCGTGGGACCTTTATATACTTCAATAACGTAATATAACCTAACCTAACCCAACCTAACGTCTCGGCGGTAATATTTGACCACATTCCTGGCGAGTTGGCCTCTACGTCTCCGTGGGACCTTTATATACATCAATAACGTAATATAACCTAACTTACCCCAACCTAACATCTCGGCGGTAGTATCTGACATCATTCCTGGCGAGTTGGCCTCTACGTCTCCGTTTGACATTCATATACATCAATAACGTAGTTTAACCTAGCCTAAGCCAACCTATCATCTCGGCGGTAATATTTGACAACATTCCTGGCGAGTTGGCCTCTACGTCTCCGTGGGACCTTTATATACATTGATAACATAATATAAGCTAGCCTAACCCAATCTAACACCTCGGCGGTAATATTTGACAACATTCCTGGCGAGTTGGCCTCTACGTCTCCGTTTGAGCTTCATATACATCAATAACGTAATATATGCTAACCTAACCCAACCTAACATCTCGGCGGTAATATTTGACAACATTCGTGGCGAGTTGGCTTCTCCGTCTCCGTGGGACCTTTATATACTTCATAACGTAGTATAACCTAACCTAACCCAACCTAACATCTCGGCGGTAATATTTGACAACATTCCTGGCGAGTTGGCCTCTACGCCTCCGTGGGACACATAGATACATCTGTAACGTAATATAACCTTACCTAACCCAACCTAACATTTCGGCGGTAATATTTGACCACATTCCTGGCGAGTTGGCCTCTACGTCTCCGTGGGACCTTTATATACATCAATAACGTAATATAGCCTAAGCTAACCCAACCTAACATCTCGGCGGTAATATTTGAACACATTTCTGGCTTGTTGGCCTCTACGTCTCCGTTTGTCCTTCATATACATCAATAACGTAATATAAGCTAACCTAACCCAACCTAACATCTCGGCGCTAATATTTGACAACATTCCTGGCGAGTTCGCCCCTACGTCTCCGTGGGACCTTTATATACATCAATAACATAAAATAAGCTAGCCTAACCCAATCTAACATCTCGGCGGTAATATTTGACCACATTCCTGGCTTATAGGCCTCTACTTCTCCGTGGGACCTTTATATACTTCAATAACGTAATATAACCTAACCTAACCCAATCTAACATCTCGGCGGTAATATTTGACCACCTTCCTGTCTTGTTGGCCTCTACGTCTCCGTGTAACCCTCATATACATCAATAACGTAGTATAAGCTAGCCTAACCCAATCTAACATCTCGGCGGTAATATTTGACCACATTCCTGGCTTATAGGCCTCTACTTCTCCGTGGGACCTTTATATACTTCAATAACGTAATATAACCTAACCTAACCCAACCTATCATCTCGGCGGTTATATTTGACAACATTCCTGGCGAGTTGGCCTCTACGTCTCCGTGGGACCTTTATATACATCAATAACATAATATATCCTAGCCTAACCCAATCTAACATCTCGGCGGTAATATTTGCCCACATTTCTGGCTTCTAGGCCTCTACTTCTCCGTGGGACCTTTATATACTTCAATAACGTAATATAATCTAACCTAACCCAATCTAACATCTCGGCGGTAATATTTGACCACATTCCTGTCTTGTTGGCCTCTACGTCTCCGTGTAACCCTCATATACATCAATAACGTAGTATAAGCTAGCCTAACCCAATCTAACATCTCGGCGGTAATATTTGACCACATTCCTGGCCTATAGGCTTCTACTTCTCCGTGGGACCTTTATATACTTCATTAACGTAATATAACCTAACCTAACCCAACCTATCATCTCGGCGGTAATATTTGACAACATTCCTGGCGAGTTGGCCTCTACGTCTCCGTGGGACCTTTATATACATCAATTACATAATATAAGCTAGCCTAACCCAATCTAACATCTCGGCGGTAATATTTGACCACATTCCTGGCTTATAGGCCTCTACTTCTCCGTGGGACCTTTATATACTTCAATAACGTAATATAACCTAACCTAACCCAATCTAACATCTCGGCGGTAATATTTGACCACATTCCTGTCTTGTTGGCCTCTACGTCTCCGGGTAACCCTCATATACATCAATAACGTAGTATAAGCTAGCCTAACCCAATCTAACATCTCGGCGTTAATATTTGACCACATTCCTGGCTTATAGGCCTCTACTTCTCCGTGGGACCTTTATATACTTCAATAACGTAATATAACCTAACCTGACCCAACCTATCATCTCGGCGGTAATATTTGACAACATTCCTGGCGAGTTGGCCTCTACGTCTCCGTGGGACCTTTATATACATCAATATCATAATATAAGCTAGCCTAACCCAATCTAACATCTCGGCGGTAATATTTAACCACATTCCTGGCGAGTTGGCCTCTACGTCGCTGTGGGACCTTTATATACATCAATAACGTAATATAAACTAGCCTAACTCAACCTAACATCTCGGCGGTAATATTTGACAACATTCGTGGCGAGTTGGCCTCTACGTCTCCGTGGGACCTTTATATACATCAATAATGTAATATAAACTAACTTAACTCAACCTAACATCTCGGCGGTAATATTTGACAACATTCGTGGCGAGTTGGCCTCTACGTCTCCGTTTGACATTCATATACATCAATAACGTAGTTTAACCTAGCCTAAGCCAACCTATCATCTCGGCGGTAATATTTGACAACATTCCTGGCGAGTTGGCCTCTACGTCTCCGTGGGACTGTTATATACATTAATAACATAATATAAGCTAGCCTAACCCAATCTAACACCTCGGCGGTAATATTTGACAACATTCCTGGCGAGTTGGCCTCTACGTCTCCGTTTGAGCTTCATATACATCAATAACGTAATATATGCTAACCTAACCCAACCTAACATCTCGGCGGTAATATTTGACAACATTCGTGGCGAGTTGGCTTCTCCGTCTCCGTGGGACCTTTATATACTTCATAACGTAGTATAACCTAACCTAACCCAACCTAACATCTCGGCGGTAATATTTGACAACATTCCTGGCGAGTTGACCTCTACGCCTCCGTGGGACACATAGATACATCTGTAACGTAATATAAACTAACCTAACCCAACCTAACATCTCGGCGGTAATATTTGACCACATTCCTGGCGAGTTGGCCTCTACGTCTCCGTGGGACCTTTATATACATCAATAACATAATATAAGCTAGCCTAACCCAATCTATCACCTCGGCGGTAATATTTGACCACATTCCTGGCGAGTTGGCCTCTACGTCTCCGTTTGACCTTCATATACATCAATAACGTAATATAAGCTAACCTAACCCAACCTAACATCTCGGCGGTAATATTTGACAACATTCCTGGCGAGTTGGCCTCTACGTCTCCGTTTGACCTTCATATACATCAATAACGTAATTTAACCTAACCTAACACAACCTATCATCTCGGCGGTAATATTTAACAACATTCCTGGTGAGTTGGCCTCTACGTCTCCGTGTAACCCTCATATACATCAAGAACGTAATATAACGTAACCTAACCCAACCTATCATCTCGGCGGTAATATTTGACATCATTCCTGGCGAGTTGGACTCTACGTCTCCGTTTGACATTCATATACATCAATAACGTAGTTTAACCTAGCCTAAGCCAACCTATCATCTCGGCGGTAATATTTGACAACATTCCTGGCGAGTTGGCCCCTACGTCTCCGTGGGACCGTTATATACATTAATAACATAATATAAGCTAACCTAACCCAACCTAACATCTCGGCGGTAGTATCTGACATCATTCCTGGCGAGTTGGCCTCTACGTCTCCGTTTGACATTCATATACATCAATAACGTAATTTAACCTAACCTAACACAACCTATCATCTCGGCGGTAATATTTGACAACATTCCTGGCGAGTTGGCCTCTACGCGTCCGTGGGACCTTTATATACATCAATAACGTAATATAACCTAACCTAACCCAATCTAACATCTCGGCGCTAATATTTGACAACATTCCTGGCGAGTTGGCATCTACGTCACCCTGGGACCTTTATATAATTCAATAACGTAATATAACCTAACCTAACCCAATCTAACATTTCGGCGGTAATATTTGACCACATTCCTGTCTTGTTGGCCTCTACGTCTACGTGGGACCTTCATATACATAAATAACGTAATATAACCTAACTTAACCCAACCTAACATCTCGGAGGTAGTATTTGACATCATTCCTGGCGAGTTGGCCTCTACGTCTCCGTTTGACATTCATATACATCAATAACGTAGCTTAACCTAACCTAACCCAACCTAAAATCTCGGCGGTAATATTTGACAACATTCCTGGCGTGTTGGCATCTACGTCTCTCTGGGACCTTTATATAATTCAATAACGTAATATAACCTAACCTAACCCAATCTAACATTCCGGCGGTAATATTTGACCACATTCCTATCTTGTTGGCCTCTACGTCTACGTGGGACCTTCATATACATCAATAACGTAATATAACCTAACCTAACCCAACCTAACATCTCGGCGGTAATATTTGACAACATTCCTGGCGAGTTGGCCTCTACGTCTCCGTGGGACCATTATATACATCAATATCATAATATAAGCTAGCCTAACCCAATCTAACACCTCGGCGGTAATATTTGACCACATTCCTGGCGAGTTGGCCTCTACGTCTCCGTTTGACCTTCATATACATCAATAAAGTAATATAAGCTAACCTAACCCAACCTAACATCTCGGCGGTAATATTTGGCAACATTCCTGGCGAGTTGGCCTCTACGTCTCCGTTTGACCTTCATATACATCAATAACGTAATATAAGCTAACCTAACCCAACCTAACATCTCGGCGGTAATATTTGACAACATTCCTGGCGAGTTGGCCTCTACGCCTCCGTTTGACCTTCATATACATCAATAACGTAATTTAACCTATCCTAGCACAACCTATCATCTCGGCGGTAATATTTGACAACATTCCTGTCGAGTTGGCCTCTTCGTCTCTGTGGGACCTTTATATACATCAATAACGTAATATAACCTAACCTAACCCAATCTAACATCTCGGCGCTAATGTTTGACTACATTCCTGGCGAGTTGGCCTCTACGGCTCCGTGGGACCCTTAGATACATCTGTAACGTAATATTACCTAACCTAACCCAACCTAACATCTTGGCGGTAATATTTGACAACATTCCTGGCGAGTTGGCCTCTACGTCTCCGTGGGACCTTTATATACATCAATAACATAATATAAGCTAGCCTAACCCAATCTAACACCTCGGCGGTAATATTTGACCACATTCCTGGCGAGTTGGCCTCTACGTCTCCGTTTGACCTTCATATACATCAATAACGTAATATAAGCTAACCTAACCCAACCTAACATCTCGGCGGTAATATTTGACAACATTCCTGGCGAGTTGGCCTCTACGTCTCCGTTTGACCTTCATATACATCAATAAGGTAATACAACCTAACCTAATCCAACCTATCATCTCGGCGGTAATATTTGACAACATTCCTGGCGAGTTGGCCTCTACGTCTCCGTGGGACCTTTATATACATCAATAACGTAATATAACCTAACCTAACCCAATCTAACATCTCGGCGCTAATGTTTGACTACATTCCTGGCGAGTTGGCCTCTACGGCTCCGTGGGACCCTTAGATACATCTGTAACGTAATATAACCTAACCTAACCCAACCTAACATCTTGGCGGTAATATTTGACAACATTCCTGGCGAGTTGGCCTCTACGTCTCCGTGGGACCTTTATATACATCAATAACATAATATAAGCTAGCCTAACCCAATCTAACATCTCGGCGGTAATATTTGACACCATTCCCGGCGAGTTGGCATCTACGTCTCCCTGGGACATTTATATACATCAATAACGTAACACAACCTAACCTCACCCAATCTAACATCTCGGCGGTAATATTTGACAACATTCCTGGCGAGTTGGCCTCTACGTCTCCGTTTGACCTTCATATACATCAATAACGTAATATAAGCTAACCTAACCCAACCTAACATCTCGGCGGTAATATTTGACATCATTCCTGGCGAGTTGGCCTCTACGTCTCTGTGGGACCTTTATATACATCAATAACGTAATATAAACTAGCCTAACTCAACCTAACATCTCGGCGGTAATATTTGACAACATTCCTGGCGAGTTGGCATCTACGTCTCCCTGGGACCTTTATATAATTCAATAACGTAGTATAACCTAACCTAGCCCAATCTAACATTCCGCCGGTAATATTTGACCACATTCCTATCTTGCAGGCCTCTACGTCTACGTGGGACCTTCATATACATCAATAACGTAATATAACCTAACCTAACCCAACCTAACATCTCGGCGGTAATATTTGACAACACTCCTGGCGAGTTGGCCTCTACGTCTCCGTGGGACCATTATATACATCAATATCATAATATAAGCTAGCCTAACCCAATCTAACACCTCGGCGGTAATATTTGACCACATTCCTGGCGAGTTGGCCTCTACGTCTCCGTTTGAGCTTCATATACATCAATAACGTAATATATGCTAACCTAACCCAACCTAACATCTCGGCGGTAATATTTGACAACATTCGTGGCGAGTTGGCTTCTCCGTCTCCGTGGGACCTTTATATACTTCATAACGTAGTATAACCTAACCTAACCCAACCTAACATCTCGGCGGTAATATTTGACAACATTCCTGGCGAGTTGGCCTCTACGCCTCCGTGGGACACATAGATACATCTTTAACGTAATATAACCTTACCTAACCCAACCTAACATCTCGGCGGTAATATTTGACCACATTCCTGGCGAGTTGGCCTCTACGTCTCCGTGGGACCTTTATATACATCAATAACGTAATATAGCCTAAGCTAACCCAACCTAACATCTCGGCGGTAATATTTGAACACATTTCTGGCTTGTTGGCCTCTACGTCTCCGTTTGTCCTTCATATACATCAATAACGTAATATAAGCTAACCTAACCCAACCTAACATCTCGGCGGTAATATTTGACAACATTCCTGGCGAGTTGGCCCCTACGTCTCCGTGGGACCTTTATATACATCAATAACATAACATAAGCTAGCCTAACCCAATCTAACATCTCGGCGGTAATATTTGACCACATTCCTGGCTTATAGGCCTCTACTTCTCCGTGGGACCTTTATATACTTCAATAACGTAATATAACCTAACCTAACCCAACCTATCATCTCGGCGGTAATATTTGACAACATTCCTGGCGAGTTGGCCTCTACGTCTCCGTGGGACCTTTAAATACTTCAATAACGTAATATAACCTAACCTAGCCCAATCTAACATTCCGCCGGTAATATTTGACCACATTCCTATCTTGCAGGCCTCTACGTCTACGTGGGACCTTCATATACATCAATAACGTAATATAACCTAACCTAACCCAACCTAACATCTCGGCGGTAATATTTGACAACATTCCTGGCGAGTTGGCCTCTACGTCTCCGTGGGACCATTATATACATCAATATCATAATATAAGCTAGCCTAACCCAATCTAACACCTCGGCGGTAATATTTGACCACATTCCTGGCGAGTTGGCCTCTACGTCTCCGTTTGAGCTTCATATACATCAATAACGTAATATATGCTAACCTAACCCAACCTAACATCTCGGCGGTAATATTTGACAACATTCGTGGCGAGTTGGCTTCTCCGTCTCCGTGGGACCTTTATATACTTCATAACGTAGTATAACCTAACCTAACCCAACCTAACATCTCGGCGGTAATATTTGACAACATTCCTGGCGAGTTGGCCTCTACGCCTCCGTGGGACACATAGATACATCTTTAACGTAATATAACCTTACCTAACCCAACCTAACATCTCGGCGGTAATATTTGACCACATTCCTGGCGAGTTGGCCTCTACGTCTCCGTGGGACCTTTATATACATCAATAACGTAATATAGCCTAAGCTAACCCAACCTAACATCTCGGCGGTAATATTTGAACACATTTCTGGCTTGTTGGCCTCTACGTCTCCGTTTGTCCTTCATATACATCAATAACGTAATATAAGCTAACCTAACCCAACCTAACATCTCGGCGGTAATATTTGACAACATTCCTGGCGAGTTGGCCCCTACGTCTCCGTGGGACCTTTATATACATCAATAACATAACATAAGCTAGCCTAACCCAATCTAACATCTCGGCGGTAATATTTGACCACATTCCTGGCTTATAGGCCTCTACTTCTCCGTGGGACCTTTATATACTTCAATAACGTAATATAACCTAACCTAACCCAACCTATCATCTCGGCGGTAATATTTGACAACATTCCTGGCGAGTTGGCCTCTACGTCTCCGTGGGACCTTTAAATACTTCAATAACGTAATATAACCTAACCTAACCCAATCTAACATCTCGGCGGTAATATTTGACCACATTCCTGTCTTGTTGGCCTCTACGTCTCCGTGTAACCCTCATATACATCAATAACGTAGTATAAGCTAGCCTAACCCAATCTAACATCTCGGCGTTAATATTTGACCACATTCCTGGCTTATAGGCCTCTACTTCTCCGTGGGACCTTTATATACTTCAATAACGTAATATAACCTAACCTAACCCAACCTATCATCTCGGCGGTAATATTTGACAACATTCCTGGCGAGTTGGCCTCTACGTCTCCGTGGGACCTTTATATACATCAATATCATAATATAAGCTAGCCTAACCCAATCTAACATCTCGGCGGTAATATTTAACCACATTCCTGGCGAGTTGGCCTCTACGTCGCTGTGGGACCTTTATATACATCAATAACGTAATATAAACTAGCCTAACTCAACCTAACGTCTCGGCGGTAATATTTGACAACATTCGTGGCGAGTTGGCCTCTACGTCTCCGTGGGACCTTTATATACATCAATAATGTAATATAAACTAACTTAACCCAACCTAACATCTCGGCGGTAGTATCTGACATCATTCCTGGCGAGTTGGCCTCTACGTCTCCGTTTGACATTCATATACATCAATAACGTAGTTTAACCTAGCCTAAGCCAACCTATCATCTCGGCGGTAATATTTGACAACATTCCTGGCGAGTTGGCCTCTACGTCTCCGTGGGACCTTTATATACATTGATAACATAATATAAGCTAGCCTAACCCAATCTAACACCTCGGCGGTAATATTTGACAACATTCCTGGCGAGTTGGCCTCTACGTCTCCGTTTGAGCTTCATATACATCAATAACGTAATATATGCTAACCTAACCCAACCTAACATCTCGGCGGTAATATTTGACAACATTCGTGGCGAGTTGGCTTCTCCGTCTCCGTGGGGACTTTATATACTTCAATAACGTAATATAACCTAACCTAACCCAACCTATCATCTCGGCGGTAATATTTGACAACATTCCTGGCGAGTTGGCCTCTACGTCTCCGTGGGACCTTTAAATACTTCAATAACGTAATATAACCTAACCTAGCCCAATCTAACATTCCGCCGGTAATATTTGACCACATTCCTATCTTGCAGGCCTCTACGTCTACGTGGGACCTTCATATACATCAATAACGTAATATAACCTAACCTAACCCAACCTAACATCTCGGCGGTAATATTTGACAACATTCCTGGCGAGTTGGCCTCTACGTCTCCGTGGGACCATTATATACATCAATATCATAATATAAGCTAGCCTAACCCAATCTAACACCTCGGCGGTAATATTTGACCACATTCCTGGCGAGTTGGCCTCTACGTCTCCGTTTGAGCTTCATATACATCAATAACGTAATATATGCTAACCTAACCCAACCTAACATCTCGGCGGTAATATTTGACAACATTCGTGGCGAGTTGGCTTCTCCGTCTCCGTGGGACCTTTATATACTTCATAACGTAGTATAACCTAACCTAACCCAACCTAACATCTCGGCGGTAATATTTGACAACATTCCTGGCGAGTTGGCCTCTACGCCTCCGTGGGACACATAGATACATCTTTAACGTAATATAACCTTACCTAACCCAACCTAACATCTCGGCGGTAATATTTGACCACATTCCTGGCGAGTTGGCCTCTACGTCTCCGTGGGACCTTTATATACATCAATAACGTAATATAGCCTAAGCTAACCCAACCTAACATCTCGGCGGTAATATTTGAACACATTTCTGGCTTGTTGGCCTCTACGTCTCCGTTTGTCCTTCATATACATCAATAACGTAATATAAGCTAACCTAACCCAACCTAACATCTCGGCGGTAATATTTGACAACATTCCTGGCGAGTTGGCCCCTACGTCTCCGTGGGACCTTTATATACATCAATAACATAACATAAGCTAGCCTAACCCAATCTAACATCTCGGCGGTAATATTTGACCACATTCCTGGCTTATAGGCCTCTACTTCTCCGTGGGACCTTTATATACTTCAATAACGTAATATAACCTAACCTAACCCAACCTATCATCTCGGCGGTAATATTTGACAACATTCCTGGCGAGTTGGCCTCTACGTCTCCGTGGGACCTTTAAATACTTCAATAACGTAATATAACCTAACCTAACCCAATCTAACATCTCGGCGGTAATATTTGACCACATTCCTGTCTTGTTGGCCTCTACGTCTCCGTGTAACCCTCATATACATCAATAACGTAGTATAAGCTAGCCTAACCCAATCTAACATCTCGGCGTTAATATTTGACCACATTCCTGGCTTATAGGCCTCTACTTCTCCGTGGGACCTTTATATACTTCAATAACGTAATATAACCTAACCTAACCCAACCTATCATCTCGGCGGTAATATTTGACAACATTCCTGGCGAGTTGGCCTCTACGTCTCCGTGGGACCTTTATATACATCAATATCATAATATAAGCTAGCCTAACCCAATCTAACATCTCGGCGGTAATATTTAACCACATTCCTGGCGAGTTGGCCTCTACGTCGCTGTGGGACCTTTATATACATCAATAACGTAATATAAACTAGCCTAACTCAACCTAACATCTCGGCGGTAATATTTGACAACATTCGTGGCGAGTTGGCCTCTACGTCTCCGTGGGACCTTTATATACATCAATAATGTAATATAAACTAACTTAACCCAACCTAACATCTCGGCGGTAGTATCTGACATCATTCCTGGCGAGTTGGCCTCTACGTCTCCGTTTGACATTCATATACATCAATAACGTAGTTTAACCTAGCCTAAGCCAACCTATCATCTCGGCGGTAATATTTGACAACATTCCTGGCGAGTTGGCCTCTACGTCTCCGTGGGACCTTTATATACATTGATAACATAATATAAGCTAGCCTAACCCAATCTAACACCTCGGCGGTAATATTTGACAACATTCCTGGCGAGTTGGCCTCTACGTCTCCGTTTGAGCTTCATATACATCAATAACGTAATATATGCTAACCTAACCCAACCTAACATCTCGGCGGTAATATTTGACAACATTCGTGGCGAGTTGGCTTCTCCGTCTCCGTGGGGACTTTATATACTTCAATAACGTAATATAACCTAACCTAACCCAACCTATCATCTCGGCGGTAATATTTGACAACATTCCTGGCGAGTTGGCCTCTACGTCTCCGTGGGACCTTTATATACATCAATAACATAATATATCCTAGCCTAACCCAATCTAACATCTCGGCGTTAATATTTGACCACATTCCTGGCTTATAGGCCTCTACTTCTCCGTGGGACCTTTATATACTTCAATAACGTAATATAACCTAACCTAACCCAACCTATCATCTCGGCGGTAATATTTGACAACATTCCTGGCGAGTTGGCCTCTACGTCTCCGTGGGACCTTTATATACATCAATATCATAATATAAGCTAGCCTAACCCAATCTAACATCTCGGCGGTAATATTTAACCACATTCCTGGCGAGTTGGCCTCTACGTCGCTGTGGGACCTTTATATACATCAATAACGTAATATAAACTAGCCTAACTCAACCTAACATCTCGGCGGTAATATTTGAGAACATTCGTGGCGAGTTGGCCTCTACGTCTCCGTGGGACCTTTATATACATCAATAATGTAATATAAACTAACTTAACCCAACCTAACATCTCGGCGGTAGTATCTGACATCATTCCTGGCGAGTTGGCCTCTACGTCTCCGTGTAACCCTCATATACATCAATAACGTAGTATAACCTAACCTAACCCAACCTATCATCTCGGCGGTAATATTTGACAACATTCCTGGCGAGTTGGCCTCTACGCCTCCGTGGGACACATAGATACATCTGTAACGTAATATAACCTTACCTAACCCAACCTAACATCTCGGCGGTAATATTTGACCACATTCCTGGCGAGTTGGCCTCTACGTCTCCGTGGGACCTTTATATACATCAATAACGTAATATAACCTAACTTACCCCAACCTAACATCTCGGCGGTAGTATCTGACATCATTCCTGGCGAGTTGGCCTCTACGTCTCCGTTTGACATTCATATACATCAATAACGTAGTTTAACCTAGCCTAAGCCAACCTATCATCTCGGCGGTAATATTTGACAACATTCCTGGCGAGTTGGCCTCTACGTCTCCGTGGGACCTTTATATACTTCAATAACGTAATATAACCTAACCTAACCCAACCTATCATCTCGGCGGTAATATTTGACAACATTCCTGGCGAGTTGGCCTCTACGTCTCTGTGGGACCTTTATATACATCAATAACGTAATATAAACTAGCCTAACTCAACCTAACATCTCGGCGGTAATATTTGACAACATTCCTGGCGAGTTGGCATCTACGTCTCCCTGGGACCTTTATATAATTCAATAACGTAGTATAACCTAACCTAGCCCAATCTAACATTCCGCCGGTAATATTTGACCACATTCCTATCTTGCTGGCCTCTACGTCTACGTGGGACCTTCATATACATCAATAACGTAATATAACCTAACCTAACCCAACCTAACATCTCGGCGGTAATATTTGACAACATTCCTGGCGAGTTGGCCTCTACGTCTCCGTGGGACCTTTATATACATCAATAACGTAACACAACCTAACCTCACCCAATCTAACATCTCGGCGGTAATATTTGACAACATTCCTGGCGAGTTGGCCTCTACGTCTCCGTTTGACCTTCATATACATCAATAACGTAATATAAGCTAACCTAACCCAACCTAACATCTCGGCGGTAATATTTGACATCATTCCTGGCGAGTTGGCCTCTACGTCTCTGTGGGACCTTTATATACATCAATAACGTAATATAAACTAGCCTAACTCAACCTAACATCTCGGCGGTAATATTTGACAACATTCCTGGCGAGTTGGCATCTACGTCTCCCTGGGACCTTTATATAATTCAATAACGTAGTATAACCTAACCTAGCCCAATCTAACATTCCGCCGGTAATATTTGACCACATTCCTATCTTGCTGGCCTCTACGTCTACGTGGGACCTTCATATACATCAATAACGTAATATAACCTAACCTAACCCAACCTAACATCTCGGCGGTAATATTTGACAACATTCCTGGCGAGTTGGCCTCTACGTCTCCGTGGGACCTTTATATACATCAATAACATAATATAAGCTAGCCTAACCCAATCTAACACCTCGGCGGTAATATTTGACCACATTCCTGGCGAGTTGGCCTCTACGTCTCCGTTTGACCTTCATATACATCAATAAAGTAATATAAGCTAACCTAACCCAACCTAACATCTCGGCGGTAATATTTGACATCATTCCTGGCGAGTTGGCCTCTACGTCTCTGTGGGACCTTTATATACATCAATAACGTAATATAAACTAGCCTAACTCAACCTAACATCTCGGCGGTAATATTTGACAACATTCCTGGCGAGTTGGCATCTACGTCTCCCTGGGACCTTTATATAATTCAATAACGTAGTATAACCTAACCTAGCCCAATCTAACATTCCGCCGGTAATATTTGACCACATTCCTATCTTGCAGGCCTCTACGTCTACGTGGGACCTTCATATACATCAATAACGTAATATAACCTAACCTAACCCAACCTAACATCTCGGCGGTAATATTTGACAACATTCCTGGCGAGTTGGCCTCTACGTCTCCGTGGGACCATTATATACATCAATATCATAATATAAGCTAGCCTAACCCAATCTAACACCTCGGCGGTAATATTTGACCACATTCCTGGCGAGTTGGCCTCTACGTCTCCGTTTGAGCTTCATATACATCAATAACGTAATATATGCTAACCTAACCCAACCTAACATCTCGGCGGTAATATTTGACAACATTCGTGGCGAGTTGGCTTCTCCGTCTCCGTGGGACCTTTATATACTTCATAACGTAGTATAACCTAACCTAACCCAACCTAACATCTCGGCGGTAATATTTGACAACATTCCTGGCGAGTTGGCCTCTACGCCTCCGTGGGACACATAGATACATCTTTAACGTAATATAACCTTACCTAACCCAACCTAACATCTCGGCGGTAATATTTGACCACATTCCTGGCGAGTTGGCCTCTACGTCTCCGTGGGACCTTTATATACATCAATAACGTAATATAGCCTAAGCTAACCCAACCTAACATCTCGGCGGTAATATTTGAACACATTTCTGGCTTGTTGGCCTCTACGTCTCCGTTTGTCCTTCATATACATCAATAACGTAATATAAGCTAACCTAACCCAACCTAACATCTCGGCGGTAATATTTGACAACATTCCTGGCGAGTTGGCCCCTACGTCTCCGTGGGACCTTTATATACATCAATAACATAACATAAGCTAGCCTAACCCAATCTAACATCTCGGCGGTAATATTTGACCACATTCCTGGCTTATAGGCCTCTACTTCTCCGTGGGACCTTTATATACTTCAATAACGTAATATAACCTAACCTAACCCAACCTATCATCTCGGCGGTAATATTTGACAACATTCCTGGCGAGTTGGCCTCTACGTCTCCGTGGGACCTTTAAATACTTCAATAACGTAATATAACCTAACCTAACCCAATCTAACATCTCGGCGGTAATATTTGACCACATTCCTGTCTTGTTGGCCTCTACGTCTCCGTGTAACCCTCATATACATCAATAACGTAGTATAAGCTAGCCTAACCCAATCTAACATCTCGGCGTTAATATTTGACCACATTCCTGGCTTATAGGCCTCTACTTCTCCGTGGGACCTTTATATACTTCAATAACGTAATATAACCTAACCTAACCCAACCTATCATCTCGGCGGTAATATTTGACAACATTCCTGGCGAGTTGGCCTCTACGTCTCCGTGGGACCTTTATATACATCAATATCATAATATAAGCTAGCCTAACCCAATCTAACATCTCGGCGGTAATATTTAACCACATTCCTGGCGAGTTGGCCTCTACGTCGCTGTGGGACTTTTATATACATCAATAACGTAATATAAACTAGCCTAACTCAACCTAACATCTCGGCGGTAATATTTGACAACATTCGTGGCGAGTTGGCCTCTACGTCTCCGTGGGACCTTTATATACATCAATAATGTAATATAAACTAACTTAACCCAACCTAACATCTCGGCGGTAGTATCTGACATCATTCCTGGCGAGTTGGCCTCTACGTCTCCGTTTGACATTCATATACATCAATAACGTAGTTTAACCTAGCCTAAGCCAACCTATCATCTCGGCGGTAATATTTGACAACATTCCTGGCGAGTTGGCCTCTACGTCTCCGTGGGACCTTTATATACATTGATAACATAATATAAGCTAGCCTAACCCAATCTAACACCTCGGCGGTAATATTTGACAACATTCCTGGCGAGTTGGCCTCTACGTCTCCGTTTGAGCTTCATATACATCAATAACGTAATATATGCTAACCTAACCCAACCTAACATCTCGGCGGTAATATTTGACAACATTCGTGGCGAGTTGGCTTCTCCGTCTCCGTGGGACCTTTATATACTTCAATAACGTAATATAACCTAACCAAACCCAACCTATCATCTCGGCGGTAATATTTGACAACATTCCTGGCGAGTTGGCCTCTACGTCTCCGTGGGACCTTTATATACATCAATAACATAATATATCCTAGCCTAACCCAATCTAACATCTCGGCGTTAATATTTGACCACATTCCTGGCTTATAGGCCTCTACTTCTCCGTGGGACCTTTATATACTTCAATAACGTAATATAACCTAACCTAACCCAACCTATCATCTCGGCGGTAATATTTGACAACATTCCTGGCGAGTTGGCCTCTACGTCTCCGTGGGACCTTTATATACATCAATATCATAATATAAGCTAGCCTAACCCAATCTAACATCTCGGCGGTAATATTTAACCACATTCCTGGCGAGTTGGCCTCTACGTCGCTGTGGGACCTTTATATACATCAATAACGTAATATAAACTAGCCTAACTCAACCTAACATCTCGGCGGTAATATTTGAGAACATTCGTGGCGAGTTGGCCTCTACGTCTCCGTGGGACCTTTATATACATCAATAATGTAATATAAACTAACTTAACCCAACCTAACATCTCGGCGGTAGTATCTGACATCATTCCTGGCGAGTTGGCCTCTACGTCTCCGTGTAACCCTCATATACATCAATAACGTAGTATAACCTAACCTAACCCAACCTATCATCTCGGCGGTAATATTTGACAACATTCCTGGCGAGTTGGCCTCTACGCCTCCGTGGGACACATAGATACATCTGTAACGTAATATAACCTTACCTAACCCAACCTAACATCTCGGCGGTAATATTTGACCACATTCCTGGCGAGTTGGCCTCTACGTCTCCGTGGGACCTTTATATACATCAATAACGTAATATAACCTAACTTACCCCAACCTAACATCTCGGCGGTAGTATCTGACATCATTCCTGGCGAGTTGGCCTCTACGTCTCCGTTTGACATTCATATACATCAATAACGTAGTTTAACCTAGCCTAAGCCAACCTATCATCTCGGCGGTAATATTTGACAACATTCCTGGCGAGTTGGCCTCTACGTCTCCGTGGGACCTTTATATACTTCAATAACGTAATATAACCTAACCTAACCCAACCTATCATCTCGGCGGTAATATTTGACAACATTCCTGGCGAGTTGGCCTCTACGTCTCTGTGGGACCTTTATATACATCAATAACGTAATATAAACTAGCCTAACTCAACCTAACATCTCGGCGGTAATATTTGACAACATTCCTGGCGAGTTGGCATCTACGTCTCCGTGGGACCTTTATATAATTCAATAACGTAGTATAACCTAACCTAGCCCAATCTAACATTCCGCCGGTAATATTTGACCACATTCCTATCTTGCTGGCCTCTACGTCTACGTGGGACCTTCATATACATCAATAACGTAATATAACCTAACCTAACCCAACCTAACATCTCGGCGGTAATATTTGACAACATTCCTGGCGAGTTGGCCTCTACGTCTCCGTGGGACCTTTATATACATCAATAACATAATATAAGCTAGCCTAACCCAATCTAACACCTCGGCGGTAATATTTGACCACATTCCTGGCGAGTTGGCCTCTACGTCTCCGTTTGACCTTCATATACATCAATAAAGTAATATAAGCTAACCTAACCCAACCTAACATCTCGGCGGTAATATTTGACATCATTCCTGGCGAGTTGGCCTCTACGTCTCTGTGGGACCTTTATATACATCAATAACGTAATATAAACTAGCCTAACTCAACCTAACATCTCGGCGGTAATATTTGACAACATTCCTGGCGAGTTGGCATCTACGTCTCCCTGGGACCTTTATATAATTCAATAACGTAGTATAACCTAACCTAGCCCAATCTAACATTCCGCCGGTAATATTTGACCACATTCCTATCTTGCTGGCCTCTACGTCTACGTGGGACCTTCATATACATCAATAACGTAATATAACCTAACCTAACCCAACCTAACATCTCGGCGGTAATATTTGACAACATTCCTGGCGAGTTGGCCTCTACGTCTCCGTGGGACCATTATATACATCAATATCATAATATAAGCTAGCCTAACCCAATCTAACACCTCGGCGGTAATATTTGACCACATTCCTGGCGAGTTGGCCTCTACGTCTCCGTTTGAGCTTCATATACATCAATAACGTAATATATGCTAACCTAACCCAACCTAACATCTCGGCGGTAATATTTGACAACATTCGTGGCGAGTTGGCTTCTCCGTCTCCGTGGGACCTTTATATACTTTATAACGTAGTATAACCTAACCTAACCCAACCTAACATTTCGGCGGTAATATTTGACAACATTCCTGGCGAGTTGGCCTCTACGCCTCCGTGGGACACATAGATACATCTTTAACGTAATATAACCTTACCTAACCCAACCTAACATCTCGGCGGTAATATTTGACCACATTCCTGGCGAGTTGGCCTCTACGTCTCCGTGGGACCTTTATATACATCAATAACGTAATATAGCCTAAGCTAACCCAACCTAACATCTCGGCGGTAATATTTGAACACATTTCTGGCTTGTTGGCCTCTACGTCTCCGTTTGTCCTTCATATACATCAATAACGTAATATAAGCTAACCTAACCCAACCTAACATCTCGGCGGTAATATTTGACAACATTCCTGGCGAGTTGGCCCCTACGTCTCCGTGGGACCTTTATATACATCAATAACATAACATAAGCTAGCCTAACCCAATCTAACATCTCGGCGGTAATATTTGACCACATTCCTGGCTTATAGGCCTCTACTTCTCCGTGGGACCTTTATATACTTCAATAACGTAATATAACCTAACCTAACCCAACCTATCATCTCGGCGGTAATATTTGACAACATTCCTGGCGAGTTGGCCTCTACGTCTCCGTGGGACCTTTATATACTTCAATAACGTAATATAACCTAACCTAACCCAATCTAACATCTCGGCGGTAATATTTGACCACATTCCTGTCTTGTTGGCCTCTACGTCTCCGTGTAACCCTCATATACATCAATAACGTAGTATAAGCTAGCCTAACCCAATCTAACATCTCGGCGTTAATATTTGACCACATTCCTGGCTTATAGGCCTCTACTTCTCCGTGGGACCTTTATATACTTCAATAACGTAATATAACCTAACCTAACCCAACCTATCATCTCGGCGGTAATATTTGACAACATTCCTGGCGAGTTGGCCTCTACGTCTCCGTGGGACCTTTATATACATCAATATCATAATATAAGCTAGCCTAACCCAATCTAACATCTCGGCGGTAATATTTAACCACATTCCTGGCGAGTTGGCCTCTACGTCGCTGTGGGACCTTTATATACATCAATAACGTAATATAAACTAGCCTAACTCAACCTAACATCTCGGCGGTAATATTTGACAACATTCGTGGCGAGTTGGCCTCTACGTCTCCGTGGGACCTTTATATACATCAATAATGTAATATAAACTAACTTAACCCAACCTAACATCTCGGCGGTAGTATCTGACATCATTCCTGGCGAGTTGGCCTCTACGTCTCCGTTTGACATTCATATACATCAATAACGTAGTTTAACCTAGCCTAAGCCAACCTATCATCTCGGCGGTAATATTTGACAACATTCCTGGCGAGTTGGCCTCTACGTCTCCGTGGGACCTTTATATACATTGATAACATAATATAAGCTAGCCTAACCCAATGTAACACCTCGGCGGTAATATTTGACAACATTCCTGGCGAGTTGGCCTCTACGTCTCCGTTTGAGCTTCATATACATCAATAACGTAATATATGCTAACCTAACCCAACCTAACATCTCGGCGGTAATATTTGACAACATTCGTGGCTTATAGGCCTCTACTTCTCCGTGGGACCTTTATATACTTCAATAACGTAATATAACCTAACCTAACCCAACCTATCATCTCGGCGGTAATATTTGACAACATTCCTGGCGAGTTGGCCTCTACGTCTCCGTGGGACCTTTATATACTTCAATAACGTAATATAACCTAACCTAACCCAATCTAACATCTCGGCGGTAATATTTGACCACATTCCTGTCTTGTTGGCCTCTACGTCTCCGTGTAACCCTCATATACATCAATAACGTAGTATAAGCTAGCCTAACCCAATCTAACATCTCGGCGTTAATATTTGACCACATTCCTGGCTTATAGGCCTCTACTTCTCCGTGGGACCTTTATATACTTCAATAACGTAATATAACCTAACCTAACCCAACCTATCATCTCGGCGGTAATATTTGACAACATTCCTGGCGAGTTGGCCTCTACGTCTCCGTGGGACCTTTATATACATCAATAATGTAATATAAACTAACTTAACCCAACCTAACATCTCGGCGGTAGTATCTGACATCATTCCTGGCGAGTTGGCCTCTACGTCTCCGTTTGACATTCATATACATCAATAACGTAGTTTAACCTAGCCTAAGCCAACCTATCATCTCGGCGGTAATATTTGACAACATTCCTGGCGAGTTGGCCTCTACGTCTCCGTGGGACCTTTATATACATTGATAACATAATATAAGCTAGCCTAACCCAATGTAACACCTCGGCGGTAATATTTGACAACATTCCTGGCGAGTTGGCCTCTACGTCTCCGTTTGAGCTTCATATACATCAATAACGTAATATATGCTAACCTAACCCAACCTAACATCTCGGCGGTAATATTTGACAACATTCGTGGCGAATTGGCTTCTCCGTCTCCGTGGGACCTTTATATACTTCAATAACGTAATATAACCTAACCTAACCCAACCTATCATCTCGTTGGTAATATTTGACAACATTCCAGGCGAGTTGGCCTCTACGTCTCCGTGGGACCTTTATATACATCAATATCATAATATAAGCTAGCCTAACCCAATCTAACATCTCGGCGGTAATATTTAACCACATTCCTGGCGAGTTGGCCTCTACGTCGCTGTGGGACCTTTATATACTTCATTAACGTAATATAACCTAACCTAACCCAACCTATCATCTCGGCGGTAATATTTGACAACATTCCTGGCGAGTTGGCCTCTACGCCTCCGTGGGACACATAGATACATCTGTAACGTAATATAACCTTACCTAACCCAACCTAACATCTCGGCGGTAATATTTGACCACATTCCTGGCGAGTTGGCCTCTACGTCTCCGTGGGACCTTTATATACATCAATAACGTAATATAACCTAACTTACCCCAACCTAACATCTCGGCGGTAGTATCTGACATCATTCCTGGCGAGTTGGCCTCTACGTCTCCGTTTGACATTCATATACATCAATAACGTAGTTTAACCTAGCCTAAGCCAACCTATCATCTCGGCGGTAATATTTGACAACATTCCTGGCGAGTTGGCCTCTACGTCTCCGTGGGACCTTTATATACATCAATAACGTAATATAGCCTAAGCTAACCCAACCTAACATCTCGGCGGTAATATTTGAACACATTTCTGGCTTGTTGGCCTCTACGTCTCCGTTTGTCCTTCATATACATCAATAACGTAATATAAGCTAACCTAACCCAACCTAACATCTCGGCGGTAATATTTGACAACATTCCTGGCGAGTTGGCACCTACGTCTCCGTGGGACCTTTATATACATCAATAACATAACATAAGCTAGCCTAACCCAATCTAACATCTCGGCGGTAATATTTGACCACATTCCTGGCTTATAGGCCTCTACTTCTCCGTGGGACCTTTATATACTTCAATAACGTAATATAACCTAACCTAACCCAATCTAACATCTCGGCGGTAATATTTGACCACCTTCCTGTCTTGTTGGCCTCTACGTCTCCGTGTAACCCTCATATACATCAATAACGTAGTATAAGCTAGCCTAACCCAATCTAACATCTCGGCGGTAATATTTGACCACATTCCTGGCTTATAGGCCTCTACTTCTCCGTGGGACCTTTATATACTTCAATAACGTAATATAACCTAACCTAACCCAACCTATCATCTCGGCGGTAATATTTGACAACATTCCTGGCGAGTTGGCCTCTACGTCTCCGTGGGACCTTTATATACATCAATAACATAATATATCCTAGCCTAACCCAATCTAACATCTCGGCGGTAATATTTGCCCACATTTCTGGCTTCTAGGCCTCTACTTCTCCGTGGGACCTTTATATACTTCAATAACGTAATATAACCTAACCTAACCCAACCTATCATCTCGGTGGTAATATTTGACAACATTCCTGGCGAGTTGGCCTCTACGTCTCCGTGGGACCTTTATATACATCAATATCATAATATAAGCTAGCCTAACCCAATCTAACATCTCGGCGGTAATATTTAACCACATTCCTGGCGAGTTGGCCTCTACGTCGCTGTGGGACCTTTATATACATCAATAACGTAATATAACCTAGCCTACCTCAACCTAACATCTCGGCGGTAATATTTGACAACATTTGTGGCGAGTTGGCCTCTACGTCTCCGTGGGACCTTTATATACATCAATAATGTAATATAAACTAACTTAACCCAACCTAACATCTCGGCGGTAGTATCTGACATCATTCCTGGCGAGTTGGCCTCTACGTCTCCGTTTGACATTCATATACATCAATAACGTAGTTTAACCTAGCCTAAGCCAACCTATCATCTCGGCGGTAATATTTGACAACATTCCTGGCGAGTTGGCTTCTCCGTCTCCGTGGGACCTTTATATACTTCATAACGTAGTATAACCTAACCTAACCCAACCTAACATCTCGGCGGTAATATTTGACAACATTCCTGGCGAGTTGGCCTCTACGCCTCCGTGGGACACATAGATACATCTGTAACGTAATATAACCTTACCTAACCCAACCTAACATCTCGGCGGTAATATTTGACCACATTCCTGGCGAGTTGGCCTCTACGTCTCCGTGGGACCTTTATATACATCAATAACGTAATATAACCTAACCTAACCCAACCTATCATCTCGTTGGTAATATTTGACAACATTCCAGGCGAGTTGGCCTCTACGTCTCCGTGGGACCTTTATATACATCAATATCATAATATAAGCTAGCCTAACCCAATCTAACATCTCGGCGGTAATATTTGACCACATTCCTGGCGAGTTGGCCTCTACGTCTCCGTGGGACCTTTATATACATCAATAACGTAATATAACCTAACTTACCCCAACCTAACATCTCGGCGGTAGTATCTGACATCATTCCTGGCGAGTTGGCCTCTACGTCTCCGTTTGACATTCATATACATCAATAACGTAGTTTAACCTAGCCTAAGCCAACCTATCATCTCGGCGGTAATATTTGACAACATTCCTGGCGAGTTGGCCTCTACGTCTCCGTGGGAGCTTTATATACATTGATAACATAATATAAGCTAGCCTAACCCAATCTAACACCTCGGCGGTAATATTTGACAACATTCCTGGCGAGTTGGCCTCTACGTCTCCGTGGGACTTTTATATACATCAATAACGTAATATAGCCTAAGCTAACCCAACCTAACATCTCGGCGGTAATATTTGACAACATTCCTGGCGAGTTGGCCTCTACGCCTCCGTGGGACACATAGATACATCTGTAACGTAATATAACCTTACCTAACCCAACCTAACATCTCGGCGGTAATATTTGACCACATTCCTGGCGAGTTGGCCTCTACGTCTCCGTGGGACTTTTATATACATCAATAACGTAATATAGCCTAAGCTAACCCAACCTAACATCTCGGCGGTAATATTTGAACACATTTCTGGCTTGTTGGCCTCTACGTCTCCGTTTGTCCTTCATATACATCAATAACGTAATATAAGCTAACCTAACCCAACCTAACATCTCGGCGGTAATATTTGACAACATTCCTGGCGAGTTGGCCCCTACGTCTCCGTGGGACCTTTATATACATGAATAACATAACATAAGCTAGCCTAACCCAATCTAACATCTCGGCGGTAATATTTGACCACATTCCTGGCTTATAGGCCTCTACTTCTCCGTGGGACCTTTATATACTTCAATAACGTAATATAACCTAACCTAACCCAATCTAACATCTCGGCGGTAATATTTGACCACCTTCCTGTCTTGTTGGCCTCTACGTCTCCGTGTAACCCTCATATACATCAATAACGTAGTATAAGCTAGCCTAACCCAATCTAACATCTCGGCGGTAATATTTGACCACATTCCTGGCTTATAGGCCTCTACTTCTCCGTGGGACCTTTATATACTTCAATAACGTAATATAACCTAACCTAACCCAACCTATCATCTCGGCGGTAATATTTGACAACATTCCTGGCGAGTTGGCCTCTACGTCTCCGTGGGACCTTTATATACATCAATAACATAATATATCCTAGCCTAACCCAATCTAACATCTCGGCGGTAATATTTGCCCACATTTCTGGCTTCTAGGCCTCTACTTCTCCGTGGGACCTTTATATACTTCAATAACGTAATATAATCTAACCTAACCCAATCTAACATCTCGGCGGTAATATTTGACCACATTCCTGTCTTGTTGGCCTCTACGTCTCCGTGTAACCCTCATATACATCAATAACGTAGTATAAGCTAGCCTAACCCAATCTAACATCTCGGCGGTAATATTTGACCACATTCCTGGCCTATAGGCTTCTACTTCTCCGTGGGACCTTTATATACTTCATTAACGTAATATAACCTAACCTAACCCAACCTATCATCTCGGCGGTAATATTTGACAACATTCCTGGCGAGTTAGCCTCTACGTCTCCGTGGGACCTTTATATACATCAATAACATAATACAAGCTAGCCTAACCCAATCTAACATCTCGGCGGTAATATTTGAACACATTTCTGGCTTGTTGGCCTCTACGTCTCCGTTTGACCTTCATACACATCAATAACGTAATATAAGCTAACCTAAACCAAACTAACATTTCGGCGGTAATATTTGACATCATTCCTGTCGAGTTGGCCTCCACGTCTCCGTGGGACACATAGATACATCTGTAACGTAATATAACCTAACCTAACCCAACCTAACATCTCGGCGGTAATATTTGACCACGTTCCTGGCGAGTTGGCCTCTACGTCTCCGTGGGACCTTTATATACATCAATAACGTAATATAGCCTAACCTAACCCAACCTAACATCTCGGCGGTAATATTTGAACACATTTCTGGCTTGTTGGCCTCTACGTCTCCGTTTGACCTTCATATACATCAATAACGTAATATAAGCTAACCTAACCCAACCTAACATCTCGGCGGTAATATTTGACATCATTCCTGGCGAGTTGGCCTCTACGTCTCTGTGGGACCTTTATATACATCAATAACGTAATATAAACTAGCCTAACTCAACCTAACATCTCGGCGGTAATATTTGACAACATTCCTGGCGAGTTGGCATCTACGTCTCCCTGGGACCTTTATATAATTCAATAACGTAATATAACCTCACCTAACCCAATCTAACATTCCGCCGGTAATATTTGACCACATTCCTATCTTGTTGGCCTCTACGTCTACGTGGGACCTTCATATACATCGATAACGTAATATAACCTAACCTAACCCAACCTAACATCTCGGCGGTAATATTTGACAACATTCCTGGCGAGTTGGCCTCTACGTCTCCGTGGGACCATTATATACATCAATATCATAATATAAGCTAGCCTAACCCAATCTAACACCTCGGCGGTAATATTTGACCACATTCCTGGCGAGTTGGCCTCTACGTCTCCGTTTGACCTTCATATACATCAATAAAGTAATATAAGCTAACCTAACCCATCTAACATCTCGGCGGTAATATTTGACAACATTCCTGGCGAGTTGGCCTCTACGTCTCCGTTTGACCTTCATATACATCAATAACGTAATATAAGCTAACCTAACCCAACCTAACATCTCGGCGGTAATATTTGACAACATTCCTGGCGAGTTGGCCTCTACGCCTCCGTTTGACCTTCATATACATCAATAACGTAATTTAACCTATCCTAGCACAAGCTATCATCTCGGCGGTAATATTTGACAACATTCCTGTCGAGTTGGCCTCTTCGTCTCTGTGGGACCTTTATATACATCAATAACGTAATATAACCTAACCTAACCCAATCTAACATCTCGGCGCTAATATTTGACTACATTCCTGGCGAGTTGGCCTCTACGGCTCCGTGGGACCCTTAGATACATCTGTAACGTAATATAACCTAACCTAACCCAACCTAACATCTTGGCGGTAATATTTGACAACATTCCTGGCGAGTTGGCCTCTACGTCTCCGTGGGACCTTTATATACATCAATAACATAATATAAGCTAGCCTAACCCAATCTAACACCTCGGCGGTAATATTTGACCACATTCCTGGCGAGTTGGCCTCTACGTCTCCGTTTGACCTTCATATACATCAATAACGTAATATAAGCTAACCTAACCCAACCTAACATCTCGGCGGTAATATTTGACAACATTCCTGGCGAGTTGGCCTCTACGTCTCCGTTTGACCTTCATATACATCAATAAGGTAATACAACCTAACCTAATCCAACCTATCATCTCGGCGGTAATATTTGACAACATTCCTGGCGAGTTGGCCTCTACGTCTCCGTGGGACCTTTATATACATCAATAACGTAATATAACCTAACCTAACCCAATCTAACATCTCGGCGCTAATATTTGACTACATTCCTGGCGAGTTGGCCTCTACGTCTCCGTGGGACCCTTAGATACATCTGTAACGTAATATAACCTAACCTAACCCAACCTAACCTCTCGGCGGTAATATTTGACACCATTCCCGGCGAGTTGGCATCTACGTCTCCCTGGGACATTTATATACATCAATAACGTAACACAACCTAACCTCACCCAATCTAACATCTCGGCGGTAATATTTGACAACATTCCTGGCGAGTTGGCCTCTACGTCTCCGTTTGACCTTCATATACATCAATAACGTAATATAAGCTAACCTAACCCAACCTAACATCTCGGCGGTAATATTTGACAACATTCCTGGCGAGTTGGCCTCTACGTCTCCGTTTGACCTTCATATACATCAATAAGGTAATACAACCTAACCTAATCCAACCTATCATCTCGGCGGTAATATTTGACCACATTCCTGTCTTGTTGGCCTCTACGTCTACGTGGGACCTTCATATACATAAATAACGTAATATAACCTAACTTAACCCAACCTAACATCTCGGAGGTAGTATTTGACATCATTCCTGGCGAGTTGGCCTTTACGTCTCCGTTTGACATTCATATACATCAATAACGTAGCTTAACCTAACCTAACCCAACCTAAAATCTCGGCGGTAATATTTGACAACATTCCTGGCGAGTTGGCATCTACGTCTCTCTGGGACCTTTATATAATTCAATAACGTAATATAACCTAACCTAACCCAATCTAACACCTCGGCGGTAATATTTGACAACATTCGTGGCGAATTGGCTTCTCCGTCTCCGTGGGACCTTTATATACTTCAATAACGTAATATAACCTAACCTAACCCAACCTATCATCTCGTTGGTAATATTTGACAACATTCCAGGCGAGTTGGCCTCTACGTCTCCGTGGGACCTTTATATACATCAATATCATAATATAAGCTAGCCTAACCCAATCTAACATCTCGGCGGTAATATTTAACCACATTCCTGGCGAGTTGGCCTCTACGTCGCTGTGGGACCTTTATATACTTCATTAACGTAATATAACCTAACCTAACCCAACCTATCATCTCGGCGGTAATATTTGACAACATTCCTGGCGAGTTGGCCTCTACGCCTCCGTGGGACACATAGATACATCTGTAACGTAATATAACCTTACCTAACCCAACCTAACATCTCGGCGGTAATATTTGACCACATTCCTGGCGAGTTGGCCTCTACGTCTCCGTGGGACCTTTATATACATCAATAACGTAATATAACGTAACTTACCCCAACCTAACATCTCGGCGGTAGTATCTGACATCATTCCTGGCGAGTTGGCCTCTACGTCTCCGTTTGACATTCATATACATCAATAACGTAGTTTAACCTAGCCTAAGCCAACCTATCATCTCGGCGGTAATATTTGACAACATTCCTGGCGAGTTGGCCTCTACGTCTCCGTGGGACCTTTATATACATCAATAACGTAATATAGCCTAAGCTAACCCAACCTAACATCTCGGCGGTAATATTTGAACACATTTCTGGCTTGTTGGCCTCTACGTCTCCGTTTGTCCTTCATATACATCAATAACGTAATATAAGCTAACCTAACCCAACCTAACATCTCGGCGGTAATATTTGACAACATTCCTGGCGAGTTGGCACCTACGTCTCCGTGGGACCTTTATATACATCAATAACATAACATAAGCTAGCCTAACCCAATCTAACATCTCGGCGGTAATATTTGACCACATTCCTGGCTTATAGGCCTCTACTTCTCCGTGGGACCTTTATATACTTCAATAACGTAATATAACCTAACCTAACCCAATCTAACATCTCGGCGGTAATATTTGACCACCTTCCTGTCTTGTTGGCCTCTACGTCTCCGTGTAACCCTCATATACATCAATAACGTAGTATAAGCTAGCCTAACCCAATCTAACATCTCGGCGGTAATATTTGACCACATTCCTGGCTTATAGGCCTCTACTTCTCCGTGGGACCTTTATATACTTCAATAACGTAATATAACCTAACCTAACCCAACCTATCATCTCGGCGGTAATATTTGACAACATTCCTGGCGAGTTGGCCTCTACGTCTCCGTGGGACCTTTATATACATCAATAACATAATATATCCTAGCCTAACCCAATCTAACATCTCGGCGGTAATATTTGCCCACATTTCTGGCTTCTAGGCCTCTACTTCTCCGTGGGACCTTTATATACTTCAATAACGTAATATAACCTAACCTAACCCAACCTATCATCTCGGTGGTAATATTTGACAACATTCCTGGCGAGTTGGCCTCTACGTCTCCGTGGGACCTTTATATACATCAATATCATAATATAAGCTAGCCTAACCCAATCTAACATCTCGGCGGTAATATTTAACCACATTCCTGGCGAGTTGGCCTCTACGTCGCTGTGGGACCTTTATATACATCAATAACGTAATATAACCTAGCCTACCTCAACCTAACATCTCGGCGGTAATATTTGACAACATTTGTGGCGAGTTGGCCTCTACGTCTCCGTGGGACCTTTATATACATCAATAATGTAATATAAACTAACTTAACCCAACCTAACATCTCGGCGGTAGTATCTGACATCATTCCTGGCGAGTTGGCCTCTACGTCTCCGTTTGACATTCATATACATCAATAACGTAGTTTAACCTAGCCTAAGCCAACCTATCATCTCGGCGGTAATATTTGACAACATTCCTGGCGAGTTGGCTTCTCCGTCTCCGTGGGACCTTTATATACTTCATAACGTAGTATAACCTAACCTAACCCAACCTAACATCTCGGCGGTAATATTTGACAACATTCCTGGCGAGTTGGCCTCTACGCCTCCGTGGGACACATAGATACATCTGTAACGTAATATAACCTTACCTAACCCAACCTAACATCTCGGCGGTAATATTTGACCACATTCCTGGCGAGTTGGCCTCTACGTCTCCGTGGGACCTTTATATACATCAATAACGTAATATAACCTAACCTAACCCAACCTATCATCTCGTTGGTAATATTTGACAACATTCCAGGCGAGTTGGCCTCTACGTCTCCGTGGGACCTTTATATACATCAATATCATAATATAAGCTAGCCTAACCCAATCTAACATCTCGGCGGTAATATTTGACCACATTCCTGGCGAGTTGGCCTCTACGTCTCCGTGGGACCTTTATATACATCAATAACGTAATATAACCTAACTTACCCCAACCTAACATCTCGGCGGTAGTATCTGACATCATTCCTGGCGAGTTGGCCTCTACGTCTCCGTTTGACATTCATATACATCAATAACGTAGTTTAACCTAGCCTAAGCCAACCTATCATCTCGGCGGTAATATTTGACAACATTCCTGGCGAGTTGGCCTCTACGTCTCCGTGGGAGCTTTATATACATTGATAACATAATATAAGCTAGCCTAACCCAATCTAACACCTCGGCGGTAATATTTGACAACATTCCTGGCGAGTTGGCCTCTACGTCTCCGTGGGACTTTTATATACATCAATAACGTAATATAGCCTAAGCTAACCCAACCTAACATCTCGGCGGTAATATTTGACAACATTCCTGGCGAGTTGGCCTCTACGCCTCCGTGGGACACATAGATACATCTGTAACGTAATATAACCTTACCTAACCCAACCTAACATCTCGGCGGTAATATTTGACCACATTCCTGGCGAGTTGGCCTCTACGTCTCCGTGGGACTTTTATATACATCAATAACGTAATATAGCCTAAGCTAACCCAACCTAACATCTCGGCGGTAATATTTGAACACATTTCTGGCTTGTTGGCCTCTACGTCTCCGTTTGTCCTTCATATACATCAATAACGTAATATAAGCTAACCTAACCCAACCTAACATCTCGGCGGTAATATTTGACAACATTCCTGGCGAGTTGGCCCCTACGTCTCCGTGGGACCTTTATATACATGAATAACATAACATAAGCTAGCCTAACCCAATCTAACATCTCGGCGGTAATATTTGACCACATTCCTGGCTTATAGGCCTCTACTTCTCCGTGGGACCTTTATATACTTCAATAACGTAATATAACCTAACCTAACCCAATCTAACATCTCGGCGGTAATATTTGACCACCTTCCTGTCTTGTTGGCCTCTACGTCTCCGTGTAACCCTCATATACATCAATAACGTAGTATAAGCTAGCCTAACCCAATCTAACATCTCGGCGGTAATATTTGACCACATTCCTGGCTTATAGGCCTCTACTTCTCCGTGGGACCTTTATATACTTCAATAACGTAATATAACCTAACCTAACCCAACCTATCATCTCGGCGGTAATATTTGACAACATTCCTGGCGAGTTGGCCTCTACGTCTCCGTGGGACCTTTATATACATCAATAACATAATATATCCTAGCCTAACCCAATCTAACATCTCGGCGGTAATATTTGCCCACATTTCTGGCTTCTAGGCCTCTACTTCTCCGTGGGACCTTTATATACTTCAATAACGTAATATAATCTAACCTAACCCAATCTAACATCTCGGCGGTAATATTTGACCACATTCCTGTCTTGTTGGCCTCTACGTCTCCGTGTAACCCTCATATACATCAATAACGTAGTATAAGCTAGCCTAACCCAATCTAACATCTCGGCGGTAATATTTGACCACATTCCTGGCCTATAGGCTTCTACTTCTCCGTGGGACCTTTATATACTTCATTAACGTAATATAACCTAACCTAACCCAACCTATCATCTCGGCGGTAATATTTGACAACATTCCTGGCGAGTTAGCCTCTACGTCTCCGTGGGACCTTTATATACATCAATAACATAATACAAGCTAGCCTAACCCAATCTAACATCTCGGCGGTAATATTTGAACACATTTCTGGCTTGTTGGCCTCTACGTCTCCGTTTGACCTTCATACACATCAATAACGTAATATAAGCTAACCTAAACCAAACTAACATTTCGGCGGTAATATTTGACATCATTCCTGTCGAGTTGGCCTCCACGTCTCCGTGGGACACATAGATACATCTGTAACGTAATATAACCTAACCTAACCCAACCTAACATCTCGGCGGTAATATTTGACCACGTTCCTGGCGAGTTGGCCTCTACGTCTCCGTGGGACCTTTATATACATCAATAACGTAATATAGCCTAACCTAACCCAACCTAACATCTCGGCGGTAATATTTGAACACATTTCTGGCTTGTTGGCCTCTACGTCTCCGTTTGACCTTCATATACATCAATAACGTAATATAAGCTAACCTAACCCAACCTAACATCTCGGCGGTAATATTTGACATCATTCCTGGCGAGTTGGCCTCTACGTCTCTGTGGGACCTTTATATACATCAATAACGTAATATAAACTAGCCTAACTCAACCTAACATCTCGGCGGTAATATTTGACAACATTCCTGGCGAGTTGGCATCTACGTCTCCCTGGGACCTTTATATAATTCAATAACGTAATATAACCTCACCTAACCCAATCTAACATTCCGCCGGTAATATTTGACCACATTCCTATCTTGTTGGCCTCTACGTCTACGTGGGACCTTCATATACATCGATAACGTAATATAACCTAACCTAACCCAACCTAACATCTCGGCGGTAATATTTGACAACATTCCTGGCGAGTTGGCCTCTACGTCTCCGTGGGACCATTATATACATCAATATCATAATATAAGCTAGCCTAACCCAATCTAACACCTCGGCGGTAATATTTGACCACATTCCTGGCGAGTTGGCCTCTACGTCTCCGTTTGACCTTCATATACATCAATAAAGTAATATAAGCTAACCTAACCCATCTAACATCTCGGCGGTAATATTTGACAACATTCCTGGCGAGTTGGCCTCTACGTCTCCGTTTGACCTTCATATACATCAATAACGTAATATAAGCTAACCTAACCCAACCTAACATCTCGGCGGTAATATTTGACAACATTCCTGGCGAGTTGGCCTCTACGCCTCCGTTTGACCTTCATATACATCAATAACGTAATTTAACCTATCCTAGCACAAGCTATCATCTCGGCGGTAATATTTGACAACATTCCTGTCGAGTTGGCCTCTTCGTCTCTGTGGGACCTTTATATACATCAATAACGTAATATAACCTAACCTAACCCAATCTAACATCTCGGCGCTAATATTTGACTACATTCCTGGCGAGTTGGCCTCTACGGCTCCGTGGGACCCTTAGATACATCTGTAACGTAATATAACCTAACCTAACCCAACCTAACATCTTGGCGGTAATATTTGACAACATTCCTGGCGAGTTGGCCTCTACGTCTCCGTGGGACCTTTATATACATCAATAACATAATATAAGCTAGCCTAACCCAATCTAACACCTCGGCGGTAATATTTGACCACATTCCTGGCGAGTTGGCCTCTACGTCTCCGTTTGACCTTCATATACATCAATAACGTAATATAAGCTAACCTAACCCAACCTAACATCTCGGCGGTAATATTTGACAACATTCCTGGCGAGTTGGCCTCTACGTCTCCGTTTGACCTTCATATACATCAATAAGGTAATACAACCTAACCTAATCCAACCTATCATCTCGGCGGTAATATTTGACAACATTCCTGGCGAGTTGGCCTCTACGTCTCCGTGGGACCTTTATATACATCAATAACGTAATATAACCTAACCTAACCCAATCTAACATCTCGGCGCTAATATTTGACTACATTCCTGGCGAGTTGGCCTCTACGTCTCCGTGGGACCCTTAGATACATCTGTAACGTAATATAACCTAACCTAACCCAACCTAACCTCTCGGCGGTAATATTTGACACCATTCCCGGCGAGTTGGCATCTACGTCTCCCTGGGACATTTATATACATCAATAACGTAACACAACCTAACCTCACCCAATCTAACATCTCGGCGGTAATATTTGACAACATTCCTGGCGAGTTGGCCTCTACGTCTCCGTTTGACCTTCATATACATCAATAACGTAATATAAGCTAACCTAACCCAACCTAACATCTCGGCGGTAATATTTGACAACATTCCTGGCGAGTTGGCCTCTACGTCTCCGTTTGACCTTCATATACATCAATAAGGTAATACAACCTAACCTAATCCAACCTATCATCTCGGCGGTAATATTTGACCACATTCCTGTCTTGTTGGCCTCTACGTCTACGTGGGACCTTCATATACATAAATAACGTAATATAACCTAACTTAACCCAACCTAACATCTCGGAGGTAGTATTTGACATCATTCCTGGCGAGTTGGCCTTTACGTCTCCGTTTGACATTCATATACATCAATAACGTAGCTTAACCTAACCTAACCCAACCTAAAATCTCGGCGGTAATATTTGACAACATTCCTGGCGAGTTGGCATCTACGTCTCTCTGGGACCTTTATATAATTCAATAACGTAATATAACCTAACCTAACCCAATCTAACACCTCGGCGGTAATATTTGACAACATTCCTGGCGAGTTGGCCTCTACGTCTCCGTGGGACCTTTATATACATCAATAACATAATATAAGCTAGCCTAACCCAATCTAACACCTCGGCGGTAATATTTGACAACATTCCTGGCGAGTTGGCCTCTACGTCTCCGTGGGACCTTTATATACATCAATAACATAATATAAGCTAGCCTAACCCAATCTAACACCTCGGCGGTAATATTTGACCACATTCCTGGCGAGTTGGCCTCTACGTCTCCGTTTGACCTTCATATACATCAATAACGTAATATAACCTAACTTAACCCAACCTAACATCTCGGAGGTAGTATTTGACATCATTCCTGGCGAGTTGGCCTTTACGTCTCCGTTTGACATTCATATACATCAATAACGTAGCTTAACCTAACCTAACCCAACCTAAAATCTCGGCGGTAATATTTGACAACATTCCTGGCGAGTTGGCATCTACGTCTCTCTGGGACCTTTATATAATTCAATAACGTAATATAACCTAACCTAACCCAATCTAACATTCCGGCGGTAATATTTGACCACATTCCTATCTCGTTGGCCTCTACGTCTACGTGGGACCTTCATATACATCAATAACGTAATATAACCTAACCTAACCCAATCTAACATCTCGGCGCTAATATTTGACAACATTCCTGGCGAGTTGGCATCTACGTCACCCTGGGACCTTTATATAATTCAATAACGTAATATAACCTAACCTAACCCAATCTAACATTTCGGCGGTAATATTTGACCACATTCCTGTCTTGTTGGCCTCTACGTCTACGTGGGACCTTCATATACATAAATAACGTAATATAACCTAACTTAACCCAACCTAACATCTCGGAGGTAGTATTTGACATCATTCCTGGCGAGTTGGCCTCTACGTCTCCGTTTGACATTCATATACATCAATAACGTAGCTTAACCTAACCTAACCCAACCTAAAATCTCGGCGGTAATATTTGACAACATTCCTGGCGAGTTGGGATCTACGTCTCTCTGGGACCTTTATATAATTCAATAACGTAATATAACCTAACCTAACCCAATCTAACATTCCGGCGGTAATATTTGACCACATTCCTATCTTGTTGGCCTCTACGTCTACGTGGGACCTTCATATACATCAATAACGTAATATAACCTAACCTAACCCAACCTAACATCTCGGCGGTAATATTTGACAACATTCCTGGCGAGTTGGCCTCTACGTCTCCGTGGGACCATTATATACATCAATATCATAATATAAGCTAGCCTAACCCAATCTAACACCTCGGCGGTAATATTTGACCACATTCCTGGCGAGTTGGCCTCTACGTCTCCGTTTGACCTTCATATACATCAATAAAGTAATATAAGCTAACCTAACCCAACCTAACATCTCGGCGGTAATATTTGGCAACATTCCTGGCGAGTTGGCCTCTACGTCTCCGTTTGACCTTCATATACATCAATAACGTAATATAAGCTAACCTAACCCAACCTAACATCTCGGCGGTAATATTTGACAACATTCCTGGCGAGTTGGCCTCTACGCCTCCGTTTGACCTTCATATACATCAATAACGTAATTTAACCTATCCTAGCACAACCTATCATCTCGGCGGTAATATTTGACAACATTCCTGTCGAGTTGGCCTCTTCGTCTCTGTGGGACCTTTATATACATCAATAACGTAATATAACCTAACCTAACCCAATCTAACATCTCGGCGCTAATGTTTGACTACATTCCTGGCGAGTTGGCCTCTACGGCTCCGTGGGACCCTTAGATACATCTGTAACGTAATATAACCTAACCTAACCCAACCTAACATCTTGGCGGTAATATTTGACAACATTCCTGGCGAGTTGGCCTCTACGTCTCCGTGGGACCTTTATATACATCAATAACATAATATAAGCTAGCCTAACCCAATCTAACACCTCGGCGGTAATATTTGACCACATTCCTGGCGAGTTGGCCTCTACGTCTCCGTTTGACCTTCATATACATCAATAACGTAATATAAGCTAACCTAACCCAACCTAACATCTCGGCGGTAATATTTGACAACATTCCTGGCGAGTTGGCCTCTACGTCTCCGTTTGACCTTCATATACATCAATAAGGTAATACAACCTAACCTAATCCAACCTATCATCTCGGCGGTAATATTTGACAACATTCCTGGCGAGTTGGCCTCTACGTCTCCGTGGGACCTTTATATACATCAATAACGTAATATAACCTAACCTAACCCAATCTAACATCTCGGCGCTAATGTTTGACTACATTCCTGGCGAGTTGGCCTCTACGGCTCCGTGGGACCCTTAGATACATCTGTAACGTAATATAACCTAACCTAACCCAACCTAACATCTTGGCGGTAATATTTGACAACATTCCTGGCGAGTTGGCCTCTACGTCTCCGTGGGACCTTTATATACATCAATAACATAATATAAGCTAGCCTAACCCAATCTAACATCTCGGCGGTAATATTTGACACCATTCCCGGCGAGTTGGCATCTACGTCTCCCTGGGACATTTATATACATCAATAACGTAACACAACCTAACCTCACCCAATCTAACATCTCGGCGGTAATATTTGACAACATTCCTGGCGAGTTGGCCTCTACGTCTCCGTTTGACCTTCATATACATCAATAACGTAATATAAGCTAACCTAACCCAACCTAACATCTCGGCGGTAATATTTGACATCATTCCTGGCGAGTTGGCCTCTACGTCTCTGTGGGACCTTTATATACATCAATAACGTAATATAAACTAGCCTAACTCAACCTAACATCTCGGCGGTAATATTTGACAACATTCCTGGCGAGTTGGCATCTACGTCTCCCTGGGACCTTTATATAATTCAATAACGTAGTATAACCTAACCTAGCCCAATCTAACATTCCGCCGGTAATATTTGACCACATTCCTATCTTGCTGGCCTCTACGTCTACGTGGGACCTTCATATACATCAATAACGTAATATAACCTAACCTAACCCAACCTAACATCTCGGCGGTAATATTTGACAACATTCCTGGCGAGTTGGCCTCTACGTCTCCGTGGGACCTTTATATACATCAATAACATAATATAAGCTAGCCTAACCCAATCTAACACCTCGGCGGTAATATTTGACCACATTCCTGGCGAGTTGGCCTCTACGTCTCCGTTTGACCTTCATATACATCAATAAAGTAATATAAGCTAACCTAACCCAACCTAACATCTCGGCGGTAATATTTGACATCATTCCTGGCGAGTTGGCCTCTACGTCTCTGTGGGACCTTTATATACATCAATAACGTAATATAAACTAGCCTAACTCAACCTAACATCTCGGCGGTAATATTTGACAACATTCCTGGCGAGTTGGCATCTACGTCTCCCTGGGACCTTTATATAATTCAATAACGTAGTATAACCTAACCTAGCCCAATCTAACATTCCGCCGGTAATATTTGACCACATTCCTATCTTGCAGGCCTCTACGTCTACGTGGGACCTTCATATACATCAATAACGTAATATAACCTAACCTAACCCAACCTAACATCTCGGCGGTAATATTTGACAACATTCCTGGCGAGTTGGCCTCTACGTCTCCGTGGGACCATTATATACATCAATATCATAATATAAGCTAGCCTAACCCAATCTAACACCTCGGCGGTAATATTTGACCACATTCCTGGCGAGTTGGCCCCTACGTCTCCGTTTGAGCTTCATATACATCAATAACGTAATATATGCTAACCTAACCCAACCTAACATCTCGGCGGTAATATTTGACAACATTCGTGGCGAGTTGGCTTCTCCGTCTCCGTGGGACCTTTATATACTTCATAACGTAGTATAACCTAACCTAACCCAACCTAACATCTCGGCGGTAATATTTGACAACATTCCTGGCGAGTTGGCCTCTACGCCTCCGTGGGACACATAGATACATCTTTAACGTAATATAACCTTACCTAACCCAACCTAACATCTCGGCGGTAATATTTGACCACATTCCTGGCGAGTTGGCCTCTACGTCTCCGTGGGACCTTTATATACATCAATAACGTAATATAGCCTAAGCTAACCCAACCTAACATCTCGGCGGTAATATTTGAACACATTTCTGGCTTGTTGGCCTCTACGTCTCCGTTTGTCCTTCATATACATCAATAACGTAATATAAGCTAACCTAACCCAACCTAACATCTCGGCGGTAATATTTGACAACATTCCTGGCGAGTTGGCCCCTACGTCTCCGTGGGACCTTTATATACATCAATAACATAACATAAGCTAGCCTAACCCAATCTAACATCTCGGCGGTAATATTTGACCACATTCCTGGCTTATAGGCCTCTACTTCTCCGTGGGACCTTTATATACTTCAATAACGTAATATAACCTAACCTAACCCAACCTATCATCTCGGCGGTAATATTTGACAACATTCCTGGCGAGTTGGCCTCTACGTCTCCGTGGGACCTTTAAATACTTCAATAACGTAATATAACCTAACCTAACCCAATCTAACATCTCGGCGGTAATATTTGACCACATTCCTGTCTTGTTGGCCTCTACGTCTCCGTGTAACCCTCATATACATCAATAACGTAGTATAAGCTAGCCTAACCCAATCTAACATCTCGGCGTTAATATTTGACCACATTCCTGGCTTATAGGCCTCTACTTCTCCGTGGGACCTTTATATACTTCAATAACGTAATATAACCTAACCTAACCCAACCTATCATCTCGGCGGTAATATTTGACAACATTCCTGGCGAGTTGGCCTCTACGTCTCCGTGGGACCTTTATATACATCAATATCATAATATAAGCTAGCCTAACCCAATCTAACATCTCGGCGGTAATATTTAACCACATTCCTGGCGAGTTGGCCTCTACGTCGCTGTGGGACCTTTATATACATCAATAACGTAATATAAACTAGCCTAACTCAACCTAACATCTCGGCGGTAATATTTGACAACATTCGTGGCGAGTTGGCCTCTACGTCTCCGTGGGACCTTTATATACATCAATAATGTAATATAAACTAACTTAACCCAACCTAACATCTCGGCGGTAGTATCTGACATCATTCCTGGCGAGTTGGCCTCTACGTCTCCGTTTGACATTCATATACATCAATAACGTAGTTTAACCTAGCCTAAGCCAACCTATCATCTCGGCGGTAATATTTGACAACATTCCTGGCGAGTTGGCCTCTACGTCTCCGTGGGACCTTTATATACATTGATAACATAATATAAGCTAGCCTAACCCAATCTAACACCTCGGCGGTAATATTTGACAACATTCCTGGCGAGTTGGCCTCTACGTCTCCGTTTGAGCTTCATATACATCAATAACGTAATATATGCTAACCTAACCCAACCTAACATCTCGGCGGTAATATTTGACAACATTCGTGGCGAGTTGGCTTCTCCGTCTCCGTGGGACCTTTATATACTTCAATAACGTAATATAACCTAACCTAACCCAACCTATCATCTCGGCGGTAATATTTGACAACATTCCTGGCGAGTTGGCCTCTACGTCTCCGTGGGACCTTTATATACATCAATAACATAATATATCCTAGCCTAACCCAATCTAACATCTCGGCGTTAATATTTGACCACATTCCTGGCTTATAGGCCTCTACTTCTCCGTGGGACCTTTATATACTTCAATAACGTAATATAACCTAACCTAACCCAACCTATCATCTCGGCGGTAATATTTGACAACATTCCTGGCGAGTTGGCCTCTACGTCTCCGTGGGACCTTTATATACATCAATATCATAATATAAGCTAGCCTAACCCAATCTAACATCTCGGCGGTAATATTTAACCACATTCCTGGCGAGTTGGCCTCTACGTCGCTGTGGGACCTTTATATACATCAATAACGTAATATAAACTAGCCTAACTCAACCTAACATCTCGGCGGTAATATTTGAGAACATTCGTGGCGAGTTGGCCTCTACGTCTCCGTGGGACCTTTATATACATCAATAATGTAATATAAACTAACTTAACCCAACCTAACATCTCGGCGGTAGTATCTGACATCATTCCTGGCGAGTTGGCCTCTACGTCTCCGTTTGACATTCATATACATCAATAACGTAGTTTAACCTAGCCTAAGCCAACCTATCATCTCGGCGGTAATATTTGACAACATTCCTGGCGAGTTGGCCTCTACGTCTCCGTGGGACCTTTATATACTTCAATAACGTAATATAACCTAACCTAACCCAACCTATCATCTCGGCGGTAATATTTGACAACATTCCTGGCGAGTTGGCCTCTACGTCTCTGTGGGACCTTTATATACATCAATAACGTAATATAAACTAGCCTAACTCAACCTAACATCTCGGCGGTAATATTTGACAACATTCCTGGCGAGTTGGCATCTACGTCTCCCTGGGACCTTTATATAATTCAATAACGTAGTATAACCTAACCTAGCCCAATCTAACATTCCGCCGGTAATATTTGACCACATTCCTATCTTGCTGGCCTCTACGTCTACGTGGGACCTTCATATACATCAATAACGTAATATAACCTAACCTAACCCAACCTAACATCTCGGCGGTAATATTTGACAACATTCCTGGCGAGTTGGCCTCTACGTCTCCGTGGGACCTTTATATACATCAATAACATAATATAAGCTAGCCTAACCCAATCTAACACCTCGGCGGTAATATTTGACCACATTCCTGGCGAGTTGGCCTCTACGTCTCCGTTTGACCTTCATATACATCAATAACGTAATATAAGCTAACCTAACCCAACCTAACATCTCGGCGGTAATATTTGACAACATTCCTGGCGAGTTGGCCTCTACGCCTCCGTTTGACCTTCATATACATCAATAACGTAATTTAACCTATCCTAGCACAACCTATCATCTCGGCGGTAATATTTGACAACATTCCTGTCGAGTTGGCCTCTTCGTCTCTGTGGGACCTTTATATACATCAATAACGTAATATAACCTAACCTAACCCAATCTAACATCTCGGCGCTAATGTTTGACTACATTCCTGGCGAGTTGGCCTCTACGGCTCCGTGGGACCCTTAGATACATCTGTAACGTAATATAACCTAACCTAACCCAACCTAACATCTTGGCGGTAATATTTGACAACATTCCTGGCGAGTTGGCCTCTACGTCTCCGTGGGACCTTTATATACATCAATAACATAATATAAGCTAGCCTAACCCAATCTAACACCTCGGCGGTAATATTTGACCACATTCCTGGCGAGTTGGCCTCTACGTCTCCGTTTGACCTTCATATACATCAATAACGTAATATAAGCTAACCTAACCCAACCTAACATCTCGGCGGTAATATTTGACAACATTCCTGGCGAGTTGGCCTCTACGTCTCCGTTTGACCTTCATATACATCAATAAGGTAATACAACCTAACCTAATCCAACCTATCATCTCGGCGGTAATATTTGACAACATTCCTGGCGAGTTGGCCTCTACGTCTCCGTGGGACCTTTATATACATCAATAACGTAATATAACCTAACCTAACCCAATCTAACATCTCGGCGCTAATGTTTGACTACATTCCTGGCGAGTTGGCCTCTACGGCTCCGTGGGACCCTTAGATACATCTGTAACGTAATATAACCTAACCTAACCCAACCTAACATCTTGGCGGTAATATTTGACAACATTCCTGGCGAGTTGGCCTCTACGTCTCCGTGGGACCTTTATATACATCAATAACATAATATAAGCTAGCCTAACCCAATCTAACATCTCGGCGGTAATATTTGACACCATTCCCGGCGAGTTGGCATCTACGTCTCCCTGGGACATTTATATACATCAATAACGTAACACAACCTAACCTCACCCAATCTAACATCTCGGCGGTAATATTTGACAACATTCCTGGCGAGTTGGCCTCTACGTCTCCGTTTGACCTTCATATACATCAATAACGTAATATAAGCTAACCTAACCCAACCTAACATCTCGGCGGTAATATTTGACATCATTCCTGGCGAGTTGGCCTCTACGTCTCTGTGGGACCTTTATATACATCAATAACGTAATATAAACTAGCCTAACTCAACCTAACATCTCGGCGGTAATATTTGACAACATTCCTGGCGAGTTGGCATCTACGTCTCCCTGGGACCTTTATATAATTCAATAACGTAGTATAACCTAACCTAGCCCAATCTAACATTCCGCCGGTAATATTTGACCACATTCCTATCTTGCTGGCCTCTACGTCTACGTGGGACCTTCATATACATCAATAACGTAATATAACCTAACCTAACCCAACCTAACATCTCGGCGGTAATATTTGACAACATTCCTGGCGAGTTGGCCTCTACGTCTCCGTGGGACCTTTATATACATCAATAACATAATATAAGCTAGCCTAACCCAATCTAACACCTCGGCGGTAATATTTGACCACATTCCTGGCGAGTTGGCCTCTACGTCTCCGTTTGACCTTCATATACATCAATAAAGTAATATAAGCTAACCTAACCCAACCTAACATCTCGGCGGTAATATTTGACATCATTCCTGGCGAGTTGGCCTCTACGTCTCTGTGGGACCTTTATATACATCAATAACGTAATATAAACTAGCCTAACTCAACCTAACATCTCGGCGGTAATATTTGACAACATTCCTGGCGAGTTGGCATCTACGTCTCCCTGGGACCTTTATATAATTCAATAACGTAGTATAACCTAACCTAGCCCAATCTAACATTCCGCCGGTAATATTTGACCACATTCCTATCTTGCAGGCCTCTACGTCTACGTGGGACCTTCATATACATCAATAACGTAATATAACCTAACCTAACCCAACCTAACATCTCGGCGGTAATATTTGACAACATTCCTGGCGAGTTGGCCTCTACGTCTCCGTGGGACCATTATATACATCAATATCATAATATAAGCTAGCCTAACCCAATCTAACACCTCGGCGGTAATATTTGACCACATTCCTGGCGAGTTGGCCCCTACGTCTCCGTTTGAGCTTCATATACATCAATAACGTAATATATGCTAACCTAACCCAACCTAACATCTCGGCGGTAATATTTGACAACATTCGTGGCGAGTTGGCTTCTCCGTCTCCGTGGGACCTTTATATACTTCATAACGTAGTATAACCTAACCTAACCCAACCTAACATCTCGGCGGTAATATTTGACAACATTCCTGGCGAGTTGGCCTCTACGCCTCCGTGGGACACATAGATACATCTTTAACGTAATATAACCTTACCTAACCCAACCTAACATCTCGGCGGTAATATTTGACCACATTCCTGGCGAGTTGGCCTCTACGTCTCCGTGGGACCTTTATATACATCAATAACGTAATATAGCCTAAGCTAACCCAACCTAACATCTCGGCGGTAATATTTGAACACATTTCTGGCTTGTTGGCCTCTACGTCTCCGTTTGTCCTTCATATACATCAATAACGTAATATAAGCTAACCTAACCCAACCTAACATCTCGGCGGTAATATTTGACAACATTCCTGGCGAGTTGGCCCCTACGTCTCCGTGGGACCTTTATATACATCAATAACATAACATAAGCTAGCCTAACCCAATCTAACATCTCGGCGGTAATATTTGACCACATTCCTGGCTTATAGGCCTCTACTTCTCCGTGGGACCTTTATATACTTCAATAACGTAATATAACCTAACCTAACCCAACCTATCATCTCGGCGGTAATATTTGACAACATTCCTGGCGAGTTGGCCTCTACGTCTCCGTGGGACCTTTAAATACTTCAATAACGTAATATAACCTAACCTAACCCAATCTAACATCTCGGCGGTAATATTTGACCACATTCCTGTCTTGTTGGCCTCTACGTCTCCGTGTAACCCTCATATACATCAATAACGTAGTATAAGCTAGCCTAACCCAATCTAACATCTCGGCGTTAATATTTGACCACATTCCTGGCTTATAGGCCTCTACTTCTCCGTGGGACCTTTATATACTTCAATAACGTAATATAACCTAACCTAACCCAACCTATCATCTCGGCGGTAATATTTGACAACATTCCTGGCGAGTTGGCCTCTACGTCTCCGTGGGACCTTTATATACATCAATATCATAATATAAGCTAGCCTAACCCAATCTAACATCTCGGCGGTAATATTTAACCACATTCCTGGCGAGTTGGCCTCTACGTCGCTGTGGGACCTTTATATACATCAATAACGTAATATAAACTAGCCTAACTCAACCTAACATCTCGGCGGTAATATTTGACAACATTCGTGGCGAGTTGGCCTCTACGTCTCCGTGGGACCTTTATATACATCAATAATGTAATATAAACTAACTTAACCCAACCTAACATCTCGGCGGTAGTATCTGACATCATTCCTGGCGAGTTGGCCTCTACGTCTCCGTTTGACATTCATATACATCAATAACGTAGTTTAACCTAGCCTAAGCCAACCTATCATCTCGGCGGTAATATTTGACAACATTCCTGGCGAGTTGGCCTCTACGTCTCCGTGGGACCTTTATATACATTGATAACATAATATAAGCTAGCCTAACCCAATCTAACACCTCGGCGGTAATATTTGACAACATTCCTGGCGAGTTGGCCTCTACGTCTCCGTTTGAGCTTCATATACATCAATAACGTAATATATGCTAACCTAACCCAACCTAACATCTCGGCGGTAATATTTGACAACATTCGTGGCGAGTTGGCTTCTCCGTCTCCGTGGGACCTTTATATACTTCAATAACGTAATATAACCTAACCTAACCCAACCTATCATCTCGGCGGTAATATTTGACAACATTCCTGGCGAGTTGGCCTCTACGTCTCCGTGGGACCTTTATATACATCAATAACATAATATATCCTAGCCTAACCCAATCTAACATCTCGGCGTTAATATTTGACCACATTCCTGGCTTATAGGCCTCTACTTCTCCGTGGGACCTTTATATACTTCAATAACGTAATATAACCTAACCTAACCCAACCTATCATCTCGGCGGTAATATTTGACAACATTCCTGGCGAGTTGGCCTCTACGTCTCCGTGGGACCTTTATATACATCAATATCATAATATAAGCTAGCCTAACCCAATCTAACATCTCGGCGGTAATATTTAACCACATTCCTGGCGAGTTGGCCTCTACGTCGCTGTGGGACCTTTATATACATCAATAACGTAATATAAACTAGCCTAACTCAACCTAACATCTCGGCGGTAATATTTGAGAACATTCGTGGCGAGTTGGCCTCTACGTCTCCGTGGGACCTTTATATACATCAATAATGTAATATAAACTAACTTAACCCAACCTAACATCTCGGCGGTAGTATCTGACATCATTCCTGGCGAGTTGGCCTCTACGTCTCCGTTTGACATTCATATACATCAATAACGTAGTTTAACCTAGCCTAAGCCAACCTATCATCTCGGCGGTAATATTTGACAACATTCCTGGCGAGTTGGCCTCTACGTCTCCGTGGGACCTTTATATACTTCAATAACGTAATATAACCTAACCTAACCCAACCTATCATCTCGGCGGTAATATTTGACAACATTCCTGGCGAGTTGGCCTCTACGTCTCTGTGGGACCTTTATATACATCAATAACGTAATATAAACTAGCCTAACTCAACCTAACATCTCGGCGGTAATATTTGACAACATTCCTGGCGAGTTGGCATCTACGTCTCCCTGGGACCTTTATATAATTCAATAACGTAGTATAACCTAACCTAGCCCAATCTAACATTCCGCCGGTAATATTTGACCACATTCCTATCTTGCTGGCCTCTACGTCTACGTGGGACCTTCATATACATCAATAACGTAATATAACCTAACCTAACCCAACCTAACATCTCGGCGGTAATATTTGACAACATTCCTGGCGAGTTGGCCTCTACGTCTCCGTGGGACCTTTATATACATCAATAACATAATATAAGCTAGCCTAACCCAATCTAACACCTCGGCGGTAATATTTGACCACATTCCTGGCGAGTTGGCCTCTACGTCTCCGTTTGACCTTCATATACATCAATAAAGTAATATAAGCTAACCTAACCCAACCTAACATCTCGGCGGTAATATTTGACATCATTCCTGGCGAGTTGGCCTCTACGTCTCTGTGGGACCTTTATATACATCAATAACGTAATATAAACTAGCCTAACTCAACCTAACATCTCGGCGGTAATATTTGACAACATTCCTGGCGAGTTGGCATCTACGTCTCCCTGGGACCTTTATATAATTCAATAACGTAGTATAACCTAACCTAGCCCAATCTAACATTCCGCCGGTAATATTTGACCACATTCCTATCTTGCTGGCCTCTACGTCTACGTGGGACCTTCATATACATCAATAACGTAATATAACCTAACCTAACCCAACCTAACATCTCGGCGGTAATATTTGACAACATTCCTGGCGAGTTGGCCTCTACGTCTCCGTGGGACCATTATATACATCAATATCATAATATAAGCTAGCCTAACCCAATCTAACACCTCGGCGGTAATATTTGACCACATTCCTGGCGAGTTGGCCTCTACGTCTCCGTTTGAGCTTCATATACATCAATAACGTAATATATGCTAACCTAACCCAACCTAACATCTCGGCGGTAATATTTGACAACATTCGTGGCGAGTTGGCTTCTCCGTCTCCGTGGGACCTTTATATACTTTATAACGTAGTATAACCTAACCTAACCCAACCTAACATTTCGGCGGTAATATTTGACAACATTCCTGGCGAGTTGGCCTCTACGCCTCCGTGGGACACATAGATACATCTTTAACGTAATATAACCTTACCTAACCCAACCTAACATCTCGGCGGTAATATTTGACCACATTCCTGGCGAGTTGGCCTCTACGTCTCCGTGGGACCTTTATATACATCAATAACGTAATATAGCCTAAGCTAACCCAACCTAACATCTCGGCGGTAATATTTGAACACATTTCTGGCTTGTTGGCCTCTACGTCTCCGTTTGTCCTTCATATACATCAATAACGTAATATAAGCTAACCTAACCCAACCTAACATCTCGGCGGTAATATTTGACAACATTCCTGGCGAGTTGGCCCCTACGTCTCCGTGGGACCTTTATATACATCAATAACATAACATAAGCTAGCCTAACCCAATCTAACATCTCGGCGGTAATATTTGACCACATTCCTGGCTTATAGGCCTCTACTTCTCCGTGGGACCTTTATATACTTCAATAACGTAATATAACCTAACCTAACCCAACCTATCATCTCGGCGGTAATATTTGACAACATTCCTGGCGAGTTGGCCTCTACGTCTCCGTGGGACCTTTATATACTTCAATAACGTAATATAACCTAACCTAACCCAATCTAACATCTCGGCGGTAATATTTGACCACATTCCTGTCTTGTTGGCCTCTACGTCTCCGTGTAACCCTCATATACATCAATAACGTAGTATAAGCTAGCCTAACCCAATCTAACATCTCGGCGTTAATATTTGACCACATTCCTGGCTTATAGGCCTCTACTTCTCCGTGGGACCTTTATATACTTCAATAACGTAATATAACCTAACCTAACCCAACCTATCAGCTCGGCGGTAATATTTGACAACATTCCTGGCGAGTTGGCCTCTACGTCTCCGTGGGACCTTTATATACATCAATATCATAATATGAGCTAGCCTAACCCAATCTAACATCTCGGCGGTAATATTTAACCACATTCCTGGCGAGTTGGCCTCTACGTCGCTGTGGGACCTTTATATACATCAATAACGTAATATAAACTAGCCTAACTCAACCTAACATCTCGGCGGTAATATTTGACAACATTCGTGGCGAGTTGGCCTCTACGTCTCCGTGGGACCTTTATATACATCAATAATGTAATATAAACTAACTTAACCCAACCTAACATCTCGGCGGTAGTATCTGACATCATTCCTGGCGAGTTGGCCTCTACGTCTCCGTTTGACATTCATATACATCAATAACGTAGTTTAACCTAGCCTAAGCCAACCTATCATCTCGGCGGTAATATTTGACAACATTCCTGGCGAGTTGGCCTCTACGTCTCCGTGGGAGCTTTATATACATTGATAACATAATATAAGCTAGCCTAACCCAATCTAACACCTCGGCGGTAATATTTGACAACATTCCTGGCGAGTTGGCCTCTACGTCTCCGTTTGAGCTTCATATACATCAATAACGTAATATATGCTAACCTAACCCAACCTAACATCTCGGCGGTAATATTTGACAACATTCGTGGCGAGTTGGCTTCTCCGTCTCCGTGGGACCTTTATATACTTCATAACGTAGTATAACCTAACCTAACCCAACCTAACATCTCGGCGGTAATATTTGACCACATTCCTGGCGAGTTGGCCTCTACGTCTCCGTGGGACCTTTATATACATCAATAACGTAATATAGCCTAAGCTAACCCAACCTAACATCTCGGCGGTAATATTTGAACACATTTCTGGCTTGTTGGCCTCTACGTCTCCGTTTGTCCTTCATATACATCAATAACGTAATATAAGCTAACCTAACCCAACCTAACATCTCGGCGGTAATATTTGACAACATTCCTGGCGAGTTGGCACCTACGTCTCCGTGGGACCTTTATATACATCAATAACATAACATAAGCTAGCCTAACCCAATCTAACATCTCGGCGGTAATATTTGACGACATTCCTGGCTTATAGGCCTCTACTTCTCCGTGGGACCTTTATATACTTCAATAACGTAATATAACCTAACCTAACCCAATCTAACATCTCGGCGGTAATATTTGACCACCTTCCTGTCTTGTTGGCCTCTACGTCTCCGTGTAACCCTCATATACATCAATAACGTAGTATAAGCTAGCCTAACCCAATCTAACATCTCGGCGGTAATATTTGACCACATTCCTGGCTTATAGGCCTCTACTTCTCCGTGGGACCTTTATATACTTCAATAACGTAATATAACCTAACCTAACCCAACCTATCATCTCGGCGGTAATATTTGACAACATTCCTGGCGAGTTGGCCTCTACGTCTCCGTGGGACCTTTATATACATCAATAACATAATATATCCTAGCCTAACCCAATCTAACATCTCGGCGGTAATATTTGCCCACATTTCTGGCTTCTAGGCCTCTACTTCTCCGTGGGACCTTTATATACTTCAATAACGTAATATAACCTAACCTAACCCAACCTATCATCTCGGTGGTAATATTTGACAACATTCCTGGCGAGTTGGCCTCTACGTCTCCGTGGGACCTTTATATACATCAATATCATAATATAAGCTAGCCTAACCCAATCTAACATCTCGGCGGTAATATTTAACCACATTCCTGGCGAGTTGGCCTCTACGTCGCTGTGGGACCTTTATATACATCAATAACGTAATATAACCTAGCCTACCTCAACCTAACATCTCGGCGGTAATATTTGACAACATTTGTGGCGAGTTGGCCTCTACGTCTCCGTGGGACCTTTATATACATCAATAATGTAATATAAACTAACTTAACCCAACCTAACATCTCGGCGGTAGTATCTGACATCATTCCTGGCGAGTTGGCCTCTACGTCTCCGTTTGACATTCATATACATCAATAACGTAGTTTAACCTAGCCTAAGCCAACCTATCATCTCGGCGGTAATATTTGACAACATTCCTGGCGAGTTGGCTTCTCCGTCTCCGTGGGACCTTTATATACTTCATAACGTAGTATAACCTAACCTAACCCAACCTAACATCTCGGCGGTAATATTTGACAACATTCCTGGCGAGTTGGCCTCTACGCCTCCGTGGGACACATAGATACATCTGTAACGTAATATAACCTTACCTAACCCAACCTAACATCTCGGCGGTAATATTTGACCACATTCCTGGCGAGTTGGCCTCTACGTCTCCGTGGGACCTTTATATACATCAATAACGTAATATAACCTAACCTAACCCAACCTATCATCTCGTTGGTAATATTTGACAACATTCCAGGCGAGTTGGCCTCTACGTCTCCGTGGGACCTTTATATACATCAATATCATAATATAAGCTAGCCTAACCCAATCTAACATCTCGGCGGTAATATTTGACCACATTCCTGGCGAGTTGGCCTCTACGTCTCCGTGGGACCTTTATATACATCAATAACGTAATATAACCTAACTTACCCCAACCTAACATCTCGGCGGTAGTATCTGACATCATTCCTGGCGAGTTGGCCTCTACGTCTCCGTTTGACATTCATATACATCAATAACGTAGTTTAACCTAGCCTAAGCCAACCTATCATCTCGGCGGTAATATTTGACAACATTCCTGGCGAGTTGGCCTCTACGTCTCCGTGGGAGCTTTATATACATTGATAACATAATATAAGCTAGCCTAACCCAATCTAACACCTCGGCGGTAATATTTGACAACATTCCTGGCGAGTTGGCCTCTACGTCTCCGTGGGACTTTTATATACATCAATAACGTAATATAGCCTAAGCTAACCCAACCTAACATCTCGGCGGTAATATTTGACAACATTCCTGGCGAGTTGGCCTCTACGCCTCCGTGGGACACATAGATACATCTGTAACGTAATATAACCTTACCTAACCCAACCTAACATCTCGGCGGTAATATTTGACCACATTCCTGGCGAGTTGGCCTCTACGTCTCCGTGGGACTTTTATATACATCAATAACGTAATATAGCCTAAGCTAACCCAACCTAACATCTCGGCGGTAATATTTGAACACATTTCTGGCTTGTTGGCCTCTACGTCTCCGTTTGTCCTTCATATACATCAATAACGTAATATAAGCTAACCTAACCTAACCTAACATCTCGGCGGTAATATTTGACAACATTCCTGGCGAGTTGGCCCCTACGTCTCCGTGGGACCTTTATATACATGAATAACATAACATAAGCTAGCCTAACCCAATCTAACATCTCGGCGGTAATATTTGACCACATTCCTGGCTTATAGGCCTCTACTTCTCCGTGGGACCTTTATATACTTCAATAACGTAATATAACCTAACCTAACCCAATCTAACATCTCGGCGGTAATATTTGACCACCTTCCTGTCTTGTTGGCCTCTACGTCTCCGTGTAACCCTCATATACATCAATAACGTAGTATAAGCTAGCCTAACCCAATCTAACATCTCGGCGGTAATATTTGACCACATTCCTGGCTTATAGGCCTCTACTTCTCCGTGGGACCTTTATATACTTCAATAACGTAATATAACCTAACCTAACCCAACCTATCATCTCGGCGGTAATATTTGACAACATTCCTGGCGAGTTGGCCTCTACGTCTCCGTGGGACCTTTATATACATCAATAACATAATATATCCTAGCCTAACCCAATCTAACATCTCGGCGGTAATATTTGCCCACATTTCTGGCTTCTAGGCCTCTACTTCTCCGTGGGACCTTTATATACTTCAATAACGTAATATAATCTAACCTAACCCAATCTAACATCTCGGCGGTAATATTTGACCACATTCCTGTCTTGTTGGCCTCTACGTCTCCGTGTAACCCTCATATACATCAATAACGTAGTATAAGCTAGCCTAACCCAATCTAACATCTCGGCGGTAATATTTGACCACATTCCTGGCCTATAGGCTTCTACTTCTCCGTGGGACCTTTATATACTTCATTAACGTAATATAACCTAACCTAACCCAACCTATCATCTCGGCGGTAATATTTGACATCATTCCTGGCGAGTTGGCCTCTACGTCTCTGTGGGACCTTTATATACATCAATAACGTAATATAAACTAGCCTAACTCAACCTAACATCTCGGCGGTAATATTTGACAACATTCCTGGCGAGTTGGCATCTACGTCTCCCTGGGACCTTTATATAATTCAATAACGTAATATAACCTCACCTAACCCAATCTAACATTCCGCCGGTAATATTTGACCACATTCCTATCTTGTTGGCCTCTACGTCTACGTGGGACCTTCATATACATCGATAACGTAATATAACCTAACCTAACCCAACCTAACATCTCGGCGGTAATATTTGACAACATTCCTGGCGAGTTGGCCTCTACGTCTCCGTGGGACCATTATATACATCAATATCATAATATAAGCTAGCCTAACCCAATCTAACACCTCGGCGGTAATATTTGACCACATTCCTGGCGAGTTGGCCTCTACGTCTCCGTTTGACCTTCATATACATCAATAAAGTAATATAAGCTAACCTAACCCATCTAACATCTCGGCGGTAATATTTGACAACATTCCTGGCGAGTTGGCCTCTACGTCTCCGTTTGACCTTCATATACATCAATAACGTAATATAAGCTAACCTAACCCAACCTAACATCTCGGCGGTAATATTTGACAACATTCCTGGCGAGTTGGCCTCTACGCCTCCGTTTGACCTTCATATACATCAATAACGTAATTTAACCTATCCTAGCACAACCTATCATCTCGGCGGTAATATTTGACAACATTCCTGTCGAGTTGGCCTCTTCGTCTCTGTGGGACCTTTATATACATCAATAACGTAATATAACCTAACCTAACCCAATCTAACATCTCGGCGCTAATATTTGACTACATTCCTGGCGAGTTGGCCTCTACGGCTCCGTGGGACCCTTAGATACATCTGTAACGTAATATAACCTAACCTAACCCAACCTAACATCTTGGCGGTAATATTTGACAACATTCCTGGCGAGTTGGCCTCTACGTCTCCGTGGGACCTTTATATACATCAATAACATAATATAAGCTAGCCTAACCCAATCTAACACCTCGGCGGTAATATTTGACCACATTCCTGGCGAGTTGGCCTCTACGTCTCCGTTTGACCTTCATATACATCAATAACGTAATATAAGCTAACCTAACCCAACCTAACATCTCGGCGGTAATATTTGACAACATTCCTGGCGAGTTGGCCTCTACGTCTCCGTTTGACCTTCATATACATCAATAAGGTAATACAACCTAACCTAATCCAACCTATCATCTCGGCGGTAATATTTGACAACATTCCTGGCGAGTTGGCCTCTACGTCTCCGTGGGACCTTTATATACATCAATAACGTAATATAACCTAACCTAACCCAATCTAACATCTCGGCGCTAATATTTGACTACATTCCTGGCGAGTTGGCCTCTACGTCTCCGTGGGACCCTTAGATACATCTGTAACGTAATATAACCTAACCTAACCCAACCTAACCTCTCGGCGGTAATATTTGACACCATTCCCGGCGAGTTGGCATCTACGTCTCCCTGGGACATTTATATACATCAATAACGTAACACAACCTAACCTCACCCAATCTAACATCTCGGCGGTAATATTTGACAACATTCCTGGCGAGTTGGCCTCTACGTCTCCGTTTGACCTTCATATACATCAATAACGTAATATAAGCTAACCTAACCCAACCTAACATCTCGGCGGTAATATTTGACAACATTCCTGGCGAGTTGGCCTCTACGTCTCCGTTTGACCTTCATATACATCAATAAGGTAATACAACCTAACCTAATCCAACCTATCATCTCGGCGGTAATATTTGACCACATTCCTGTCTTGTTGGCCTCTACGTCTACGTGGGACCTTCATATACATAAATAACGTAATATAACCTAACTTAACCCAACCTAACATCTCGGAGGTAGTATTTGACATCATTCCTGGCGAGTTGGCCTTTACGTCTCCGTTTGACATTCATATACATCAATAACGTAGCTTAACCTAACCTAACCCAACCTAAAATCTCGGCGGTAATATTTGACAACATTCCTGGCGAGTTGGCATCTACGTCTCTCTGGGACCTTTATATAATTCAATAACGTAATATAACCTAACCTAACCCAATCTAACACCTCGGCGGTAATATTTGACAACATTCCTGGCGAGTTGGCCTCTACGTCTCCGTGGGACCTTTATATACATCAATAACATAATATAAGCTAGCCTAACCCAATCTAACACCTCGGCGGTAATATTTGACAACATTCCTGGCGAGTTGGCCTCTACGTCTCCGTGGGACCTTTATATACATCAATAACATAATATAAGCTAGCCTAACCCAATCTAACACCTCGGCGGTAATATTTGACCACATTCCTGGCGAGTTGGCCTCTACGTCTCCGTTTGACCTTCATATACATCAATAACGTAATATAACCTAACTTAACCCAACCTAACATCTCGGAGGTAGTATTTGACATCATTCCTGGCGAGTTGGCCTATACGTCTCCGTTTGACATTCATATACATCAATAACGTAGCTTAACCTAACCTAACCCAACCTAAAATCTCGGCGGTAATATTTGACAACATTCCTGGCGAGTTGGCATCTACGTCTCTCTGGGACCTTTATATAATTCAATAACGTAATATAACCTAACCTAACCCAATCTAACATTCCGGCGGTAATATTTGACCACATTCCTATCTCGTTGGCCTCTACGTCTACGTGGGACCTTCATATACATCAATAACGTAATATAACCTAACCTAACCCAACCTAACATCTCGGCGGTAATATTTGACAACATTCCTGGCGAGTTAGCCTCTACGTCTCCGTGGGACCTTTATATACATCAATAACATAATACAAGCTAGCCTAACCCAATCTAACATCTCGGCGGTAATATTTGAACACATTTCTGGCTTGTTGGCCTCTACGTCTCCGTTTGACCTTCATACACATCAATAACGTAATATAAGCTAACCTAAACCAAACTAACATTTCGGCGGTAATATTTGACATCATTCCTGTCGAGTTGGCCTCCACGTCTCCGTGGGACACATAGATACATCTGTAACGTAATATAACCTAACCTAACCCAACCTAATATCTCGGCGGTAATATTTGACCACGTTCCTGGCGAGTTGGCCTCTACGTCTCCGTGGGACCTTTATATACATCAATAACGTAATATAGCCTAACCTAACCCAACCTAACATCTCGGCGGTAATATTTGAACACATTTCTGGCTTGTTGGCCTCTACGTCTCCGTTTGACCTTCATATACATCAATAACGTAATATAAGCTAACCTAACCCAACCTAACATCTCGGCGGTAATATTTGACATCATTCCTGGCGAGTTGGCCTCTACGTCTCTGTGGGACCTTTATATACATCAATAACGTAATATAAACTAGCCTAACTCAACCTAACATCTCGGCGGTAATATTTGACAACATTCCTGGCGAGTTGGCATCTACGTCTCCCTGGGACCTTTATATAATTCAATAACGTAATATAACCTCACCTAACCCAATCTAACATTCCGCCGGTAATATTTGACCACATTCCTATCTTGTTGGCCTCTACGTCTACGTGGGACCTTCATATACATCGATAACGTAATATAACCTAACCTAACCCAACCTAACATCTCGGCGGTAATATTTGACAACATTCCTGGCGAGTTGGCCTCTACGTCTCCGTGGGACCATTATATACATCAATATCATAATATAAGCTAGCCTAACCCAATCTAACACCTCGGCGGTAATATTTGACCACATTCCTGGCGAGTTGGCCTCTACGTCTCCGTTTGACCTTCATATACATCAATAAAGTAATATAAGCTAACCTAACCCATCTAACATCTCGGCGGTAATATTTGACAACATTCCTGGCGAGTTGGCCTCTACGTCTCCGTTTGACCTTCATATACATCAATAACGTAATATAAGCTAACCTAACCCAACCTAACATCTCGGCGGTAATATTTGACAACATTCCTGGCGAGTTGGCCTCTACGCCTCCGTTTGACCTTCATATACATCAATAACGTAATTTAACCTATCCTAGCACAACCTATCATCTCGGCGGTAATATTTGACAACATTCCTGTCGAGTTGGCCTCTTCGTCTCTGTGGGACCTTTATATACATCAATAACGTAATATAACCTAACCTAACCCAATCTAACATCTCGGCGCTAATATTTGACTACATTCCTGGCGAGTTGGCCTCTACGGCTCCGTGGGACCCTTAGATACATCTGTAACGTAATATAACCTAACCTAACCCAACCTAACATCTTGGCGGTAATATTTGACAACATTCCTGGCGAGTTGGCCTCTACGTCTCCGTGGGACCTTTATATACATCAATAACATAATATAAGCTAGCCTAACCCAATCTAACACCTCGGCGGTAATATTTGACCACATTCCTGGCGAGTTGGCCTCTACGTCTCCGTTTGACCTTCATATACATCAATAACGTAATATAAGCTAACCTAACCCAACCTAACATCTCGGCGGTAATATTTGACAACATTCCTGGCGAGTTGGCCTCTACGTCTCCGTTTGACCTTCATATACATCAATAAGGTAATACAACCTAACCTAATCCAACCTATCATCTCGGCGGTAATATTTGACAACATTCCTGGCGAGTTGGCCTCTACGTCTCCGTGGGACCTTTATATACATCAATAACGTAATATAACCTAACCTAACCCAATCTAACATCTCGGCGCTAATATTTGACTACATTCCTGGCGAGTTGGCCTCTACGTCTCCGTGGGACCCTTAGATACATCTGTAACGTAATATAACCTAACCTAACCCAACCTAACCTCTCGGCGGTAATATTTGACACCATTCCCGGCGAGTTGGCATCTACGTCTCCCTGGGACATTTATATACATCAATAACGTAACACAACCTAACCTCACCCAATCTAACATCTCGGCGGTAATATTTGACAACATTCCTGGCGAGTTGGCCTCTACGTCTCCGTTTGACCTTCATATACATCAATAACGTAATATAAGCTAACCTAACCCAACCTAACATCTCGGCGGTAATATTTGACAACATTCCTGGCGAGTTGGCCTCTACGTCTCCGTTTGACCTTCATATACATCAATAAGGTAATACAACCTAACCTAATCCAACCTATCATCTCGGCGGTAATATTTGACCACATTCCTGTCTTGTTGGCCTCTACGTCTACGTGGGACCTTCATATACATAAATAACGTAATATAACCTAACTTAACCCAACCTAACATCTCGGAGGTAGTATTTGACATCATTCCTGGCGAGTTGGCCTTTACGTCTCCGTTTGACATTCATATACATCAATAACGTAGCTTAACCTAACCTAACCCAACCTAAAATCTCGGCGGTAATATTTGACAACATTCCTGGCGAGTTGGCATCTACGTCTCTCTGGGACCTTTATATAATTCAATAACGTAATATAACCTAACCTAACCCAATCTAACACCTCGGCGGTAATATTTGACAACATTCCTGGCGAGTTGGCCTCTACGTCTCCGTGGGACCTTTATATACATCAATAACATAATATAAGATAGCCTAACCCAATCTAACACCTCGGCGGTAATATTTGACAACATTCCTGGCGAGTTGGCCTCTACGTCTCCGTGGGACCTTTATATACATCAATAACATAATATAAGCTAGCCTAACCCAATCTAACACCTCGGCGGTAATATTTGACCACATTCCTGGCGAGTTGGCCTCTACGTCTCCGTTTGACCTTCATATACATCAATAACGTAATATAACCTAACTTAACCCAACCTAACATCTCGGAGGTAGTATTTGACATCATTCCTGGCGAGTTGGCCTTTACGTCTCCGTTTGACATTCATATACATCAATAACGTAGCTTAACCTAACCTAACCCAACCTAAAATCTCGGCGGTAATATTTGACAACATTCCTGGCGAGTTGGCATCTACGTCTCTCTGGGACCTTTATATAATTCAATAACGTAATATAACCTAACCTAACCCAATCTAACATTCCGGCGGTAATATTTGACCACATTCCTATCTCGTTGGCCTCTACGTCTACGTGGGACCTTCATATACATCAATAACGTAATATAACCTAACCTAACCCAACCTAACATCTCGGCGGTAATATTTGACAACATTCCTGGCGAGTTGGCCTCTACGTCTCCGTGGGACCTTTATATACATCAATAACATAATATAAGCTAGCCTAACCCAATCTAACACCTCGGCGGTAATATTTGACCACATTCCTGGCGAGTTGGCCTCTACGTCTCCGTTTGACCTTCATATACATCAATAAAGTAATATAAGCTAACCTAACCCAACCTAACATCTCGGCGGTAATATTTGACATCATTCCTGGCGAGTTGGCCTCTACGTCTCTGTGGGACCTTTATATACATCAATAACGTAATATAAACTAGCCTAACTAAACCTAACATCTCGGCGGTAATATTTGACAAAATCCCTTCCGAGTTGGCATCTACGTCTCCCTGGGACCTTTATATAATTCAATAACGTAATATAACCTAACCTAACCCAATCTAACATTCCGCCGGTAATATTTGACCACATTCCTATCTTGTTGGCCTCTACGTCTACGTGGGACCTTCATATACATCAATAACGTAATATAACCTAACCTAACCCAATCTAACATCTCGGCGCTAATATTTGACTACATTCCTGGCGAGTTGGCCTCTACGGCTCCGTGGGACCCTTAGATACATCTGTAACGTAATATAACCTAACCTAACCCAACCTAACATCTTGGCGGTAATATTTGACAACATTCCTGGCGAGTTGGCCTCTACGTCTCCGTGGGACCTTTATATACATCAATAACATAATATAAGCTAGCCTAACCCAATCTAACACCTCGGCGGTAATATTTGACCACATTCCTGGCGAGTTGGCCTCTACGTCTCCGTGGGACCTTTATATACATCAATAACGTAATATAACCTAACCTAACCCAATCTAACATCTCGGCGCTAATATTTGACTACATTCCTGGCGAGTTGGCCTCTACGTCTCCGTGGGACCTTAGATACATCTGTAACGTAATATAACATAACCTAACCCAACCTAACATCTCGGCGGTAATATTTGGCAACATTCCCGGCGAGTTGGCATCTACGTCTCCCTGGGACCTTTATATACATCAATAACGTAATACAACCTAACCTCACCCAACCTAATATCTCCGCGGTAATATTTGACAACATTCCTGGCGAGTTGGCCTCTACGTCTCCGTTTGACCTTCATATACATCAATAACGTAATATAAGCTAACCTAACCCAACCTAACATCTCGGCGGTAGTATTTGACATCATTCCTGGCGAGTTGGCCTCTACGTCTCCGTTTGACCTTCATATACATCAATAACGTAATTTAACCTAACCTAACCTAACCTATCATCTCGGCGGTAATATTTGACAACATTCCTGTCGAGTTGGCCTCTACGTCTCTGTGGGACCTTTATATACATCAATAACGTAATATAACCTAACCTAACCCAATCTAACATTCCGGCGGTAATATTTGACCACATTCCTATCTTGTTGGCCTCTACGTCTACGTGGGACCTTCATATACATCAATAACGTAATATAACCTAACCTAACCCAACCTAACATCTCGGCGGTAATATTTGACAACATTCCTGGCGAGTTGGCCTCTACGTCTCCGTGGGACCTTTATATACATCAATAACATAATATAAGCTAGCCTAACCCAATCTAACACCTCGGCGGTAATATTTGACCACATTCCTGGCGAGTTGGCCTCTACGTCTCCGTTTGACCTTCATATACATCAATAAAGTAATATAAGCTAACCTAACCCAACCTAACATATCGGCGGTAATATTTGACATCATTCCTGGCGAGTTGGCCTCTACGTCTCTGTGGGACCTTTATATACATTAATAACGTAATATAAACTAGCCTAACTCAACCTAACATCTCGGCGGTAATATTTGACAACATTCCTGGCGAGTTGGCATCTACGTCTCCCTGGGACCTTTATATAATTCAATAACGTAATATAACCTAACCTAACCCAATCTAACATTCCGCCGGTAATATTTGACCACATTCCTATCTTGTTGGCCTCTACGTCTACGTGGGACCTTCATATACATCAATAACGTAATATAACCTAACCTAACCCAACCTAACATCTCGGCGGTAATATTTGACAACATTCCTGGCGAGTTGGCCTCTACGTCTCCGTGGGACCATTATATACATCAATATCATAATATAAGCTAGCCTAACCCAATCTAACACCTCGGCGGTAATATTTGACCACATTCCTGGCGAGTTGGCCTCTACGTCTCCGTTTGACCTTCATATACATCAATAAAGTAATATAAGCTAACCTAACCCAACCTAACATCTCGGCGGTAATATTTGACAACTTTCCTGGCGAGTTGGCATCTACATCTCTCTGGGACCTTTATATAATTCAATAACGTAATATAACCTAACCTAACCCAATCTAACATTCCGGCGGTAATATTTGACCACATTCCTATCTTGTTGGCCTCTACGTCTACGTGGGACCTTCATATACATCAATAACGTAATATAACCTAACCTAACCCAACCTAACATCTTGGCGGTAATATTTGACAACATTCCTGGCGAGTTGGCCTCTACGTCTCCGTGGGACCTTTATATACATCAATAACATAATATAAGCTAGCCTAACCCAATCTAACACCTCGGCGGTAATATTTGACCACATTCCTGGCGAGTTGGCCTCTACGTCTCCGTTTGACCTTCATATACATCAATAACGTAATATAAGCTAACCTAACCCATCCTAACATCTCGGCGGTAATATTTGACAACATTCCTGGCGAGTTGGCCTCTACGTCTCCGTTTGACCTTCATATACATCAATAAGGTAATACAACCTAACCTAATCCAACCTATCATCTCGGCGGTAATATTTGACAACATTCCTGGCGAGTTGGCCTCTACGTCTCCGTGGGACCTTTATATACATCAATAACGTAATATAACCTAACCTAACCCAATCTAACATCTCGGCGCTAATATTTGACTACATTCCTGGCGAGTTGGCCTCTACGTCTCCGTGGGACCTTAGATACATCTGTAACGTAATATAACATAACCTAACCCAACCTAACATCTCGGCGGTAATATTTGGCAACATTCCCGGCGAGTTGGCATCTACGTCTCCCTGGGACCTTTATATACATCAATAACGTAACACAACCTAACCTCACCCAACCTAATATCTCCGCGGTAATATTTGAGAACATTCCTGGCGAGTTGGCCTCTACGTCTCCGTTTGACCTTCATATACATCAATAACGTAATATAACCTAACCTAACCCAACCTAACATCTCGGCGGTAATATTTGACAACATTCCTGGCGAGTTGGCCTCTACGTCTCCGTGGGACCTTTATATACATCAATAACATAATATAAGCTAGCCTAACCCAATCTAACACCTCGGCGGTAATATTTGACAACATTCCTGGCGAGTTGGCCTCTACGTCCCCGTGGGACCTTTATATACATCAATATCATAATATAAGCTAGCCTAACCCAATCTAACATCTCGGCGGTAATATTTGACCACATACCTGGCTTATAGGCCTCTACTCCTCCGTGGGACCTTTATATACTTCATTAACGTAATATAACCTAACCTAACCCAATCTAACATCTCGGCGGTAATATTTGTCCACATTCCTGTCTTGTTGGCCTCTACGTCTCCGTGGGACGCTTAGATACATCTGTAACGTAATATAACCTAACCTAACCCAAACTAACATCTCGGCGGTGATATTTGACCACATTCCTGTCTTGTTGGCCTCTACGTCTCCGTTTGACCTTCATATACATCAATAACGTAATTTAACCTAACCTAACACAACCTATCATCTCGGCGCTAATATTTCACAACATTCCTGGCGAGTTGGCCTCTACGTCTCCGTGGGACCTTTATATACATCAATAACGTAATATAACCTAACCTTACCCAATCTAACATCTCGGCGCTAATATTTGACTACATTCCTGGCGAGTTGGCCTCTACGTCTCCGTGGGACCTTAGATACATCTGTAACGTAATATAACATAACCTAACCCAACCTAACATCTCGGCGGTAATATTTGGTAACATTCCCGGCGAGTTGGCATCTACGTCTCCCTGGGACCTTTATATACATCAATAACGTAATACAACCTAACCTCACCCAACCTAATATCTCGGCGGTAATATTTGACAACATTCCTGGCGAGTTGGCCTCTACGTCTCCGTTTGACCTTCATATACATCAATAACGTAATATAAGCTAACCTAACCCAACCTAACATCTCGGCGGTAGTATTTGACATCATTCCTGGCGAGTTGGACTCTACGTCTCCGTTTGACCTTCATATACATCAATAACGTAATTTAACCTAACCTAACCCAACCTATCATCTCGGCGGTAATATTTGACAACATTCCTGGCGAGTTGGCCTCTACCTCTCCGTGGGACCTTTATATACATCAATAACATAATATAAGCTAGCCTAACCCAATCTATCATCTCGGCGGTAATATTTGACCACATTCCTGGCGAGTTGGCCTCTACGTCTCCGTGGGTCCTTTATATACATCAATAACGTAATATAACCTAACCTAACCCAACCTAACATCTCGGCGGTAATATTTGACAACATTCGTGGCGAGTTGGCCTCTACGTCTCCGTGGGACCTTCATATACATCAATAACGAAATATAACCTAACCTAACCCAACCTAACATCTCGGCGGTAATATTTGACAACATTCCTGGCGAGTTGGCATCTACGTCTCCTTGGGACCTTTATATAATTCAGTAACGTAATATAACCTAACCTAACCCAATCTAACATTACGGCGGTAATATTTGACCACATTCCTGTCTTGTAGGCCTCTACGTGTACGTGGGACCTTCATATACATCAATAACGTAATATAACCCAACCTAACCCAACCTAAAATCTCGGCGGTAATATTTGACAACATTCGTGGCGAGTTGGCCTCTACGTCTCCGTGGGACCTTTATATACATCAATAACGTAATATAACCTAACCTAACCCAACCTAACATATCGGCGGTAATATTTGACAACATTCGTGGCGAGTTGGCCTCTACGTCTCCGTGGGACCTTCATATACATCAATAACGAAATATAACCTAACCTAACCCAACCTAACATCTCGGCGGTAATATTTGACAACATTCCTGGCGAGTTGGCATCTACGTCTCCTTGGGACCTTTATATAATTCAGTAACGTAATATAACCTAACCTAACCCAATCTAACATTACGGCGGTAATATTTGACCACATTCCTCTCTTGTTGGCCTCTACGTGTACGTGGGACCTTCATATACATCAATAACGTAATATAACCCAACCTAACCAAACCTAAAATCTCGGCGGTAATATTTCACAACATTCCTGGCGAGTTGGCCTCTACGTCTCCGTGGGACCTTTATATACATCAATAACGTAATATAACCTAACCTTACCCAATCTAACATCTCGGCGCTAATATTTGACTACATTCCTGGCGAGTTGGCCTCTACGTCTCCGTGGGACCTTAGATACATCTGTAACGTAATATAACATAACCTAACCCAACCTAACATCTCGGCGGTAATATTTGGTAACATTCCCGGCGAGTTGGCATCTACGTCTCCCTGGGACCTTTATATACATCAATAACGTAATACAACCTAACCTCACCCAACCTAATATCTCGGCGGTAATATTTGACAACATTCCTGGCGAGTTGGCCTCTACGTCTCCGTTTGACCTTCATATACATCAATAACGTAATATAAGCTAACCTAACCCAACCTAACATCTCGGCGGTAGTATTTGACATCATTCCTGGCGAGTTGGACTCTACGTCTCCGTTTGACCTTCATATACATCAATAACGTAATTTAACCTAACCTAACCCAACCTATCATCTCGGCGGTAATATTTGACAACTTTCCTGGCGAGTTGGCCTCTACCTCTCCGTGGGACCTTTATATACATCAATAACATAATATAAGCTAGCCTAACCCAATCTATCATCTCGGCGGTAATATTTGACCACATTCCTGGCGAGTTGGCCTCTACGTCTCCGTGGGTCCTTTATATACATCAATAACGTAATATAACCTAACCTAACCCAACCTAACATCTCGGCGGTAATATTTGACAACATTCGTGGCGAGTTGGCCTCTACGTCTCCGTGGGACCTTCATATACATCAATAACGAAATATAACCTAATCTAACCCAACCTAACATCTCGGCGGTAATATTTGACAACATTCCTGGCGAGTTGGCATCTACGTCTCCTTGGGACCTTTATATAATTCAGTAACGTAATATAACCTAACCTAACCCAATCTAACATTACGGCGGTAATATTTGACCACATTCCTGTCTTGTAGGCCTCTACGTGTACGTGGGACCTTCATATACATCAATAACGTAATATAACCCAACCTAACCCAACCTAAAATCTCGGCGGTAATATTTGACAACATTCGTGGCGAGTTGGCCTCTACGTCTCCGTGGGACCTTTATATACATCAATAACGTAATATAACCTAACCTAACCCAACCTAACATCTCGGCGGTAATATTTGACAACATTCGTGGCGAGTTTGCCTCTACGTCTCCGTGGGACCTTCATATACATCAATAACGAAATATAACCTAACCTAACCCAACCTAACATCTCGGCGGTAATATTTGACAACATTCCTGGCGAGTTGGCATCTACGTCTCCTTGGGACCTTTATATAATTCAGTAACGTAATATAACCTAACCTAACCCAATCTAACATTACGGCGGTAATATTTGACCACATTCCTGTCTTGTTGGCCTCTACGTGTACGTGGGACCTTCATATACATCAATAACGTAATATAAACCAACCTAACCCAACCTAAAATCTCGGCGGTAATATTTGACAACATTCGTGGCGAGTTGGCCTCTACGTCTCCGTGGGACCTTTATATACATCAATAACGTAATATAACCTAACTTAACCCAACCTAACATCTCGGCGGTATTATTTGACATCATTCCGGGCGCGTTGGCCTCTACGTCTCCGTTTGACATTCATATACATCAATAACGTAGTTTAACCTAACCTAACCCAACCTATCATCTCGGCAGTAATATTTGACAACATTCCTGGCGAGTTGGCCTATACGTCTCCGTGGGACCTTTATATACATCAATAACATAATATAAGCTAGCCTAACCCAATCTAACATCTCCGCGTTAATATTTGACCACATTCCTGGCTTATAGGCCTCTACTTCTCCGTGGGAACTTTATATACTTCAATAACGTAATATAACCTAATCTAACCCAATCTAACATCTCGGCGGTAATATTTGACCACATTCCTGTCTTGTTGGCCTCTACGTCTCCGTGGGACCCTTAGATACATCTGTAACGTAATATAACCTAACCTAACCCAAACTAACATCTCGGCGGTGATATTTGAACACATTCCTGTCTTGTTGGCCTCTACGTCTCCGTTTGACCTTCATATACATCAATAACGTAATTTAACCTAACCTAACACAACCTATCATCTCGGCGCTAATATTTCACAACATTCCTGGCGAGTTGGCCTCTACGTCTCCGTGGGACCTTTATATACATCAATAACGTAATATAACCTAACCTTACCCAATCTAACATCTCGGCGCTAATATTTGACTACATACCTGGCGAGTTGGCCTCTACGTCTCCGTGGGACCTTAGATACATCTGTAACGTAATATAACATAACCTAACCCAACCTAACATCTCGGCGGTAATATTTGGTAACATTCCCGGCGAGTTGGCATCTACGTCTCCCTGGGAACTTTATATACATCAATAACGTAATACAACCTAACCTCACCCAACCTAATATCTCGGCGGTAATATTTGACAACATTCCTGGCGAGTTGGCCTCTACGTCTCCGTTTGACCTTCATATACATCAATAACGTAATATAACCTAACTTAACCCAACCTAACATCTCGGCGGTATTATTTGACATCATTCCTGGCGCGTTGGCCTCTACGTCTCCGTTTGTCATTCATATACATCAATAACGTAGTTTAACCTAACCTAACCCAACCTATCATCTCGGCAGTAATATTTGACAACATTCCTGGCGAGTTGGCCTATACGTCTCCGTGGGACCTTTATATACATCAATAACATAATATAAGCTAGCCTAACCCAATCTAACATCTCCGCGTTAATATTTGACCACATTCCTGGCTTATAGGCCTCTACTTCTCCGTGGGAACTTTATATACTTCAATAACGTAATATAACCTAATCTAACCCAATCTAACATCTCGGCGGTAATATTTGACCACATTCCTGTCTTGTTGGCCTCTACGTCTCCGTGGGACCCTTAGATACATCTGTAACGTAATATAACCTAACCTAACCCAAACTAACATCTCGGCGGTGATATTTGACCACATTCCTGTCTTGTTGGCCTCTACGTCTCCGTTTGACCTTCATATACATCAATAACGTAATTTAACCTAACCTAACACAACCTATCATCTCGGCGCTAATATTTCACAACATTCCTGGCGAGTTGGCCTCTACGTCTCCGTGGGACCTTTATATACATCAATAACGTAATATAACCTAACCTTACCCAATCTAACATCTCGGCGCTAATATTTGACTACATTCCTGGCGAGTTGGCCTCTACGTCTCCGTGGGACCTTAGATACATCTGTAACGTAATATAACATAACCTAACCCAACCTAACATCTCGGCGGTAATATTTGGTAACATTCCCGGCGAGTTGGCATCTACGTCTCCCTGGGACCTTTATATACATCAATAACGTAATACAACCTAACCTCACCCAACCTAATATCTCGGCGGTAATATTTGACAACATTCCTGGCGAGTTGGCCTCTACGTCTCCGTTTGACCTTCATATACATCAATAACGTAATATAAGCTAACCTAACCCAACCTAACATCTCGGCGGTAGTATTTGACATCATTCCTGGCGAGTTGGACTCTACGTCTCCGTTTGACCTTCATATACATCAATAACGTAATTTAACCTAACCTAACCCAACCTATCATCTCGGCGGTAATATTTGACAACATTCCTGGCGAGTAGGCCTCTACCTCTCCGTGGGACCTTTATATACATCAATAACATAATATAAGCTAGCCTAACCCAATCTATCATCTCGGCGGTAATATTTGACCACATTCCTGGCGAGTTGGCCTCTACGTCTCCGTGGGACCTTTATATACATCAATTACGTAATATAACCTAACCTAACCCAACCTAACATCTCGGCGGTAATATTTGACAACATTCGTGGCGAGTTGGCCTCTACGTCTCCGTGGGACCTTCATATACATCAATAACGAAATATAACCTAACCTAACCCAACCTAACATCTCGGCGGTAATATTTGACATCATTCCTGGCGAGTTGGCCTCTACGTCTCTGTGGGACCTTTATATACATCAATAACGTAATATAACCTAACTTAACCCAACCTAACATCTCGGCGGTATTATTTGACAACATTCCTGGCGAGTTGGCATCTACGTCTCCTTGGGACCTTTATATAATTCAGTAACGTATTATAACCTAACCTAACCCAATCTAACATTACGGCGGTAATATTTGACCAAATTCCTGTCTTGTTGGCCTCTACGTGTACGTGGGACCTTCATATAATCAATAACGTAATATAACCTAACCTAACCCAACCTAAAATCTCGGCGGTAATATTTGACAACATTCGTGGCGAGTTGGCCTCTACGTCTCCGTGGGACCTTTATATACATCAATTACGTAATATAACCTAACTTAACCCAACCTAACATCTCGGCGGTATTATTTGATATCATTCCTGGCGAGTTGGTCTCTACGTTTCCGTTTGACATTCATATACATCAATAACGTAGTTTAACCTAACCTAACCCAACCTATCATCTCGGCGGTAATATTTGACAACATTCCTGGCGAGTTGGCCTATACGTCTCCGTGTAACCCTCATTTATATCAACAACGTAATATAACCTAACCTATCCCAACCTATCATCTCGGTGGTAATATTTGACAACATTCCTGGCGAGTTGGCCTCTGCGTCTCCGTGGGACCTTTATATATGTCAATAACGTAATATAATCTAACCTAACCCAACCTATCATCTCGGCGGTAATATTTGACAACATTCCTGGCGAGTTGGCCTCTGCGTCTCCGTGGGACCTTTATATATGTCAATAACGTAATATAACCTAACCTAACCCAGCCTATCATCTCGGCGGTAATATTTGACAACATTCCTGGCGAGTTCGCCTCTACGTCTCGGTTTGACCTTCATATACATCAATAAGGTAATATAACCTAACCTAATCCAACCTATCATCTCGGCGGTAATATTTGACAGTATTCCTGGCGAGTTGGCCTCTACGTCCCCGTGGGACCTTTATATACATCAATATCATAATATAAGCTAGCCTAACCCAATCTAACATCTCGGCGGTAATATTTGACAACATTCCTGGCTTATAGGCCTCTACTCCTCCGTGGGACCTTTATATATTTCATTAACGTAATATAGCCTAACCTAACCCAACCTAACATCTCGGCGGTAATATTTGACAACATTCCTGGCGATTTGGCCTCTACGTCTCCGTTTGACCTTCATATACATCAATAACGTAATTTAACCTAACCTAACACAACCTATTATCTCGGCGGTAATATTTGACAACATTCCTGACGAGTTGGCCTCTACGTCTCCGTGGGACCTTTATATACATCAATAACGAAATATAACTAAACCTAGCCCAACCTAACATGTTGGCGGTAATATTTGACAACATTCCTGGCGAGTTGGCCCCTACGTCTCCGTGTAACCCTCATTTATATCAACAACGTAATATAACCTAACCTATTCCAACCTATCATCTCGGTGGTAATATTTGACAACATTCCTGGCGAGTTGGCCTCTGCGTCTCCGTGGGACCTTTATATATGTCAATAACGTAATATAACCTAACCTAACCCAACCTATCATCTCGGCGGTAATATTTGACAACATTCCTGGCGAGTTGGCCTCTACGTCTCGGTTTGACCTTCATATACATCAATAAGATAATATAACCTAACCTAATCCAACCTATCATCTCGGCGGTAATATTTGATAACATTCCTGGCGAGTTGACCTCTACGTCCCCGTGGGACCTTTATATACATCAATATCATAATATAAGCTAGCCTAACCCAATCTAACATCTCGGCGGTAATATTTGACCACATTCCTGGCTTATAGGCCTCTACTCCTCCGTGGGACATTTATATAGTTCAATAACGTAATATAACCTAACCTAACCCAATCTAATATCTCGGCGGTAATATTTGACCACATTCCTGGCTTGCTTGCCTCTACGTCTCCGTGGGACCTTTATATACATCAATAACGCAATATAACTAAACCTAGCCCAACCTAACATGTTGGCGGTAATATTTGACAACATTCCTGGCGAGTTGGCCTCTGCGTCTCCGTGGGACCTTTATATATGTCAATAACGTAATATAACCTAACCTAACCCAACCTATCATCTCGGCGGTAATATTTGACAACATTGCTGGCGAGTTGGCCTCTACGTCTCCGTTTGACCTTCATATACATCAATAACGTAATATAAGCTAACCTAACCCAACCTAACATCTCGGCGGTAGTATTTGACATCATTCCTGGCGAGTTGGCCTCTACGTCTCCGTTTGACCTTCATATACATCAATAACGTAATTTAACCTAACCTAACCCAACCTATCATCTCGGCGGTAATATTTGACAACATTCCTGGCGAGTTGGCCTCTACCTCTCCGTGGGACCTTTATATACATCAATAACATAATATAAGCTAGCCTAACCCAATCTAACATCTCGGCGGTAATATTTGACCACATTCCTGGCGAGTTGGCCTCTACGTCTCCGTGGGACCTTTATATACATCAATTACGTAATATAACCTAACCTAACCCAACCTAACATCTCGGCGGTAATATTTGACAACATTCCTGGCGAGTTGGCATCTACGTTTCCTTGGGACCTTTATATAATTCAGTAACGTATTATAACCTAACCTAACCCAATCTAACATTACGGCGGTAATATTTGACCAAATTCCTGTCTTGTTGGCCTCTACGTGTACGTGGGACCTTCATATGATCAATGACGTAATATAACCTAACCTAACCCAACCTAAAATCTCGGCGGTAATATTTGACAACATTCGTGGCGAGTTGGCCTATACGTCTCCGTGGGACCTTTATATACATCAATAACATAATATAAGCTAGCCTAACCCAATCTAACATCTCCGCGTTAATATTTGACCACATTCCTGGCTTATAGGCCTCTACTTCTCCGTGGGAACTTTATATACTTCAATAACGTAATATAACCTAATCTAACCCAATCTAACATCTCGGCGGTGATATTTGACCACATTCCTGTCTTGTTGGCCTCTACGTCTCCGTTTGACCTTCATATACATCAATAACGTAATTTAACCTAACCTAACACAACCTATCATCTCGGCGCTAATATTTCACAACATTCCTGGCGAGTTGGCCTCTACGTCTCCGTGGGACCTTTATATACATCAATAACGTAATATAACCTAACCTTACCCAATCTAACATCTCGGCGCTAATATTTGACTACATTCCTGGCGAGTTGGCCTCTACGTCTCCGTGGGACCTTAGATACATCTGTAACGTAATATAACATAACCTAACCCAACCTAACATCTCGGCGGTAATATTTGGTAACATTCCCGGCGAGTTGGCATCTACGTCTCCCTGGGACCTTTATATACATCAATAACGTAATACAACCTAACCTCACCCAACCTAATATCTCGGCGGTAATATTTGACAACATTCCTGGCGAGTTGGCCTCTACGTCTCCGTTTGACCTTCATATACATCAATAACGTAATATAAGCTAACCTAACCCAACCTAACATCTCGGCGGTAGTATTTGACATCATTCCTGGCGAGTTGGACTCTACGTCTCCGTTTGACCTTCATATACATCAATAACGTAATTTAACCTAACCTAACCCAACCTAACATCTCGGCGGTAATATTTGACAACATTCGTGGCGAGTTGGCCTCTACGTCTCCGTGGGACCTTCATATACATCAATAACGAAATATAACCTAACCTAACCCAACCTAACATCTCGGCGGTAATATTTGACATCATTCCTGGCGAGTTGGCCTCTACGTCTCTGTGGGACCTTTATATACATCAATAACGTAATATAAACCAGCCTAACTCAACCTAACATCTCGGCGGTAATATTTGACAACATTCCTGGCGAGTTGGCATCTACGTCTCCTTGGGACCTTTATATAATTCAGTAACGTATTATAACCTAACCTAACCCAATCTAACATTACGGCGGTAATATTTGACCAAATTCCTGTCTTGTTGGCCTCTACGTGTACGTGGGACCTTCATATAATCAATAACGTAATATAACCTAACCTAACCCAACCTAAAATCTCGGCGGTAATATTTGACAACATTCGTGGCGAGTTGGCCTCTACGTCTCCGTGGGACCTTTATATACATCAATTACGTAATATAACCTAACTTAACCCAACCTAACATCTCGGCGGTATTATTTGACATCATTCCTGGCGAGTTGGTCTCTGCGTTTCCGTTTGACATTCATATACATCAATAACGTAGTTTAACCTAACCTAACCCAACCTATCATCTCGGCCGTAATATTTGACAACATTCCTGGCGAGTTGGCCTATACGTCTCCGTGTAACCCTCATTTATATCAACAACGTAATATAACCTAACCTATCCCAACCTATCATCTCGGTGGTAATATTTGACAACATTCCTGGCGAGTTGGCCTCTGCGTCTCCGTGGGACCTTTATATATGTCAATAACGTAATATAATCTAACCTAACCCAACCTATCATCTCGGCGGTAATATTTGACAACATTCCTGGCGAGTTGGCCTCTGCGTCTCCGTGGGACCTTTATATATGTCAATAACGTAATATAACCTAACCTAACCCAGCCTATCATCTCGGCGGTAATATTTGACAACATTCCTGGCGAGTTGGCCTCTACGTCTCGGTTTGACCTTCATATACATCAATAAGGTAATATAACCTAACCTAATCCAACCTATCATCTCGGCGGTAATATTTTACAGTATTCCTGGCGAGTTGGCCTCTACGTCCCCGTGGGACCTTTATATACATCAATATCATAATATAAGCTAGCCTAACCCAATCTAACATCTCGGCGGTAATATTTGACAACATTCCTGGCTTATAGGCCTCTACTCCTCCGTGGGACCTTTATATATTTCATTAACGTAATATAACCTAACCTAACCCAACCTAACATCTCGGCGGTAATATTTGACAACATTCCTGGCGATTTGGCCTCTACGTCTCCGTTTGACCTTCATATACATCAATAACGTAATTTAACCTAACCTAACACAACCTATTATCTCGGCGGTAATATTTGACAACATTCCTGGCGAGTTGGCCTCTACGTCTCCGTGGGACCTTTATATACATCAATAACGCAATATAACTAAACCTAGCCCAACCTAACATGTTGGCGGTAATATTTGACAACATTCCTGGCGAGTTGGCCCCTACGTCTCCGTGTAACCCTCATTTATATCAACAACGTAATATAACCTAACCTATCCCAACCTATCATCTCGGTGGTAATATTTGACAACATTCCTGGCGAGTTGGCCTCTGCGTCTCCGTGGGACCTTTATATATGTCAATAACGTAATATAACCTAACCTAACCCAACCTATCATCTCGGCGGTAATATTTGACAACATTCCTGGCGAGTTGGCCTCTACGTCTCGGTTTGACCTTCATATACATCAATAAGATAATATAACCTAACCTAATCCAACCTATCATCTCGGCGGTAATATTTGATAACATTCCTGGCGAGTTGACCTCTACGTCCCCGTGGGACCTTTATATACATCAATATCATAATATAAGCTAGCCTAACCCAATCTAACATCTCGGCGGTAATATTTGACCACATTCCTGGCTTATAGGCCTCTACTCCTCCGTGGGACATTTATATAGTTCAATAACGTAATATAACCTAACCTAACCCAATCTAATATCTCGGCGGTAATATTTGACCACATTCCTGGCTTGCTTGCCTCTACGTCTCCGTGGGACCTTTATATACATCAATAACGCAATATAACTAAACCTAGCCCAACCTAACATGTTGGCGGTAATATTTGACAACATTCCTGGCGAGTTGGCCTCTGCGTCTCCGTGGGACCTTTATATATGTCAATAACGTAATATAACCTAACCTAACCCAACCTATCATCTCGGCGGTAATATTTGACAACATTGCTGGCGAGTTGGCCTCTACGTCTCCGTTTGACCTTCATATACATCAATAACGTAATATAAGCTAACCTAACCCAACCTAACATCTCGGCGGTAGTATTTGACATCATTCCTGGCGAGTTGGCCTCTACGTCTCCGTTTGACCTTCATATACATCAATAACGTAATTTAACCTAACCTAACCCAACCTATCATCTCGGCGGTAATATTTGACAACATTCCTGGCGAGTTGGCCTCTACCTCTCCGTGGGACCTTTATATACATCAATAACATAATATAAGCTAGCCTAACCCAATCTAACATCTCGGCGGTAATATTTGACCACATTCCTGGCGAGTTGGCCTCTACGTCTCCGTGGGACCTTTATATACATCAATTACGTAATATAACCTAACCTAACCCAACCTAACATCTCGGCGGTAATATTTGACAACATTCGTGGCGAGTTGGCCTCTACGTCTCCGTGGGACCTTCATATACATCAATAACGAAATATAACCGAACCTAACCCAATCTAACATCTCGGCTGTAATATTTGACCACATTCCTGGCTTGCTTGCCTCTACGTCTCCGTGGGACCTTTATATACATCAATAACGCAATATAACTAAACCTAGCCTAACCTAACATGTTGGCGGTAATATTTGACAACATTCCTGGCGAGTTGGCCTCTGCGTCTCCGTGGGACCTTTATATATGTCAATAACGTAATATAACCTAACCTAACCCAACCTATCATCTCGGCGGTAATATTTGACAACATTCCTGGCGAGTTGGCCTCTACGTCTCCGTTTGACCTTCATATACATCAATAACGTAATATAAGCTAACCTAACCCAACCTAACATCTCGGCGGTAGTATTTGACATCATTCCTGGCGAGTTGGCCTCTACGTCTCCGTGGGACCTTTATATACATCAATTACGTAATATAACCTAACCTAACCCAACCTAACATCTCGGCGGTAATATTTGACAACATTCGTGGCGAGTTGGCCTCTACGTCTCCGTGGGACTTTCATATACATCAATAACGAAATATAACCGAACCTAACCCAATCTAACATCTCGGCTGTAATATTTGACCACATTCCTGGCTTGCTTGCCTCTACGTCTCCGTGGGACCTTTATATACATCAATAACGCAATATAACTAAACCTAGCCTAACCTAACATGTTGGCGGTAATATTTGACAACATTCCTGGCGAGTTGGCCTCTGCGTCTCCGTGGGACCTTTATATATGTCAATAACGTAATATAAGCTAACCTAACCCAACCTAACATCTCGGCGGTAGTATTTGACATCATTCCTGGCGAGTTGGCCTCTACGTCTCCGTTTGACCTTCATATACATCAATAACGTAATTTAACCTAACCTAACCCAACCTATCATCTCGGCGGTAATATTTGACAACATTCCTGGCGAGTTGGCCTCTACCTCTCCGTGGGACCTTTATATACATCAATAACATAATATAAGCTAGCCTAACCCAATCTAACATCTCGGCGGTAATATTTGACCACATTCCTGGCGAGTTGGCCTCTACGTCTCCGTGGGACCTTTATATACATCAATTACGTAATATAACCTAACCTAACCCAATCTAACATTACGGCGGTAATATTTGACCAAATTCCTGTCTTGTTGGTCTCTACGTGTACGTGGGACCTTCATATGATCAATAACGTAATATAACCTAACCTAACCCAACCTAAAATCTCGGCGGTAATATTTGACAACATTCGTGGCGAGTTGGCCTATACGTCTCCGTGGGACCTTTATATACATCAATAACATAATATAAGCTAGCCTAACCCAATCTAACATCTCGGCGGTAATATTTGACCACATTCCTGGCGAGTTGGCCTCTACGTCTCCGTGGGACCTTTATATACATCAATTACGTAATATAACCTAACCTAACCCAACCTAACATCTCGGCGGTAATATTTGACAACATTCGTGGCGAGTTGGCCTCTACGTCTCCGTGGGACCTTCATATACATCAATAACGAAATATAACCGAACCTAACCCAATCTAACATCTCGGCTGTAATATTTGACCACATTCCTGGCTTGCTTGCCTCTACGTCTCCGTGGGACCTTTATATACATCAATAACGCAATATAACTAAACCTAGCCCAACCTAACATGTTGGCGGTAATATTTGACAACATTCCTGGCGAGTTGGCCTCTGCGTCTCCATGGGACCTTTATATATGTCAATAACGTAATTTAACCTAACCTAACCCAACCTATCATCTCGGCGGTAATATTTGACAACATTCCTGGCGAGTTGGCCTCTACCTCTCCGTGGGACCTTTATATACATCAATAACATCATATAAGCTAGCCTAACCCAATCTAACATCTCGGCGGTAATATTTGACCACATTCCTGGCGAGTTGGCCTCTACGTCTCCGTGGGACCTTTATATACATCAATTACGTAATATAACCTAACCTAACCCAACCTAACATCTCGGCGGTAATATTTGACAACATTCGTGGCGAGTTGGCCTCTACGTCTCCGTGGGACCTTCATATACATCAATAACGAAATATAACCTAACCTAACCCAACCTAACATCTCGGCGGTAATATTTGACATCATTCCTGGCGAGTTGGCCTCTACGTCTCTGTGGGACCTTTATATACATCAATAACGTAATATAAACTAGCCTAACTCAACCTAACATCTCGGCGGTAATATTTGACAACATTCCTGGCGAGTTGGCATCTACGGCTCCTTGGGACCTTTATATAATTCAGTAACGTATTATAACCTAACCTAACCCAATCTAACATTACGGCGGTAATATTTGACCAAATTCCTGTCTTGTTGGCCTCTACGTGTACGTGGGACCTTCATATGATCAATGACGTAATATAACCTAACCTAACCCAACCTAAAATCTCGGCGGTAATATTTGACAACATTCGTGGCGAGTTGGCCTATACGTCTCCGTGGGACCTTTATATACATCAATAACATAATATAAGCTAGCCTAACCCAATCTAACATCTCGGCGTTAATATTTGAACACATTCCTGGCTTATAGGCCTCTACTTCTCCGTGGAAACTTTATATACTTCAATAACGTAATATAACCTAATCTAACCCAATCTAACATCTCGGCGGTAATATTTGACCACATTCCTGTCTTGTTGGCCTCTACGTTTCCGTGTAACCCTCATATACATCAATAACGTAGTATAAGCTAGCCTAACCCAATCTAACATCTCGGCGGTAATATTTGACCACATTCCTGGCTTATAGGTCTCTACTTCTCCGTGGGGGACCTTTGTATACATCACTAACGTAATATAACCTAACTTAACCCAACCTAACATCTCGGCGGTAGAATTTGACATCATTCCTGGCGAGTTGGCCTCTACGTCTCCGTTTGACCTTCATATACATCAATAACGTAATTTAACCTAACCTAACCTAACCTATCATCTCGGCGGTAATATTTGACAACATTCCTGGCGAGTTGGCGTCTACCTCTCCGTGGGACCTTTATATATATCAATAACATAATATAAGCTAGCCTAACCCAATCTAACATCTCGGCGGTAATATTTGACCACATTCCTGGCGTGTTGGCCTCTACGTCTCCGTGGGACCTTTATATACATCAATAACGTAATATAACCTAACCTAACCCAACCTAACATCTCGGCGGTAATATTTGACAACATTCGTGGCGAGTTGGCCTCTACGTCTCCGTGGGACCTTCATATACATCAATAACGAAATATAAGCTAACCTAACTCAACCTAACATCTCGGCGGTAATATTTGACATCATTCCTGGCGAGTTGGCCTCTACGTCTCTGTGGGACCTTTATATACATCAATAACGTAATATAAACTAGCCTAACTCAACCTAACATCTCGGCGGTAATATTTGCCAACATTCCTGGCGAGTTGGCATCTACGTCTCCCTGGGACCTTTATATAATTCAATAACGTAATATAACCTAACCTAACCCAATCTAACATTTCGGCGGTAGTATTTGACCACATTCCTGTCTTGTTGGCCTCTACTTCTACGTGGGACCTTTATATATTTCATTAACGTAATATAACCTAACCTAACCCAATCTAACATCTCGGCGGTAATATTTGTCCACATTCCTGTCTTGTTGGCCTCTACGTCTCCGTGGGACCCTTAGATACATCTGTAACGTAATATAACCTAACCTAACCCAAACTAACATCTCGGCGGTGATATTTGACCACATTCCTGTCTTGTTGGCCTCTACGTCTCCGTAGGACCTTTATATACATCAATAACGTAATATAACCTAACCTAACCCAACCTATCATCTCGGCGGTAATATTTGACAACATTCCTGGCGAGTTGGCCTCTACGTCTCCGTGGGACCTTTATATACATCAATATCATAATATAAGCTAGCCTAACCCAACCTAACATCTCGGCGGTAATATTTGACAACATTCCTGGCGAGTTGGCCTCGACGTCTCCGTTTGACCTTCATATACATCAATAACGTAATTTAACCTAACCTAACACAACCTATCATCTCGGCGGTAATATTTGACAACATTCCTGGCGAGTTGGCGTCTACCTCTCCGTGGGACCTTTATATACATCAATAACATAATATAAGCTAACCTAACCCAATCTAACATTTCGGCGGTAATATTTGACCACATTCCTGTCTTGTTGGCCTCTACGTTTACGTGGGACCTTCATATCCATCAATAACGTAATATAACCTAACCTAACCCAATCTAACACCTCGGCGGTAATATTCGACCACATTCCCGGCCAGTTGGCATCTACGTCTCCGTGGGACCTTTATATACATCAATAACGTAATATAACCGAACTTAACCCAACCTAACATCTCGGCGGTAGTATTTGACATCATTCCTGGCGAGTTGGCCTCTACGTCTCCGTTTGACCTTCATATACATCAATAACGTAATATAACCTAACCTAACCCAACCTATCATCTCGGCGGTAATATTTGACAACATTCGTGGCGAGTTGGTTTCTCCGTCTCCGTGGGACCTTTATATACATCATGAACGAAATATAACCTAACCTAAGCCAACCTATCATCTCGGCGGTAATATTTGACAACATTCCTGGCGAGTTGGCCTCTACGTCTTCGTTTGACCTTCATATACATCAATAACGTAATATAACCTAACCTAACCCAACTTAGCATCTCGGCGGTAATTTTTGACCACATTCCTGTCTTGTTGGCCTCTACGTCTACGTGGGACCTTCATATCCATCAATAACGTAATATAACCTAACCTAACCCAACCTAACATCTCGGCGGTAATATTTGACATCATTCCTGGCGAGTTGGCCTCTACGTCTCCGTTTGACCTACATATACATCAATAACGTAATTTAACCTAACCTAACCCATCCTATCATCTCGGCGGTAATATTAGACAACATTCGTGGAGAGTTGGCCTCTACGTCTTCGTGGGACCTTCATATACATCAATAACGAAATATAACCTAACCTAAACCAACCTATCATCTCGGCGATAATATATGACAACATTCCTGGCGAGTTGGCCTCTACGTCTCCGTGGGACACTTAGATACATCTGTAACGTAATATAACCTAACCTAACCCAACCTAACATCTCGGCGGTAATATTTGACAACATGCCTGGCGAGTTGGCCTCTACGTCTCCGTGTGACCTTCATATACATCAATAACGTAATATAACCTAACCTAACCCAACTTATCATCTCGGCGGTAATATTTGACAACATTCCTGGCGAGTTGGCATCTTCGTCTCCGTGGGACCTTTATATACATCAATAACATAATATAACCTAACCTAACCCAACCTAACATGTCGGCGGTAATATTTGACCACATTTCTGGCTTGTTGACCTCTACGTCACCGTTTGACCTTCATATACATCAATAACGTAATATAACCTAACCTAACCCAACATATCATCTCGGAGGTAATATTTGACAACATTCCTGGCGAGTTGTCCTCTACTTCTCCGTGGGACCTTTATATACATCAATAACGTAATATAAGCTAACCTAACCCAATCTAACATCTCGGCGGTAATATTTGACAACATTCCTGCCGAGTTGGCATCTACGTCTCCGTGGGACCCTTAGATACATCTGTAACGTAATATAACCTAACCTAACCCAACCTAACATCTCGGCTGTAATATTTGACAACATTCCTGGCGAGTTGGCCTCTACGTCTCCGTTTGACCTTCATATACATCAATAACGTAATATAACGTAACCTAACCCAACTTATCATCTCGGCGGTAATATTTGACAACATTCCTGGCGAGTTGGCCTCCACGTCTCTGTGGGACCTTTATATACACCAATAACATAATATAAGCTAGCCTAACCCAATCTAACATCTCGGCGGTAATATTTGACAACATTCCTGGCGAGCTGGCATCTACGTCTCCCTGGGACCTTTATATAATTCAATAACGTAATATAACCTAACCTAACCCAATCTAACATTTCGGCGGTAATATTTGACCACTTTCCTGTCTTGTTGGCCTCTACGTCTACGTGGGACCTTCATATCCATCAATAACGTAATATAACCTAACCTAACCCAACCTAACATCTCGGCGGTAATATTTGACATCATTCCTGGCGAGTTGGCCTTTACGTCTCCGTTTGACCTACATATACATCAATAACGTAATTTAACCTAACCTAACCCATCCTATCATCTCGGCGGTAATATGAGACAACATTCGTGGCGAGTTGGCCTCTACGTCTTCGTGGGACCTTCATATACATCAATAACGAAATATAACCTAACCTAAACCAACCTATCATCTCGGCGATAATATATGACAACATTCCTGGCGAGTTGGCCTCTACGTCTCCGTGAGACACTTAGATACATCTGTAACGTAATATAACCTAACCTAACCCAACTTAACATCTCGGCGGTAATATTTGACAACATTCCTGGCGAGTTGGCCTCTACGTCTCCGTTTGACCTTCATATAATCAATAACGTAATATAACCTAACCTAACCCAACCTAAAATCTCGGCGGTAATATTTGACAACATTCGTGGCGAGTTGGCCTCTACGTCTCCGTGGGACCTTTATATACATCAATTACGTAATATAACCTAACTTAACCCAACCTAACATCTCGGCGGTATTATTTGACATCATTCCTGGCGAGTTGGTCTCTACGTTTCCGTTTGACATTCATATACATCAATAACGTAATATAAGCTAACCTAACCCAATCTAACATCTCGGCGGTAATATTTGACAACATTCCTGGCGAGTTGGCATCTACGTCTACTTGGGACCTTTATATAATTCAGTAACGTATTATAACCTAACCTAACCCAATCTAACATTACGGCGGTAATATTTGACCAAATTCCTGTCTTGTTGGCCTCTACGTGTACGTGGGACCTTCATATAATCAATAACGTAGTATAACCTAACCTAACCCAACCTAAAATCTCGGCGGTAATATTTGACTACATTCGTGGCGAGTTGGCCTCTACGTCTCCGTGGGACCTTTATATACATCAATAACGTAATATAACCTAACTTAACCCAACCTAACATCTCGGCGGTAATATTTGACAACATTCCTGGCGAGTTGGCCTCTACGTCTTCGTTTGACCTTCATATACATCAATAACGTAATATAACCTAACCTAACCCAACTTAGCATCTCGGCGGTAATTTTTGACCACATTCCTGTCTTGTTGGCCTCTACGTCTACGTGGGACCTTCATATCCATCAATAACGTAATATAACCTAACCTAACCCAACCTAACATCTCGGCGGTAATATTTGACATCATTCCTGGCGAGTTGGCCTCTACGTCTCCGTTTGACCTACATATACATCAATAACGTAATTTAACCTAACCTAACCCATCCTATCATCTCGGCGGTAATATTAGACAACATTCGTGGAGAGTTGGCCTCTACGTCTTCGTGGGACCTTCATATACATCAATAACGAAATATAACCTAACCTAAACCAACCTATCATCTCGGCGATAATATATGACAACATTCCTGGCGAGTTGGCCTCTACGTCTCCGTGGGACACTTAGATACATCTGTAACGTAATATAACCTAACCTAACCCAACCTAACATCTCGGCGGTAATATTTGACAACATGCCTGGCGAGTTGGCCTCTACGTCTCCGTGTGACCTTCATATACATCAATAACGTAATATAACCTAACCTAACCCAACTTATCATCTCGGCGGTAATATTTGACAACATTCCTGGCGAGGTGGCATCTACGTCTCCGTGGGACCTTTATATACATCAATAACATAATATAACCTAACCTAACCCAACCTAACATGTCGGCGGTAATATTTGACCACATTTCTCGCTTGTTGACCTCTACGTCACCGTTTGACCTTCATATACATCAATAACGTAATATAACCTAACCTAACCCAACATATCATCTCGGAGGTAATATTTGACAACATTCCTGGCGAGTTGGCCTCCACGTCTCTGTGGGACCTTTATATACACCAATAACATAATATAAGCTAGCCTAACCCAATCTAACATCTCGGCGGTAATATTTGACAACATTCCTGGCGAGCTGGCATCTACGTCTCCCTGGGACCTTTATATAATTCAATAACGTAATATAACCTAACCTAACCCAATCTAACATTTCGGCGGTAATATTTGACCACTTTCCTGTCTTGTTGGCCTCTACGTCTACGTGGGACCTTCATATCCATCAATAACGTAATATAACCTAACCTAACCCAACCTAACATCTCGGCGGTAATATTTGACATCATTCCTGGCGAGTTGGCCTTTACGTCTCCGTTTGACCTACATATACATCAATAACGTAATTTAACCTAACCTAACCCATCCTATCATCTCGGCGGCAATATTAGACAACATTCGTGGCGAGTTGGCCTCTACGTCTTCGTGGGACCTTCATATACATCAATAACGAAATATAACCTAACCTAAACCAACCTATCATCTCGGCGATAATATATGACAACATTCCTGGCGAGTTGGCCTCTACGTCTCCGTGAGACACTTAGATACATCTGTAACGTAATATAACCTAACCTAACCCAACCTAACATCTCGGCGGTAATATTTGACAACATTCCTGGCGAGTTGGCCTCTACGTCTCCGTTTGACCTTCATATAATCAATAACGTAATATAACCTAACCTAACCCAACCTAAAATCTCGGCGGTAATATTTGAGAACATTCGTGGCGAGTTGGCCTCTACGTCTCCGTGGGACCTTTATATACATCAATAACGTGATATAAGCTAACCTAACCCAATCTAACATCTCGGCGATAATATTTGACAACATTCCTGGCGAGTTGGGCTCTACGTCTCCATTTAACCATCATATACATCAATAACGTAATATAAGCTTACCTAACCCAACCTAACATCTCGGCGGTAATATTTGACAACATTCCTGGCGAGTTGGCATCTACGTCTACTTGGGACCTTTATATAATTCAGTAACGTATTATAACCTAACCTAACCCAATCTAACATTACGGCGGTAATATTAGACCAAATTCCTGTCTTGTTGGCCTCTACGTGTACGTGGGACCTTCATATAATCAATAACGTAGTATAACCTAACCTAACCCAACCTAAAATCTCGGCGGTAATATTTGACTACATTCGTGGCGAGTTGGCCTCTACGTCTCCGTGGGACCTTTATATACATCAATAACGTAATATAACCTAACTTAACCCAACCTAACATCTCGGCGGTAATATTTGACAACATTCCTGGCGAGTTGGCCTCTACGTCTTCGTTTGACCTTCATATACATCAATAACGTAATATAACCTAACCTAACCCAACTTAGCATCTCGGCGGTAATTTTTGACCACATTCCTGTCTTGTTGGCCTCTACGTCTACGTGGGACCTTCATATCCATCAATAACGTAATATAACCTAACCTAACCCAACCTAACATCTCGGCGGTAATATTTGACATCATTCCTGGCGAGTTGGCCTCTACGTCTCCGTTTGACCTACATATACATCAATAACGTAATTTAACCTAACCTAACCCATCCTATCATCTCGGCGGTAATATTAGACAACATTCATGGAGAGTTGGCCTCTACGTCTACGTGGGACCTTCATATACATCAATAACGAAATATAACCTAACCTAAACCAACCTATCATCTCGGCGATAATATATGACAACATTCCTGGCGAGTTGGCCTCTACGTCTCCGTGGGACACTTAGATACATCTGTAACGTAATATAACCTAACCTAACCCAACCTAACATCTCGGCGGTAATATTTGACAACATGCCTGGCGAGTTGGCCTCTACGTCTCCGTGTGACCTTCATATACATCAATAACGTAATATAACCTAACCTAACCCAACTTATCATCTCGGCGGTAATATTTGACAACATTCCTGGCGAGGTGGCATCTACGTCTCCGTGGGACCTTTATATACATCAATAACATAATATAACCTAACCTAACCCAACCTAACATGTCGGCGGTAATATTTGACCACATTTCTCGCTTGTTGACCTCTACGTCACCGTTTGACCTTCATATACATCAATAACGTAATATAACCTAACCTAACCCAACATATCATCTCGGAGGTAATATTTGACAACATTCCTGGCGAGTTGGCCTCCACGTCTCTGTGGGACCTTTATATACACCAATAACATAATATAAGCTAGCCTAACCCAATCTAACATCTCGGCGGTAATATTTGACAACATTCCTGGCGAGCTGGCATCTACGTCTCCCTGGGACCTTTATATAATTCAATAACGTAATATAACCTAACCTAACCCAATCTAACATTTCGGCGGTAATATTTGACCACTTTCCTGTCTTGTTGGCCTCTACGTCTACGTGGGACCTTCATATCCATCAATAACGTAATATAACCTAACCTAACCCAACCTAACATCTCGGCGGTAATATTTGACATCATTCCTGGCGAGTTGGCCTTTACGTCTCCGTTTGACCTACATATACATCAATAACGTAATTTAACCTAACCTAACCCATCCTATCATCTCGGCGGCAATATTAGACAACATTCGTGGCGAGTTGGCCTCTACGTCTTCGTGGGACCTTCATATACATCAATAACGAAATATAACCTAACCTAAACCAACCTATCATCTCGGCGATAATATATGACAACATTCCTGGCGAGTTGGCCTCTACGTCTCCGTGAGACACTTAGATACATCTGTAACGTAATATAACCTAACCTAACCCAACCTAACATCTCGGCGGTAATATTTGACAACATTCCTGGCGAGTTGGCCTCTACGTCTCCGTTTGACCTTCATATAATCAATAACGTAATATAACCTAACCTAACCCAACCTAAAATCTCGGCGGTAATATTTGACAACATTCGTGGCGAGTTGGCCTCTACGTCTCCGTGGGACCTTTATATACATCAATAACGTGATATAAGCTAACCTAACCCAATCTAACATCTCGGCGATAATATTTGACAACATTCCTGGCGAGTTGGGCTCTACGTCTCCATTTAACCATCATATACATCAATAACGTAATATAAGCTTACCTAACCCAACCTAACATCTCGGCGGTAATATTTGACAACATTCCTGGCGAGTTGGCATCTACGTCTCCTTGGGACCTTTATATAATTCAGTAACGTATTATAACCTAACCTAACCCAATCTAACATTACGGCGGTAATATTTGACCAAATTCCTGTCTTGTTGGCCTCTACGTGTACGTGGGACCATCATATAATCAATAACGTAATATAACCTAACCTAACCCAACCTAAAATCTCGGCGGTAATATTTGACTACATTCGTGGCGAGTTGGCCTCTACGTCTCCGTGGGACCTTTATATACATCAATAACGTAATATAACCTAACTTAACCCAACCTAACATCTCGGCGGTATTATTTGACATCATTCCTGGCGAGTTGGCCGCTACGTCTCCGTTTGACCTTCATATACATCAATAACGTAATTTAACCTAACCTAACCTAACCTATCGTCTCGGCGGTAATATTTGACAACATTCCTGGCGAGTTGGCGTCTACCTCTCCGTGGGACCTTTATATACATCAATAACATAATATAACCTAGCCTAACCCTATCTAACATCTCGGCGGTAATATTTGACCACATTCCTGGCGTGTTGGCCTCTACGTCTCCGTGGGACCTTTATTTACATCAATAACGTAATATAACCTAACCTAACCCAACCTAACATATCGGCGGTAATATTTGACAACATTCGTGGCGAGTTGGCCTCTACGTCTTCGTGGGACCTTCATATACATCAATAACGAAATATAACCTAACCTAAACCAACCTATCATCTCGGCGATATTATTTGACAACATTCCTGGCGAGTTGGCCTCTACGTCTCCGTGGGACACATAGATACATCTGTAACGTAATATAACCTAACCTAACCCAACCTAACATCTCGGCGGTAATATTTGACCACATTCCTGGCGAGTTGGCCTCTACGTCTCCGTGGGACCTTTATATACATCAATAACGTAACATAACCTAACCTAACCCAACCTAACATCTCGGCGGTAATATTTGACAACATTCCTGGCAAGTTGGCGTCTACCTCTCCGTGGGACCTTCATATACATCAATAACATAATATAAGCTAGCCTAACCCAATCTAACATCTCGGCGGTAATATTTGACCACATTCCTGGCTTATAGGCCTCTACTCCTCCGTGGGACCTTTATATATTTCATTAACGTAATATAACCTAACCTAACCCAATCTAACATCTCGGCGGTAATATTTGTCCACATTCCTGTCTTGTTGGCCTCTACGTCTCCGTGGGACCCTTAGATACATCTGTAACGTAATATAACCAAACCTAACCCAAACTAACATCTCGGCGGTGATATTTGACCACATTCCTGTCTTGTTGGCCTCTACGTCTCCGTAGGACCTTTATATACATCAATAACGTAATATAACCGAACCGAACCCAATCTAACATCTCGGCTGTAATATTTGACCACATTCCTGGCTTGCTTGCCTCTACGTCTCCGTGGGACCTTTATATACATCAATAACGCAATATAACTAAACCTAGCCCAACCTAACATGTTGGCGGTAATATTTGACAACATTCCTGGCGAGTTGGCCTCTGCGTCTCCGTGGGACCTTTATATATGTCAATAACGTAATATAACCGAACTTAACCCAACCTAACATCTCGGCGGTAGTATTTGACATCATTCCTGGCGAGTTGACCTCTACGTCTCCGTTTGACTTTCATATACATCAATAACGTAATATAACCTAACCTAACCCAACTTAGCATCTCGGCGGTAATTTTTGACCACATTCCTGTCTTGTTGGCCTCTACGTCTACGTGGGACCTTCATATCCATCAATAACGTAATATAACCTAACCTAACCCAACCTAACATCTCGGCGGTAATATTTGACATCATTCCTGGCGAGTTGGCCTCTTCGTCTTCGTTTGACCTTCATATACATCAATAACGTAATATAACCTAACCTAACCCAACTTAGCATCTCGGCGGTAATTTTTGACCACATTCCTGTCTTGTTGGCCTCTACGTCTACGTGGGACCTTCATATCCATCAATAACGTAATATAACCTAACCTAACCCAACCTAACATCTCGGCGGTAATATTTGACATCATTCCTGGCGAGTTGGCCTCTACGTCTCCGTTTGACCTACATATACATCAATAACGTAATTTAACCTAACCTAACCGATCCTATCATCTCGGCGGTAATATTAGACAACATTCGTGGAGAGTTGGCCTCTACGTCTTCGTGGGACCTTCATATACATCAATAACGAAATATAACCTAACCTAAACCAACCTATCATCTCGGCGATAATATATGACAACATTCCTGGCGAGTTGGCCTCTACGTCTCCGTGGGACACTTAGATACATCTGCAACGTAATATAACCTAACCTAACCCAACCTAACTTCTCGGCGGTAATATTTGACAACATGCCTGGCGAGTTGGCCTCTACGTCTCCGTGTGACCTTCATATACATCAATAACGTAATATAACCTAACCTAAACCAACTTATCATCTCGGCGGTAATATTTGACAACATTCCTGGCGAGTTGGCATCTACGTCTCCGTGGGACCTTTATATACATCAATAACATAATATAACCTAACCTAACCCAACCTAACATGTCGGCGGTAATATTTGACCACATTTCTGGCTTGTTGACCTCTACGTCACCGTTTGACCTTCATATACATCAATAACGTAATATAACCTAACCTAACCCAACATATCATCTCGGAGGTAATATTTGACAACATTCCTGGCGAGTTGTCCTCTACTTCTCCGTGGGACCTTTATATACATCAATAACGTAATATAAGCTAACCTAACCCAATCTAACATCTCGGCGGTAATATTTGACAACATTCCTGCCGAGTTGGCATCTACGTCTCCGTGGGACCCTTAGATACATCTGTAACGTAATATAACCTAACCTAACCCAACCTAACATCTCGGCTGTAATATTTGACAACATTCCTGGCGAGTTGGCCTCTACGTCTCCGTTTGACCTTCATATACATCAATAACGTAATATAACGTAACCTAACCCAACTTATCATCTCGGCGGTAATATTTGACAACATTCCTGGCGAGTTGGCCTCCACGTCTCTGTGGGACCTTTATATACACCAATAACATAATATAAGCTAGCCTAACCCAATCTAACATCTCGGCGGTAATATTTGACAACATTCCTGGCGAGCTGGCATCTACGTCTCCCTGGGACCTTTATATAATTCAATAACGTAATATAACCTAACCTAACCCAATCTAACATTTCGGCGGTAATATTTGACCACTTTCCTGTCTTGTTGGCCTCTACGTCTACGTGGGACCTTCATATCCATCAATAACGTAATATAACCTAACCTAACCCAACCTAACATCTCGGCGGTAATATTTGACATCATTCCTGGCGAGTTGGCCTTTACGTCTCCGTTTGACCTACATATACATCAATAACGTAATTTAACCTAACCTAACCCATCCTATCATCTCGGCGGTAATATTAGACAACATTCGTGGCGAGTTGGCCTCTACGTCTTCGTGGGACCTTCATATACATCAATAACGAAATATAACCTAACCTAAACCAACCTATCATCTCGGCGATAATATATGACAACATTCCTGGCGAGTTGGCCTCTACGTCTCCGTGAGACACTTAGATACATCTGTAACGTAATATAACCTAACCTAACCCAACCTAACATCTCGGCGGTAATATTTGACAACATTCCTGGCGAGTTGGCCTCTACGTCTCCGTTTGACCTTCATATAATCAATAACGTAATATAACCTAACCTAACCCAACCTAAAATCTCGGCGGTATTATTTGACATCATTCCTGGCGAGTTGGCCTCTACGTTTCCGTTTGGCATTCATATACATCAATAACGTAGTTTAACCTAACCTAACCCAACCTATCATCTCGGCGGTAATATTTGACAACATTCCTGGCGAGTTGGCCTATACGTCTCCGTGGGACCTTTATATACATCAATAACGTAATATAAGCTAGCCTAACCCAATCTAACATCTCGGCGTTAATATTTGACCACATTCCTGGCTTATAGGCCTCTACTTCTCCGTGGGAACTTTATATACTTCAATAACGTAATATAACCTAATCTAACCCAATCTAACATCTCGGCGGTAATATTTGACCACATTCCTGTCTTGTTGGCCTCTACGTTTCCGTGTAACCCTCATATACATCAATAACGTAGTATAAGCTAGCCTAACCCAATCTAACATCTCGGCGGTAATATTTGACCACATTCCTGGCTTATAGGCCTCTACTTCTCCGTAGGACCTTTGTATACATCACTAACGTAATATAACCTAACTTAACCCAACCTAACATCTCGGCTGTAGAATTTGACATCATTCCTGGCGAGTTGGCCGCTACGTCTCCGTTTGACCTTCATATACATCAATAACGTAATTTAACCTAACCTAACCTAACCTATCATCTCGGCGGTAATATTTGACAACATTCCTGGCGAGTTGGCGTCTACCTCTCCGTGGGACCTTTATATACATCAATAACATAATATAACCTAGCCTAACCCTATCTAACATCTCGGCGGTAATATTTGACCACATTCCTGGCGTGTTGGCCTCTACGTCTCCGTGGGACCTTTATTTACATCAATAACGTAATATAACCTAACCTAACCCAACCTAACATATCGGCGGTAATATTTGACAACATTCGTGGCGAGTTGGCCTCTACGTCTTCGTGGGACCTTCATATACATCAATAACGAAATATAACCTAACCTAAACCAACCTATCATCTCGGCGATAATATTTGACAACATTCCTGGCGAGTTGGCCTCTACGTCTCCGTGGGACACACAGATACATCTGTAACGTAATATAACCTAACCTAACCCAACCTAACATCTCGGCGGTAATATTTGACCACATTCCTGGCGAGTTGGCCTCTACGTCTCCGTGGGACCTTTATATACATCAATAACGTAACATAACCTAACCTAACCCAACCTAACATCTCGGCGGTAATATTTGAACACATTTCTGGCTTGTTGGCCTCTACGTCTACGTGGGACCTTCATATACATCAATAACGTAATATAACCTAATCTAACCCAATCTAACATCTCGGCGGTAATATTTGACCACATTCCTGTCTTGTTGGCCTCTACGTTTCCGTGTAACCCTCATATACATCAATAACGTAGTATAAGCTAGCCTAACCCAATCTAACATCTCGGCGGTAATATTTGACCACATTCCTGGCTTATAGGCCTCTACTTCTCCGTGGGACCTTTGTATACATCACTAACGTAATATAACCTAACTTAACCGAACCTAACATCTCGGCGGTAGTCTTTGACATCATTCCTGGCGAGTTGGCCTCTACGTCTCCGTTTGACCTTCATATACATCAATAACGTAATTTAACCTAACCTAACCTAACCTATCATCTCGGCGGTAATATTTGACAACATTCCTGGCGAGTTGGCGTCTACCTCTCCGTGGGACCTTTATATACATCAATAACATAATATAAGCTAGCCTAACCCAATCTAACATCTCGGCGTTAATATTTGAACACATTCCTGGCTTATAGGCCTCTACTTCTCCGTGGGAACTTTATATACTTCAATAACGTAATATAACCTAATCTAACCCAATCTAACATCTCGGCGGTAATATTTGACCACATTCCTGTCTTGTTGGCATCTACGTCTCCGTGTAACCCTCATATACATCAATAACGTAGTATAAGCTAGCCTAACCCAATCTAACATCTCGGCGGTAATATTTGACCACATTCCTGGCTTATAGGCCTCTACTTCTCCGTGGGACCTTTGTATACATCACTAACGTAATATAACCTAACTTAACCCAACCTAACATCTCGGCGGTAGTATTTGACATCATTCCTGGCGAGTTGGCCTCTACGTCTCCGTTTGACCTTCATATACATCAATAACGTAATATAACCTAACCTAAACCAACTTATCATCTCGGCGGTAATATTTGACAACATTCCTGGCGAGTTGGCATCTACGTCTCCGTGGGACCTTTATATACATCAATAACATAATATAACCTAACCTAACCCAACCTAACATGTCGGCGGTAATATTTGACCACATTTCTGGCTTGTTGACCTCTACGTCACCGTTTGACCTTCATATACATCAATAACGTAATATAACCTAACCTAACCCAACATATCATCTCGGAGGTAATATTTGACAACATTCCTGGCGAGTTGTCCTCTACTTCTCCGTGGGACCTTTATATACATCAATAACGTAATATAAGCTAACCTAACCCAATCTAACATCTCGGCGGTAATATTTGACAACATTCCTGCCGAGTTGGCATCTACGTCTCCGTGGGACCCTTAGATACATCTGTAACGTAATATAACCTAACCTAACCCAACCTAACATCTCGGCTGTAATATTTGACAACATTCCTGGCGAGTTGGCCTCTACGTCTCCGTTTGACCTTCATATACATCAATAACGTAATATAACGTAACCTAACCCAACTTATCATCTCGGCGGTAATATTTGACAACATTCCTGGCGAGTTGGCCTCCACGTCTCTGTGGGACCTTTATATACACCAATAACATAATATAAGCTAGCCTAACCCAATCTAACATCTCGGCGGTAATATTTGACAACATTCCTGGCGAGCTGGCATCTACGTCTCCCTGGGACCTTTATATAATTCAATAACGTAATATAACCTAACCTAACCCAATCTAACATTTCGGCGGTAATATTTGACCACTTTCCTGTCTTGTTGGCCTCTACGTCTACGTGGGACCTTCATATCCATCAATAACGTAATATAACCTAACCTAACCCAACCTAACATCTCGGCGGTAATATTTGACATCATTCCTGGCGAGTTGGCCTTTACGTCTCCGTTTGACCTACATATACATCAATAACGTAATTTAACCTAACCTAACCCATCCTATCATCTCGGCGGTAATATTAGACAACATTCGTGGCGAGTTGGCCTCTACGTCTTCGTGGGACCTTCATATACATCAATAACGAAATATAACCTAACCTAAACCAACCTATCATCTCGGCGATAATATATGACAACATTCCTGGCGAGTTGGCCTCTACGTCTCCGTGAGACACTTAGATACATCTGTAACGTAATATAACCTAACCTAACCCAACCTAACATCTCGGCGGTAATATTTGACAACATTCCTGGCGAGTTGGCCTCTACGTCTCCGTTTGACCTTCATATAATCAATAACGTAATATAACCTAACCTAACCCAACCTAAAATCTCGGCGGTAATATTTGACAACATTCGTGGCGAGTTGGCCTCTACGTCTCCGTGGGACCTTTATATACATCAATTACGTAATATACCCTAACTTAACCCAACCTAACATCTCGGCGGTATTATTTGACATCATTCCTGGCGAGTTGGTCTCTACGTTTCCGTTTGACATTCATATACATCAATAACGTAATATAAGCTAACCTAACCCAATCTAACATCTCGGCGGTAATATTTGACAACATTCCTGGCGAGTTGGCATCTACGTCTCCTTGGGACCTTTATATAATTCAGTAACGTATTATAACCTAACCTAACCCAATCTAACATTACGGCGGTAATATTTGACCAAATTCCTGTCTTGTTGGCCTCTACGTGTACGTGGGACCTTCATATAATCAATAACGTAATATAACCTAACCTAACCCAACCTAAAATCTCGGCGGTAATATTTGACTACATTCGTGGCGAGTTGGCCTCTACGTCTCCGTGGGACCTTTATATACATCAATAACGTAATATAACCTAACTTAACCCAACCTAACATCTCGGCGGTATTATTTGACATCATTCCTGGCGAGTTGGCCTCTACGTTTCCGTTTGGCATTCATATACATCAATAACGTAGTTTAACCTAACCTAACCCAACCTATCATCTCGGCGGTAATATTTGACAACATTCCTGGCGAGTTGGCCTATACGTCTCCGTGGGACCTTAATATACATCAATAACGTAATATAAGCTAGCCTAACCCAATCTAACATCTCGGCGTTAATATTTGACCACATTCCTGGCTTATAGGCCTCTACTTCTCCGTGGGAACTTTATATACTTCAATAACGTAATATAACCTAATCTAACCCAATCTAACATCTCGGCGGTAATATTTGACCACATTCCTGTCTTGTTGGCCTCTACGTTTCCGTGTAACCCTCATATACATCAATAACGTAGTATAAGCTAGCCTAACCCAATCTAACATCTCGGCGGTAATATTTGACCACATTCCTGGCTTATAGGCCTCTACTTCTCCGTAGGACCTTTGTATACATCACTAACGTAATATAACCTAACTTAACCCAACCTAACATCTCGGCTGTAGAATTTGACATCATTCCTGGCGAGTTGGCCGCTACGTCTCCGTTTGACCTTCATATACATCAATAACGTAATTTAACCTAACCTAACCTAACCTATCATCTCGGCGGTAATATTTGACAACATTCCTGGCGAGTTGGCGTCTACCTCTCCGTGGGACCTTTATATACATCAATAACATAATATAACCTAGCCTAACCCTATCTAACATCTCGGCGGTAATATTTGACCACATTCCTGGCGTGTTGGCCTCTACGTCTCCGTGGGACCTTTATTTACATCAATAACGTAATATAACCTAACCTAACCCAACCTAACATATCGGCGGTAATATTTGACAACATTCGTGGCGAGTTGGCCTCTACGTCTTCGTGGGACCTTCATATACATCAATAACGAAATATAACCTAACCTAAACCAACCTATCATCTCGGCGATAATATTTGACAACATTCCTGGCGAGTTGGCCTCTACGTCTCCGTGGGACACACAGATACATCTGTAACGTAATATAACCTAACCTAACCCAACCTAACATCTCGGCGGTAATATTTGACCACATTCCTGGCGAGTTGGCCTCTACGTCTCCGTGGGACCTTTATATACATCAATAACGTAACATAACCTAACCTAACCCAACCTAACATCTCGGCGGTAATATTTGAACACATTTCTGGCTTGTTGGCCTCTACGTCTACGTGGGACCTTCATATACATCAATAACGTAATATAACCTAATCTAACCCAATCTAACATCTCGGCGGTAATATTTGACCACATTCCTGTCTTGTTGGCCTCTACGTTTCCGTGTAACCCTCATATACATCAATAACGTAGTATAAGCTAGCCTAACCCAATCTAACATCTCGGCGGTAATATTTGACCACATTCCTGGCTTATAGGCCTCTACTTCTCCGTGGGACCTTTGTATACATCACTAACGTAATATAACCTAACTTAACCGAACCTAACATCTCGGCGGTAGTCTTTGACATCATTCCTGGCGAGTTGGCCTCTACGTCTCCGTTTGACCTTCATATACATCAATAACGTAATTTAACCTAACCTAACCTAACCTATCATCTCGGCGGTAATATTTGACAACATTCCTGGCGAGTTGGCGTCTACCTCTCCGTGGGACCTTTATATACATCAATAACATAATATAAGCTAGCCTAACCCAATCTAACATCTCGGCGTTAATATTTGAACACATTCCTGGCTTATAGGCCTCTACTTCTCCGTGGGAACTTTATATACTTCAATAACGTAATATAACCTAATCTAACCCAATCTAACATCTCGGCGGTAATATTTGACCACATTCCTGTCTTGTTGGCCTCTACGTCTCCGTGTAACCCTCATATACATCAATAACGTAGTATAAGCTAGCCTAACCCAATCTAACATCTCGGCGGTAATATTTGACCACATTCCTGGCTTATAGGCCTCTACTTCTCCGTGGGACCTTTGTATACATCACTAACGTAATATAACCTAACTTAACCCAACCTAACATCTCGGCGGTAGTATTTGACATCATTCCTGGCGAGTTGGCCTCTACGTCTCCGTTTGACCTTCATATACATCAATAACGTAATTTAACTAACCTAACCTAACCTATCATCTCGGCGGTAATATTT